>WEKW01022349.1:111318-154756 GCA_013389905.1 Sula dactylatra
CCCCCCCCCCATTTTCAAACGTTACTTTCTAATCCCAAAGTGGATTGGTTGGCTGGCTTGCCCTGACTTCCATCAGATGGGAGCTCCATGGAAGTTTAGGTTTCCAGGAACAGCAGTTTTTAATTATTTTAAAAACTTGTTCTTCAGTAATTTATAGCAAGCCTGAATCCACACTCTTCTCACACAGGT
This sequence comes from Sula dactylatra, assembly GCA_013389905.1. Classification (NCBI taxonomy): domain Eukaryota; kingdom Metazoa; phylum Chordata; class Aves; order Suliformes; family Sulidae; genus Sula; species Sula dactylatra. The sequence goes on from WEKW01022349.1 coordinate 111,508, forward strand.
GGGAAACGTAAATGATCCCCCACACTTCACTGGAGTTATCCCAGTGTCCATTTACATGAAAGGAAGCTTGGATGAGAAGTATAGGCAGCACTAGAGGAAACTCTGATCTCCCGCCTTGCTATGGGACAATAGTTTTGGTTTTGCTATTTTCTTGCTCTTCTAGAGGTGGTTCTTCAGACCTGGATGTCAAGAGCAAATGAGTTTGTCTCAACTCCCACCATCAGGCTTGGTGCGGCCCTGGGCGGTTTTTTCCTCACCTGCACAAAATGCCCTGCCGGCAGCCAGACACACAGCCCCTGCTGCCTGCCACAGAGGAGTTTTTAACTCCTACATCCCGCTCATTTAAAAACAGCACCAGCTTGGTTGGGCGGGATGGCACACACTCGCGGTTGCCCTGAACATGCAGCCTTTGAACCCTTCACATCCTGCTGCTCTAGACACCAGCTCCCCGTGTGCCACTACCCACCTGCCATCTCCTCCCCATTTCAGTGACTGCAGAAAACCTCTCCCAGCTTCCTCCTGCCACGTCATCCCCTTTCCTCTTCCCACATCCAGCACACGCCACGCTCCATCCCCACTCAGCCCCTTCTCCCCCTCCCTCCATTACCACCATACACCTCGGCCAGGGGCCTCCTGACCCTCTATTCCTCCTCTGCCCTTAGAAGAGGTATCTTCCTCCTCTGCAAAGAAGCTTCCTTCCCCTTGTGCCACATACCTTCCTTCCATTTTTTTTCCCCAGACCAGGATCCTCCATTTCCTACACATGCAAGGAGCTACATGCACATCCAAACTGCTTCTGTGCTGGTCTGGAAGCCAGGCTGCTCCCAGCACCCCATCCTTCTGGGAGGAATGCATGCTGACACCCAACTGTATGAGCAACAGTCATGTTGTCATGAGCCATGAGTCACCCAGGAGATCGACACTAGGCTGGGGATATGGGAAAAAAACACACAGCAAGCTCTGCCCTCCATTCCCTTTTCCATCCATCCATCACTTTTGGTTTTTCCAGTTTCCCCCCTTCAGTGAACACATGCAATTTTCTTGGGAAAGCCCTGCAAAGGGAGGGAGGAAGGGAAAGAGGAGTTCCTAGCATGAAAAGCCAGGGAAACATAAAGGCAAAGGCAGCCTCTGACATGAAGCAGGTAAATTAGAGGTGGGGAAGGAAAAGGTGCCAACACACACACCCTCCTTCCCCATGGGGTACCAGTCAGAGGAGGGCAGCTGTAAGGAAAGTGGGCCCACACAGAGTATTTGGCCATGACAAGGGCGCTTTTTTTTTTTTTTTTTTAAGAGGAGAGGGGAATGGGGAGACACGAGATCTCTGCCAGGAAAGGATGAATAGGCAACCCTGGAAGAGCAGGGACAGGGATTATTGCCCAGCCCTGGGAACTGCTGCCTAAAACATTCTTGTGATTCCCTAATTGATTGGACATGGCATTCAAAATAGCACATTACAGAAAAGCAAGACAGAAAAATGCTATCAAACTCAGCAAAAGGCTGTCTCAAGCCTGGCCAACGATGAATTAGCTGGGTACAGCACTTCAAAAAAATGGCAAGTACTGTAAAAGTAGCAGCATTACTACAGCATTATTAAGAAGATATTTCTTTGCAGACAGGAGCTTGGCACTATCTGTCTAGACGGGTAGATGGGTTTGGAGTCAAACCGATTTTTTTTTTATTATTATTACCGTATCCACTTCCATTTATTAAAAGCAAACTGTTCTGCCCATGACTCATGCAGCTTAGCTTTCTGCATGGCAATGAAACAAGATTCTCATAATTAAGAGTGATCACTTTGAGACAGCAGATAAAGGTAAGATTTAGAAATCAGACCAAATCTTCTATTTCTGTCTTCCCTCACGGCAAACATAATGCCCACACACCTGTAACTGGCCAATATTACCATCGCCTTCAAATATATTAGTAGTAAACCTTCAGTTGAGATATCCCTTAGTGCAACTCAGTGACACAGCATGTCAGATTTATTCTCGACAGTGGTTTATTGACCTCAGTGCAGGGATTTATTTGGTCTGTCGTTTGAAGTCTCACTCTGCCAGACAGTGCCAAATCCACCCCATTTTAAGACTACTGAAGGAACAATCAGTAAATTTGGCCCCAGTGCTTATGCAACTGAAATCCTGCCTATAGGAGGTTTACTGCAATTAATTCAGCACTGCCCTTTGCCACTTTCATATCTGTAGCTACTTTCTGACTGGGAGCGTTAACTGGATTATCAAGTGATTACCTCCTGCTGCAGTTCTCCAGCCTCCATTATGAACCAAAGGTAACCAAATTTTATGGATCTAAGATGCTCTGGGATGTACCTAAGGCTGTGCCCAAAATAGACAAGAATTAGTTTTCAGAGTAATGAACTGAAGCTTTTTATCTCAGTTAAGGTTTTGATTTTTAATTTATTTTATCTATGCATAATCATTAATATGGTTTAACTGTACTCTGATTTAATATACACTGACTACAGGAAACAGAAAACACAGAAGATATGCAATATGCAGTTAACATAAGTTTATTTTAATTTAAGTAGGGTTCCTAAACAGCCTAACAATGAGGGAGGCAAGGACAACTCTCATTTGCTGTTGCCATACCTAGGACTGAGAGCTTCCTAGATGGTGACCACCTCTACCAAGATCAACACAGGCCATTCTCCTTTACTGGGGTACTCTGGGTTGAGTCCATCTGTTTCAGTCCATGAAACTCTGGCTTGCTGTTCTCATTCCCACAGTGCATGCTGTTTTCCTCTACTTGTAGGTTACTAAAGCAGATGCCTTCCTTCTCCCTTCTCCATGCCATTAAACCCAGATTTGCATTTTAGTTACAACACTACCTTTACCCCTTCTATGTCTTCTTTTCACGAAGCATCTAATTCAGATGAGGATTTTAGCAGTTTACCTCAAGCATAAGCTAAAGTCTCACTGACTCAAAGGAGAATCAATGCAGATATTTATTAAGTACTATCAGAAATAGAAATGCCGTCCTGACTCATAACTGCCTTCTACAAATCTCTTTTTAAGATACCTCTTCCTCATGACACCTATAATAAAATGACTCTCAGTGGCCAGGTTAATAGGCACAGCTCCTAACTGCTTTTGTATCATTTGTCTTCGTAAGCTGCAAGATTTACCAGTTAGGGAAGGCACTTGAACAAGTGTTTGCATAGCACCCACCACAGTTCACCTCTCATCTTAATGAATGTTAATAGCAATTAAGGGAAGTGCTAGTAGGTTCTTATTTAAAGTACAACTATGTTTATGCTTATCATAATACTAAAGTGTTATTAAGAAATGGTAAGAAGCCCTGATAAAGAATGAACACATTTACCCTGTATCTGTATTGTCTTACAGTTATGCGTGCAAAGATGTCACAGGTTGTTTTCTTTAACAGTTAAAAGATTACTTTAGTTCCAAGGATTCCTTAGAATGACAAGGTTTCTGACCTGGCATGTCTAAAGAAAAATTTATGTTCCTTGGCTATCTTTCCTGTCAAATTATCCCTCTTCATTTTTATTCTCTCAGTGCCAGAAGAGTAGAAAACGTAGATCTGACTTTTGACAGTAAGCAAACTTTACAGACAGAAAGGGAAAGGGCTGGTGTTTTCCATCTACCGAATATGCTTATTGAAGAAAACAACAAGAAAGCAAAACCTCAAAATATACAGTACAATTTCTCCATCTCTAGTTAGAGAAGTACATGTTTGTTCCCAGTACGCTGCTTCCTCTTGCTCTTACTTCTTTCCTTGCACAGTATTTTAACAGCAGAAGTGGCTGCTCTACACAAACCAAGTACATGGGTCTGTGTCCAGGCTCTGCCTGGCTGCTCCAAGCCCACCCAGCCAGCGTAGCCCTTGCTCCTCGCAGCCTGTCCCCATCCCACAGCCTGCCACGCTCTCCCAACCAGTTAAAGGTCTGCATTACCAACAGGAGGAAAAGTTTCCATCTTTCCCCCAATGTCCTGGCTGCTCCTTTCCACCTCTGTTCTCGCCCCTTCACCAAGCCACTACCAGCATTTATTAAGGCCATGGGAAGAAGTGGGCACATCCACCAAAGTTGAAACTAAAAAGGGAGAAGAGACAATAAATCTGATCAGTGCCTCACCACGATTCCCCATGGGCTCTCATCAGTATGACACTGCAAAGGAGGGGTGTGGTGTGACATGAGAAGTAAGGATGACGGCAGAGTCACACCGTCGCCTCTTTTGGCAGCCACGCCAGACTGTGCTGGCGTCAGACTGTGGTTTTGGCCACCAGCCTTTATTTATGTCTGTGACTGCTCAAAATGATACCCCTAACCTTCAACCCCTGCCTGACCAGGCTCCCAAGGACCAGTCCACCTCAGCTAACAGATGACCTCTGCGCACAGCCAGGAGCGACTCTGCCTTATGTTTATAGCTGCTCAAACATTGTCAGAGTACATTACCTTTTAAAAACATGCTCCAATTCAATTTACAGTTTAAGTCTCACATTCAGTTGATGAGACGGTGCCAGTAAAACTGAGTTGAAGGTAGTGAGAAAAGGAGAAACCCATCCCTTCCCTCCGCTTCGACAGCTTACTCTTCCTGCAACTCACTCTCACTGTCAGCACTCATGGAGAAAAATTCAGCGAGTACTGATCCAGACTCTTCGTGTTTTTCCCTTGGCAAAACAGACTAGCATACCTGAAAGGCAGGGTGCCCTGCCTACACCCAGTATATTGTATCCTGGGAAAGAAAAGTAGGAGAGAGCCACACTCCACTGGTTTCTTTCTAACTGTTACTGTGACATTAAAAGAGAAGAAAAACCCCAACATCTTCAAGGCACAGCTTTAACTACACTAAACAAATTTATCTCTTGCAAACAATGAAATATGTTTATGTCTTAGGCACCGAAATATATCCAAGAAAGGCATCTCGGCCTCTCACCATTTTGAAAAAACTTTTACACATCATAAATAATGAGTATCACGAACAGTGTCTCACAGTGCAAATGTTTAATTTACCACGCATCCCCTGAAACGACACTTTTAGGACCAGGTTTGCTTGGTCGCCACCGTGTTGCTCCCAGTCAGCCTGTGTGCAAACATCTGTCCGGCTGCTCCCAGAGAGACGCACGCACAGCCCAAAGTTGCCAAGCAACATCCTCGATACCTTAAGCATCGGGCCAGCTCGCCTGCTTTAAAAAAGTTACTCAGAAAAAAGGCCGATAGGAAAGCACAAGCTTACGTAAGAACCCTGCATTTAGAAGAGGTGCTCTGCCTCTTTCCCAGAAAATTTCTGGGCGCACAGTTTGTTCTTGGTAGTAAAATAAATGCAGCAATTCCTGTCATTGCCTCCAAAAAAAAGGAAACAATTTGTGTGCTGGAGTGCCTAAGGTTGAAATTGAAATCTAAACAAAGATTCAGGTTGAAAAATTTCAAATTCAGGTTGAAAATTTTCTGGGTGACAACAGACAAAGTATACTGCTATACTGCCTGCCCATCCCTTACCCAACTCAAGGAACAAGCAAACATTGATTCGGGGTATCTGGGGGGCAACACAGTACCACTGGAGACAGTTAAAGGTAAGCACATGTCAGTGGTTACAGACGAAATGTAAAAATAATATATTTTCAAAAAGCCTGTGAACCAGAGAGATCCAGGCTGCATTCTCCCCCACATTCGAACTCATTTTGCTCAAGCGTTAGTCAAATTATTTCCAAGGTCATCTTCAACGTAACAATCAGAGCAGCCAAACACCCACGCTTTTGAAGGTTTTAACGCTAGCTCGTCTCCCAAAACAAAGGAACAAGTTGGAATGGAATCTGTTGCAAGATAAAACCGTGTTAATAGTGTCAGGGCTTACAAACAGCACCGCTCCTCAGTTTCCCAATATGTCTGCAGGATTCTGATGAGACCACAGTGACTGATCACATCAGTTAGCACGTTGGTATCCTGACCCAAGAAGCTGCTCAGAGAAATTTGCAATTGCCATTGCACCTATTAACACATATCCCGAACTATCGGTGTTCTTAACAAAAGTAACCAGAGCTCATAGTATTTGGAATTTCTCTGATGCTTGAGGTGCCAGACAAGTGCAATAAGGTTGTAAAAAGAGTATTTTCACTTTAAGACTTTGTTTTCTCCTGACAAGACAAATAACTGCAGAAATAATGAAAGCCACAAACATTTTCTCAAAGGAAAAACATGGTGGCTTTGATATGAAGCACTGCATTTACCCCATATGCAGAACGCAATTGTTTCCATTGCAATTTTAAGAAAATTCTATTATTCAGTTACTTTGGAATAAAATGTACCAAAATCCTCCAATTCTGACTTCGGTACTGAATCCATTTCTGAAGGTTTGGGCCATTTTACGGCTTTTCGTACAGCATTTAATCTATAGTCTAAGAGTTATTTTAGGAAGAAATTAAAAAGAAACAGAAGCAAGCCAGATAAATGAACTCATAAAACAGCTTTCAGATTTCAATGAGTTGCTCTCCTATGTTCCTTTCACTTGGGGAGAAAAGTTGGAAAGAGGAAAATTAATTATGGGAAAGGTTGTGTTCCTAAGGTTTTATTACTGCTCCTTGTCCTCTGTCCTCAGCACCACCAAGCCCAGCACTCTGAATATCCATTTAGGTATTTCTGTCAGGCAAGAGAGAGCATATGCAATATCTATATGCATGCTGACAGGCAGCAGTGCACATGCTGATTGTCTATCAAAACATATGCTTTGATTAGTCAAACAGGCTACCTGCCCACTACGGCCAAGCAGGACATTTAATGGCCGAGCTCACACCAAAGCAAAACATTTCCCTTAGAGAAGCAAGCTTTGCCTTTAGACTCTTCTGGACTACCATGGCTATACCACAGCCACTACTCTGTCTCTTACCACTATGCAGGGTGGATTTGAATGCATAACATAAAAGATGCTGCAGCAGTATCTCGTGGTATAGAGCCTCCATGCCTTTCCCTGAACCACCCACCTTCTGCTTTGCATTAAGCATACAAAGTCCTGCTTTATTTTCCTTTTGGGGCATTCTGTCACTCTTTGAAGGAACCTGAAAGTGATTATACAGATGAATGATGAAACCTGAGTGCTTGTTCTCATGTTCCACCCAAGCGAAAAGGCAGGAGATATAGCGGCTTATCCTTGGAGAACTCTGCCTCAAGTTTCCACCGCAACTGTGGTGACGTACTTTTTGGGGTGCAAGAATGCCAAAAATCCTTCAGAGACCAAGATAATTTTTGTGTAGTACTCAAAGCTTCAAAGAGCTTCGAAGAAAAAGTGTTTTCATGTCATCAGTAAATTCCTTACTGGCAGGTTTTGGTTATGCCATCCCCCACATTTTTAATGAGCAGCAATTATTATTATTATTAATAATAATTTTTTAAAAAACACCTTATAATGAACATTTCTTAGAATATCACGATAAAAAGTCCACCCTTGGAGAGAAATAAGTTGTCTACACTCCACAACTCCCATGAAATCAAATACTCTGACATGTGTCCACTATTATGACTAAAGTAAGGACTTCTGAAGTTAAACTCCCCAATGATTAACTTTCAAAGTAAAGCAAACCGAATTTTTCTGTAATTGACTGGGATCTTGAAATGCACGAGAATTGTGAGGTCTCTTGCAAAGGCTGCATCATCGAAGTGGATATTTTATTCACTTACCTTCAAAGCCTCTCTAAAGCTAAAATGATGTTCCACATTTTCATTTATCAATTTTATTTAGACTAATCAAATAAAATTTTTGCTTTGCAGCTTCCCAGACATCACATTACGTGGCATGTCTAATGTTTGTATAGAATTCATCAGTCAATGAACTTAGCAGAGCAGAGCAATGTTCACAAGGCAATTACGACATCTGGAAAACTTGCCATAAAGCAGCAGTTATCAGGCATTATATACATGCAAACTGAGCTATTATGGTAAGATTACATAGCATATTACATCTTATTTTCTTATCTTTTAGGTCCTTAATACCCTCAGCTTCTGTACTGGGAGCTCTGTAATTGCTCTTAACCACTTCTTGTTACCTTTCTTAGTGTCTGAAACCTACAAAACGCTTTCATTGTGCAAGAGTGGTGTAGAAAAAGTCAAGTCAAGCTGATGCCTGCTTGAAATCAAAAGCAGAGTGGTGGCTACTTGGAGAAGTTAGGATGCAAAGTGGTAGGGCGAGAATTCAGGGTACCTTGTTCAAACTTCACTAATTTGCAGTGTAAATATTGTAGACGTGCAATAGGGATGAAGTAACTCTCTAAAAGAAATACGTGTTTTATATCACTTAGCTTGCTTAAATGAAAACTTCAGAATACATTGGCCTGCACTGCATTAGCTGAAGTAAGAAAACCACTACCAAAGATACTCCCTTCAAAATTTGTCTGGGGAGTCCACGCTCCAGATCATGAACAGTTTAGTTGTATCAGCTACCTGAAAACAAAATCAAGATTTCCAGAAAGACAAGAAAATAAGAGTTGGTTTTCCTTATTTATAAAAGAAAAAGAAATTGAGGAAAAATAGGGCAATATTTGAAACATCTACAGCAGTTGTTTACCAAGTGTAAAGCTTACTAAGTTAAGGTTAAGGAATGTTTTGGGTACAATTTCCTTAGCCCACAGAAAGTAGTTATAGCTATACTTAGGCAATCCCAAGTATTCAAGAGTTTTACATATGGGGAACAACTGCATACTGTGTGCCCAGAGATGACATATTTGAAGTGGAACGTGAAAGAGAAACAACAGCTGCTCGCAACTGTGCAGCCGACATTGAGCTCGGACAAGCCCGCGGAGCACCTCCACCTTCCAGGCCACCAAGCTGGAGACCTGTAGTGTCTCACAGTCTCCACAACTGCAGCTCCCAACAGCAAGAGAGCACAGCCGGCATCCTGGGTACCCGAGCAAACATATGCCTAAACGCGACTCCCAATGATACCAGGAAAGAGATCGCATCACAGGAAGCCTGTATTTTAAGCACTGGGATGTGGTCAACCTGGCTCATTTTGAAGGACCAATAATGAATTGACCTGAGAAACCCAGGCTCTCTGGAAGAGGTGAGCTGTAAATGCCTATTAGTGGAGGGGACTAAAACCAGCCTGAACTTCTTATCAGAGAAAGCATTTTGAAGGCATTGCAATGTAGCAGTAACATCATTTCCAACTGTATTGTATTCCCCAACTTTCCAGTGTTCCTACACCTTATACATATATTTTGGGAAATAAAAACCACCAGGTTTCCCTGAGAATTTCAATCCCCCCCCTTCCTCCTCCTACCCACGTCTTTACATCTCCTGGCTTTGCTTAAGCCTCACAGCTCCAAAGCAGTGAAGTAACTTGTGGAAGGGAAACAGAGGGTCGCAACATTCTGCTACTAGAATAAGAAAATTAAATGTGGAAAGGCAAGGTGGGATGCTGCATCGTATGACATTTTTTAACTCACAAAAAGATTAACTTTTTTGAAATTTTTAGTTAATAACAGCAACCCAGCATTGTATAACGCAGACTCTCCAGTGGAAAACCAGTACAAACTATTTGGGCCTGCTCTTATCCAGATTTCCTATACCTCTATAGTTTTCTTTACTTTTCTGTAGTCTTCATTGTACTGCGGTAAAGTTTACTTTCTAGCGTAAAAGAACTCTAACTAATCATGTACGTGAGAATGAGAAAAAAATAATCAAGACATTTTGTCCAAATATTCATCATGACTCTGAGAATGCACCAACCTATTTTAACATCTATTATGTTTTCTAGTGAATGATTTTAAGAGATATTATCCTCAAGTTATTATAAGCAGTAGGATTTTCATGGCCAGAGCTAGGCCAAGCAGTTTGCTTCAACGAACAGGTTTAAAATCTGATTTGAAAGCTGCACTGAACCTGAACGTGTTGGTTGAAGGAAAGGAGAGGGCAGGCAGAAGCCGCCCTCTCTCCTCCATACCCATTTCCTAAAACATATTCTGCTCTCAGGCACCATCCAATAATTACATTGAATTTCACAAGATCACTTCTCTTCCTGAACAGTTGTGTTGTTTATAAAACTAGGAATTAAAGTAGCATTATAAAATCCGCAAATAAGCAGCCACTCTGCCTTTTTGCACATAGGTTATTCTTGGCAGTGTCAGTGCTATTGCAGTGCCTTATCTTGACATGTTCTTCTCCACTTAAGAAAGCCAAACCATTGAGAAGCAACAGAGACTTTCTAAACCTCTGTTTGAAAATCTTATCACTCACTCAACAGGAGGCTGAAACAAACAGACTATTGGGAGTCCCAGAGAATACAGCAGAGGTGGGGAAAAAAAAAATAATAGAATCACTTATGCCTGTAATATCTGCCACAGTAATTTTGCATAAGCAAACACGATACACCTCCCTGCAACAGAACAGGTCTATTCTTGACAACTCAGTGGGTGAAGTCTCGGGCCACTGAAACAGATGGGGAAGCTTATCAGTTTAATGAGGCAAGGGTGTTCCCCCCCCATGAGGTCTGATAGTCCTGGTGGTCAAGCAGTTGGCCCAACAAATCCAACAGAAATACAGTGTCAAAGAGAAGCAGTGCATTGGCTTTCTGTTCTGTTTTACAAACTAGACAAAGATCATTTTAATAGCTGTACAGATGTATAAATATGTACTATGGGAAATTAAATTCTGACTCTGTCCCCTTATTGTGTTTTACCCAATAGTAGTAATGGTGTATTCATCGATGAATTTTTAACAATGCCTCTATTATTCTCCCCCCCCGAATAAATGAAAAAAGCACATTCAAAGAAAACAGCTATGTTATGCCTAGTAATGAAGTAATTATTGCAAGATACATACTCATCCCCAATGTATTCTAGCATATAATTACAGTCCATTTGATAATTCAATTCCAAATGCAGTCGATATTTGTAAATCACGCACACTCCTGCACGGAAAAGACAGCAACTGTGTTTAATATGGGTAGTTAGTGCAATTACAATAGTTTCTCCAACAAGTTATGTGCACAAGTTGATTTTGCATGCAGCTCAGCTTTAGACCTGCTAGACCCACCCTGCCCCCCTTTCCCCCAGCACCACATGAAGGTCAGCTGCTTTTAACACCGGAAATTTAGTGAAACAGCTTGGTTTGTTATTGCATTGGAACTGGTTTTAGTCAGGGCAGCTCACAGCTAAATGGCAGGCAGAACAAGAAAATTCAATTAAAATAGCTCTGAGGCAAAAAGGAGATGAGTGTATTAGGAAAATATAAATGGGAATTTAAATGGGTGCTACAAGAGCAGAACCAGGCCATAACACAAACCTCTTTCCCTCTTTTATATCCATGCTTTTCTCTTTAACTCTGAAGAACATTTTTAAATAGGCTGCTCCACAACTGTGTCTTATCTTGGCATACAGTGAGCAGACACAGCATAGCCAGAGTTTTCACCAATCCTGCCACACCAACCCCTTGTTGTAGAGCAGAACTTGCAAAATGCACGATCTGGAGCATTCCTCTTTCCCAAGCTTAATTTTTGTTCCCTGTTGCAGACAGAAAGCACACAGAGCATCCTTTCTGCAGGGCAGCAGCGGCGGGTGTGCATGCAGAGAGGTGGGCTGGGTGCAGGCAGGGTAAGAGCTGCCACCAGCTCCAAAGCAAAGGAGAGAGGAAAGCAGGGTGCAACCCCTACGGCTCCAGGGCTGCTCTGCCAGGAGCTTCAGAAATGCATATGCAAGTTATTCAGTCCAGCAAAAACACTGCCAATATTCACAGATTCACATGAATGGCCACATAAACCTTTTTGTTTGTTTTAAATCACTGCAAGACACTGCTCCACAAGTTATCAAGGATAGCATAACGCTTTCTTGGGCTCACTCAAAGCAGTTTGGGATCAGTTCTCTAGAGGTTGTTTTACTGTAATGAGTCTTAGAGAAGAATGTCACCCATGAACTGTGCAGCTCCATGCCTCCCCAAGAGCCAGAGTCCTCTGGGCTAGGGCTCATCTATGCCTTGCTTTGCAATTAATTAATCAAATTCCTTCCCTTCAACATTGCTTGTGGCACCATGTTTATCTCCCAACTGCAGAACACTATCTAGGTGAAGGAGAGCCGAACGCATTAGTCCCACCAGATACCAGGCAGTCCTACACAACACAGAAGAGAAACAGGAATAAAATTAACATTTTCATTATATTCAACTACTTCTGTGTCTCTCAGTGAAAGGTTTTTTTAAACTCAACTGTCTGTGTGTTTTCATAACATCTACATGTCTCTTCCAAAAACAGCTGTAACAAAAATTGGCTTTCAGTGGGTATCTGTTACCAAAATAGCTGTGATGTGCAGCTACATCCTCCTGCACCAACACTGGATCAGTCATCAGGACCCATCCAAATTACCGATTCAGTTCTGTTTCTGCAATTCTTCCGCAAGTTTAAAAAAAAAAGGCATCAAAGCAATGTTTGAGTAACATATTACTGAAGTTCAGCCTCAAAGTATTTACTCTTTAGAACTAACTGAAAACAGGCATTTTCTGAACTAACACTAGCCAGAGTTGTTTGGTTTTGGTTTTTTTTTTTTCTTTTCTTAGCATCAAAGTAATGTGTCCTCAAGCACAAGCATTTTACTTTCTCAGAACATGCCTAATTTTTCCTTGTGGCTTGCATGATAGACTTAATGATCAGAAATAATGGACTTGGGATGAAGACAGACCTCAGAAGATACTGAATAAAATCTTTTCTGTCCTTAGTACCATCTACTATTTGGGCCACCTTTTTTTTTTTAAGAGAGATAAATATTTTCATCTTTTTTTTTTCCCCCCACTCCTGGTTTATAACAGTTTTAGTGATGATTTTCAGGTGTCAGTATGAAAATAAGAAACCTTCTTCTATCAATACACATAGGTAACATTATTAATTCTTTTCCCACAGCATCTCAGAACTCCAGGCAGTGACGAGAGCTAAAGCATGCTATACCCTGTACACATCAACAGCAGATAACCCTTGTTTTAGAGTGGCAGGATTAAGATTAGCAATAGGGCTAAAGTGAAATTATTTTGAAACTCAGAACACTTTCTCCAGTGAATCCAAGCAACTACACATTTCTAACATGTAATTTTGTTTATGTTGTGTCTACAGCAAGTGTAACTTGGCAGGAATGCAATACTCTGCAGACAGATATGGCAGCAGGATAAAAGATAGCAACTCTAAAAATAAAGGCTCTAACAGTATCATAAGCAGGAGCCAAAATGCAGAAGAAGTAAGTATTCGCTATCAGCGGGGTGAAAGGGCTCATGGAAGCCCATGCAGCAGAAAGGCCCACTAGGCCTCCGAAAGACCATTTTTCCTTTTCTTTGAGTGAACTGGGCAGGGCAAAGACATTTACGGCTCTCTCCTTTTACAAAGAGAATGGTGAGGATGTAAACAGGTTGATAAACTTCAGAGGAACATGTCAGTAGGGCCAACTTTTACAACAGAAAATTGATAAAACTGAAATAGGAATACAGTTTTATAAATAAAATTACCTGCCAGAGTATATAAAATTAACATTAATATTACAGAAGTCAGTACTTCAGAAATGCCAGAATTAAGGTGCCTTCTACTGATGCGCTATTTCCAGCCACCCCCCCTCTGTTTTTTTGTCCAGGAAGGAACTGCTGCCTCATCCAGTGTAAAGAGTGAATAGTATTTAAGGAATTGAGCTATGAAGACAGAATTATCAATTTATTCACATGCCTTCCTGTAGTGCCTAACGCTGATAAATGAGCACTGCAAGAACAGCTGTCAATACTGATAATCACCATCTTTCCAGTCACCATTTTATACAAGAGACCAAGCCACACACATTTAAGTCAAAAGCATCCATCAAGCTGGGATGCCCAACCTGTGCCACCCAAGGAAGAGTGCTTATAACAGTTGGTATCTTCTAGCACAATCCCAATACGTTTCAGCTACAGCTAGTCATTTTTGCACTGTGATTCTCAAGGCTCAGTTGAAACCTCAGAAAAGGGAAAATTCCAATAAAGTGACATAGTACCACTAGGAAGCTCTGGGGCAATGGATTGGACTGAATCATTAGTCAAGTCTGCTATTTCATCACCTGCATCGCCTTATCCCATTTATTACACAGCCCTTCTGCAAAAAGTACATGGAGGCTCACTGGCTTTCAAGCATACTGCTGAATGAGTCCTACCTGGGATAAGGCAAAGAAACCACCCTCCAGTCCCTTCCTCTTGACTTGTTTCTGTTCTGCTCCCTTCTTTTCCCTCACATTTTGATCTTTGTCATACACTCCAGTCTGTGGCTTTCCTTCCATCCAGCCCTAGCCTCTTCAACTTGTTCAAATCCTCACTGCACACAAAGTTTTCATGCAGTATTTCACACAGTATGGCCTTGCCAAAAAGCCACACACCCTGCCAGGCTAATACACTTTGCCTGGAAGCACGAGAATAATAGAAGTTTTGAGAAAGGACTGTCAAAATGTTTGAATATAGGTAAAACAGCATAGTATCCTTTCATTCCTGAAAACAAGATTAAGATAATTTTGACTTGGGAAGAAACAAAACCGTTCTGTTCAATTCCAGGTGAGGTACACACTCCTTTTGGATAAAAGGGTTAGCCTAAGTGTTTCAAATCTGGAATAATTATGGGTGGAAAACCAGCTTCCCTGAGAAACACCAGACTAGCAGTCATTCCTGGTAAAAAAAAATAAAGTTTATAAAGCATAGGATTTTATTTGAATCACTGTATAATTCAGGATGGAAGTGGCCTCTGAAAGTCATCAAGCCCAATCTCCTTACTGAAAGCAGGGTTAACTTCAAAGTCAGATTGGTTGCTCAAGCATTTGATCTGTAAAGTTTTGAGTGTTTTCAAGGATGAAAAGTCTGCATACCCTCCAGGCAACCTGAATTGATATTTGAACATCCTTACTGTGAAATTTCTTTATTTACACCTAGCAGGAATTGCCCTTGCTGCCATGCACTTTTCAAAGTGAGTCTGATCTCCCTTATCTATAAACCATTCATAAGATCCCCCTTTAATTTTTTTCTTCTCCAGGATAAATAAAGCCATACTTCCTTCCTCTCTTGGTCTGTCATCCTGTCCTTCAGCCTCCTTGCTGTCTTGATGGTCCTCATTCTAAGGTTATCAATCTTTCTTCCATGGGAGCAGGACCCAAAACTGGGCACGGGACTCCAGATGCAGCCTGTCCATTGCTGAGTAGAGGGTACTTCTCTTGGTATGTCATCTATGCTCTTTTTAATCAACTCTGCTTGTGGTTGGCCTTCACTGCTGACTTACATTCAACTTGTCCACCAAAGGACTTGCAGGTCCTTTCCTGCAGAGCTGCTACTCATGTGGCCATCGCCCAGCCTGTGCTATTGCTTAGGCTTATGCCCTCCTTTGCTAAGCTTCACAGGGTTCCCTCCTAGTCCACTACTGCAGTTTTCTGTGGTTCTCCCTTCCTAACTCCTCAAAAATTTAATCCTTTGCATAGCACTGCAACAGTGAACAAGAATCACTTACACTTAACAGGGGAAAAAGTCTATGGACCATAAAGTCACCTGGCAGGTCTGCCCATCCAGACCTGAATCCTGGCATGCCTCTTAACAGCTCGTGTCCAAGCCTAGGATTGAGCCGGCTGCTGCTCAGTCAGGGAGCTAATAAGCATCCACTGCTTTCAAAGGCAGCCCACTAACGCAGTGCAAACTCTGCTTCTGAAGTCTTCATTAGAAAAGGTCCCCATACCACCTTCCTGAAGGAACAGAGTACGTTTCTTCCAGCGTTGCTTCTTGGAACATTAACTACCCTCACATGAAGGCACGCAAAAATCAGCGCAAGCTAGGAAGTACTAAACCAGCTGTGGAATGATGAGGAATGATTGATCTTTTGGGGAATGAGGTGAAGGATGTAGAATTGATAGGTTTCTTTTTTCCCTTCCTCTGAAAAGAGCATGAAGCTGATGGATGATTTTTTGAAGGAACATATTGTTAAAAACGTTGGCAACACATCACCAACCTTTCAGGTCTACTTAATCAATTAAAATGGCTGTCTCCAAAAGAATCAAATTAATATCAGACATGAAAGATGGAGAAAAAGCAGGAAGCTGGAGAAAGGAACAGTTCTGGCTGACTCATCCCTTTGAGATTCCTGTTTAATGACACTTTGGCCACAGTGGAGAAAGAATTGTTTCTCAAGTAAAACGTTCATGGAAGGTAAATCACTTCATCCATCACCAATGAAGCAAAGTATTGATGCTCATTGCCATCTAAGTTCCCACAATATTTAATTGAACCAGTAAGTGACATGGCTGGCTTCTCCCTCAGAAAGGTTAGTGTGTGGCCCAACACAAAAATAGCTGCTGGTGACCTCAGCTGCAATGTAATCACCTGCCCACGCCAAGGGCATTGCAGTTTTGCTGCTTCTCAGACAAAATACTTTAATCATGTCCCTGTGTACCTGCTTTGGCCAGCTTTGCTTCCTCCTCATCCTGTGTCCCTTCCCAAAGCATTAAAGCTCCATGTGCCCCTGTCCTAGGGGTTTTTCAGTATGACTGCATGTGATATCTAGCCCTCTGCTAGAGCAATGGGAGGAAGGCTGCCCAGCCTCCCAGAGGACACCAGTAACAGCACATGAACCTCCTCATCTGTGCTTGACACATGTTTCTACCGTGCAAAAAAAAAAAATTGCTGATTGCTAGTAATTAAGCTACAGTTGTGGTTACTGGATTGGCTGTCAGGGTCAAAAACTAGTTGTGAAAAACACAGATCTCGTGCTCTCCGTATGGAGCTGGATCCTCATCTGGCACAAGTTGGCAGGGCTCCACATTGACGGTCTGGCTGGCTCCCAGTGTAAATGGGTGATAAACATGGTCTTTGCTTCATCTGTGAGGCTTAAGGTATCTTAAATTTGACAGCCACTGAATGAAACTTTACTCTGTGATTTAGAAGCAAATTATTGAACTGATTTGTTAAATTATGTTTCATTAGCAGCAGGAACATTACAGTCACACCCTTTGTTATTTGAGCCTTCAATTCGATTTTGTCAAGACTGTTTCATAGTTCAATTTTCTAAAGCAAATGATTCTGAAAGGTTGTGCAGGGGGCATAAAGAGCAGCAATAGAGTAATGACTTTCTGAGCTATCAGTTAGGGTTGGGGTGGCGGGTAATTTATTTTTTAAAAATTACAAAAATCAAATCTTTCTACAATTTCTTAGATCAACAGTCCTCAGTGACTTCATATCTACCAGAATATTCTCAATCCGAAGGTGTAAACCCTGAGGAACATCACAACGTGAGAATTTTGCATGCCTATTTTTAAGGAGCCTCAGTGAGCTGCTATTTGATATGCATCACAGCAAAAGAATTGCCAACTACCAGCAGAAGAGGGAAAGAACTGGGAAACAAAGTTTAAATTACTTTTGTAATTCATCAGCTAGGTATTAAGGAAAAAAAAAAGAAAGGAAGAAAGGCTGATTCAAAGCCTGTAAGGAATCATTAAGTTTAAATTTACCTCTGCAGAGAATGAAATCACATCTGGAGCTTATATTACCTTTCTCCACAGAAGCAGAGCATTTTCATTTGTGAAATCTTAAACAGCATGAAATGAAAGACATGTAAAATAAAAAAAAGATTGTCATAAAAGATTTAAAAAATATCTTTAAGCAACATAAAGACCATGGACCTATGACACTTACTAAAAACGTTTAACACCCTGCTTATTCACTTCCCAAATTATTCTGCACATTCTCATATATGATCATTTTATGTTTTCAGCTGTACCAGAGAAGAGCAGCCCCATGACATTTTTAAGCTGTAGGTGCCCAGACTGGCTGATGAACTTCAAGACTGGAGGATTACAGTTTGCTCTGAGCAGAGCCTTGGCTTGGGACGTTTTGGGAACAAGAAACACAGCTACCCAATTATCGTGTGAAATTTCAGATCACACCACTTGTCACCAAAGATAAAGATTTGCATTAGCTGTTGGGTAGCTTCTGAGAATAATTCAAGGTAATAGGTTTAACCTCCCAAAGCACCATGCCTAGGGAGCGCCTTACCCAAGAGCTCTTTTCCTGCCTGGTCATAAGTGACACCAGAGAAGATACTGAAGCTCCAGCCCCATGACAGCTGCTCAGAGGATGTGCCACACAAAATCCCTTCAGTGTCTCAAGTCCTTTCACTTCCAGACTGCTACTGCCATGCTTCACACTACCTGAGCATGCTGCCACAGACATGAGGACTGTACTGGGATGCTGATTCACACTAGTTACGAACCTCCTGCACAAGTTGGAACAAGCTTTTCTATTCGTGTACACAAATGAATGAAATTTGTCTTGAGGTGAAGCATACTCAAAAAAAAATGCAAGGGCTTATTGCTGGTCTGCATTTACTCCCCCATCACTATGAGCAGTAAAAGGAGACGTTTAGGTAGAACAAAATATAATAATAAAAGTAAAAGGATTGTGCATTGTAGTCCAGTTGCAACTCCTGTGAAAATGAAAAGAGGTCTGAAAACCTTTGCTGCCACCTCCCAGAGGAATATGGCCTCTCCCTTAGGGAAAAAAAAAAAACCAAAAAAACCAACCAAACCAAAACCAACCAAGCCTTAGTTTCCCACTCTAGTTTCAAACTGGTACAATGCACAGCAAAATAAGGTCCTGCACAGTGACTGAAATTCATGGCATAATTGAAAAACCTCTGCAGGTGCCAGACAGCCCATGAGGCTCCCACCTAGTTCAGGAAGTCCTGGGGCAACCTATGGCTGGAGTTGACCCCATATTGGTCGTCACATGAGAAGGATCTCGGCCAGTTTTGCAAATGTGTTTTTCACAAGCATCATGGCCACACATCTGAGAAAGGTTTTGGTGTCAGTGGACAAGAGGCACATTTTGAATCCCACATCAGATGAAGCCACATAATCATGCAAAATAAAGTACATTTTAAGCAAATTTAATGGCTGAGATTTACGGACACATCACTCTCAGATCTGAAGCACAGCAGGTTCATACATCACCCCTCCCGCAGCCCAGGTGCCCGCTCTGTGGCACTGACTCCAGCGCTGTTACAACCCATTTGAAAGCAGCTAGTGGATAAACAAGCGAAGCATCCGCAGCATGCAGCCCCAGGCGCTGAGGGACTGCCGTGACGCCGCAGATATTTCGTCCGCGGTTACTGCTGCTACAGAACATGTCTCCGATTCATGGCAGGGAGGCCTCACCGAGCAGCCGAAACACTCCAGTCTGGTCATCAGCACTAATTGAGGGGAGGAAGAGGGTTATTTTCAAGTAGCATAGCCTAGAAATTAAACCCAAGCCTCCTGAGAAGGAGGCTGGAGGATTATTGCACCTCACCAAAGCCATCTTTGTTTTCCTGAGTGCTTCCTAACCCACAAAGTGTGTAAAATACATTGCCTTCTAGAATTATAAGCATGATTTAGTTCTTCTCTATGTAAGGGGAAAAAAAAAAAGCTCTGCCATTACTGAGAACAGAGATAACCCAGCCCTACTCACCAGTGGCATCTACAGAGTGAAAAACTCAAAGCGCTCTGAATTTTTATACTCTAAGGATACCTTTAGACATTTTCTGCCCATTCCTCTTAATGTGTCTGGTAAAAACTTCACGTGTTGTACAGAGCAAGAAGTCAGTCCAGAAAAGTCTACATGCAAGATGTGAATAAACCAGAAATATAACATCATCTAACTCATTATAGTGTTACATAAAGGGGGGAAATATTTGTATATAAGAAAACAAAGTATTTTTAAAAAGTACTTGGAAAAGAACATGCAGTAACCATGGCCAGCAGTGGAGTTCTTTCATATTTACTCTTCTGCAGAAGTCTTAATAGCAGCCTTTGAGCAAAATTCCCTTTTCTATATTAATTCATTGCTCATTTGAGATATGTATAAACTTGAGAAACAAAAATAATTTAACTCTTAAAACAGACTACAGAAGACCTCCACATAATTCACATTACTATTTTCAAAGTACACTCCTCATATCTCACAATCAGTTTTATTTTATTCTCCCACTTCCCTTTTCAGAATTCACACCACCAGGGATGGAAGATGTATAATTTATCAATATCACAGAAAATACCATTGCAACCTATTTTCTTTAGGGTGGGGGGGTGTGAAATTAAGAAAGCACATTTAACTTTTTTCCTCCAAAGGATCAACAGTGCCAGGCAGCACGAAGCAGTCACCAGAGTTGTCACAGTGGTAAAAGTTTTGAGGATCTGCACCGAAACTGCAGGAATGTGAAACCTTTGCCTATAGCCAGCTGGCTGTCAAAGGGTGATTGATTACTTAACCAACCAAATTGCAGGAACAAACAATTTTGAGGTGATTGGTTTTATTTTAAATCCCAATTATGGTTCTAGACACCCACCCTTAACATCAGCCTGGTACCTCTCTAAGAGACTCATTAGGATTTGTACTTCCATTAGGAAAAAAAAAAAAAAAAATCAGTTACGCCTGTGTAAAGAGCAGCTGCACTTTGCCAGGACACGGGCTAAACCCAAGCTTAAACCCAAGCCTCTTGCCACCTTATATGACAAATCTGACTTTAGCACAACAGAAGTAGGAAGAAGAGAAAAGCCTTCATCTCGGAGCTGACCCACAGATACTTTTGCTCCACCCATATGTAACGACACTTCCCTATATACACAGCCAGAGCACAGCGGTGGTGGATATGACATTTTTTATTAGCCCTTAATGTTTATTTTACTATCCATCTGTGCAAAGATAGCCTCCCAGATCATATCTCATCAAATGCATAATGAGCCAAATTATCCTCTACTACTGTAAATCGGTGAAGGTCCATTGATCTCATTAAAGAAGGGCAATTTACACTTGCAAAGAGGGTGGGTGACTTCCTAAATGAGAGCAAAAGAGAGCAAAAACCCTAATCCTGGGGAGCCTAATTCAGGGACAAAATGCATACAGATTGCTGTCTTTTTTTTATCTGAACAGCTGTATTTATACCAAATATTCACTGTAAAGAGTTAAATAGTTTTTAGAACAACTTACTGAGCTTTGGAGACTTTGACAACCCTCTGCAGTGTTTGCAGAGTTGAATAAAGGCAGCTTCCTTCTCCTGCAAAACCACCAGGGCCTGGGACTCGCTTGGCATTTCTAAAGCATTCCTTCCTCCATCCCTTAGTGATGATAACCAGGGACACTGACCACCAACCACCCTATTCGCCCCCTCCTCAGCGGCCACCCTAGGTGACAACCGCCAAATGCAATGCAGAAACCTGAGCAATACCTCTGCTAACGTAATTGCCAGAGCATCTGGTGGACTCTGTGCATGTGTTCTATAAATTTGGGGCAGGGGGGAAGAATCAAGAGGGAATAAGAGACTCCAATCTCTCTGCCATGCGTCGCCTTATATAAACTTTAAAAAAAAAAGAGAAAGGAACACTTCAAAAACTAACCTTACTCTATGAACTGATGATTTGTTTACATTTCCTCTTGGTATAACACATGTCTTGCTACAATAAAGGCCAGGTAGGAAAACTTATTTCTACATGAAATTACAGTAACTGCTTGAAAGCAAACAAATGGACAAACCAGAAAATTACTTATTTTTGCACTATGTATTAATCATTTTCAAGCATATGAATCTAAAGGCATCATTTGGTAATTAATATAATGAAGAACTATTCCTACTGAATTTGATTTATTGCTTAGTATACACAGATGTAGTCTTATCATGGAAACTTCCAAACCAGCTCAGTAGAAGTTACTTAATTCTAATACACAGCAGGAAGTTAAAGCAAAAAAAGTTATACAAAATGGCTTCAATAGGCAAAATACAGCTTATTTGGCAGAAGTAACTTCTCACACAATATTTTCAAAAATTGCTTGTACAGCTGCTTTTGACTCCCATATTCAGCTCAGAAGGCGGCTGAGGAGATGCTGAAGGCTGATAATTGGCTAGCAGGAATCCCTCCCGGTGGTCCTCCCAGATGGTTGTTAATAAGAAAGATGAGCTTGCTCTGCTGGACAAGAGACCACAGACATCACCCAGGATCCTACGGATCTCTGGGAACAGGATCCTGGGAAAAATCAACAGCAAACTGGGATTGTTTTCTTAAGTGTTTTGTGCTACTATAGTGTCCTCCCATCGACTGCTGCTGCTCTGACCAGTGCGCTCTGCTGAACTCTTACCTTCTGGGTGACCCACAAAGAGAAACAGGATGCTCCTCAGCTCAGTACCAAGTATAACCTACCCCAAAGGGAGAGGAATGTCCTTCTCACAAGCCTCTACATAATAATAATAAATAATAATAATAAATGATAATAAAAAATTAAAAAAAATCATTGGACTCAAAAGACACCACCCCAGATGGGGAAAGCATATGGAAGCTGCTACAAAGACTGTGCAGAAAAGATCTCTCTGCCCTGGGTCCAAAAGCCCAATCTCCTGCTGTTGGAATTCAGGATGTTTGGATTTGATTAATAACTGCAAAATGTTATTCTCTTCTATGCAAGAGCCTGTTAATGTTTTATTACTTTCATTATCAGGAGGAGGTATGTCACTGCAGCAGCTGCATCCCTCCCAAACACTGCTTCAAGGCAGGGCCCGCAACGGAGGCATAGGACTGGAGAGAGAGGCGGTTTCCAGGACACGCAGGGCAAGCAAGAGAAGCCCAGCAAGCCTGTAACCAGCAGCCACTGCTTTTCTCTGTGTATCACCACGAAAGAGAGCTTTATGGAAAATAGAAAGCTCACAAGAGCCATTCCCTGAATTTGAGGTACTGGTCTGAAAACTTGACAGCTATTAAAGGTCCTTTCCTGGCTGTATTTTCTACAGGAGCCAGGGGAAAGGAGAACCTAGAGAAGGGCAGCAGGCAAGAATTTTCTTCGTTTACCAGAGAAAAAGAAGAACAAAACATAGAAGGGAAGAAGGCTACCCAGTATTTTATCAGCTGTTATTCTGGAAGAAATCTCCAAGTGAAAGTGGATGCAGATCAATGAGAGGGAGGGAACAAGCTGGACCGTGAACCTGAAACAGCAATGGCAGGAAGAGGAGTCGAGGGAAGGATATGCTTATGCTGGACCGGCAGAGCTGTAAGCTACAAACATGATACCATAGGAGGAGGAGAGAATTAATTTACCCTGAAAAGTCAAAATGGTCGTGCACTTTCTGCCAGATACTCTGCAGCGTGTTAGTGCCGTTCCTGTCTGTGACTGAAATAAAACCCAGGCTCTCACTGGGCTGCCTTTTAACCGTGCTTAGAAAGAACATTTCCAGAAGTGAACTGGCATAGGAGAAAGCAGCAGCACTTCATGGGGAGGTGTGAGGGGAGGAGGTTTTCATCAGTAGTTATGATGTATTTATTCAATACGTAAGTATATCTTTACGTTGCTGGCCAAAGTAGAATCCTTACTGCAAAGCATAGTACCCCTACCATGGATGAAAAATGCATTTATCTAACCAGTTACACATGCAAAAGAAAAATAATAGTTAAGCCACTGTACTTCAGTGTATTCCTATTGAAGAGTTCAGAAAAATTTGATATAATGAAAAAAAATATTTACAGAATAAATGTGATGGGCCAAAACCTAAGGATTCTTTTGTGTCCAGACATAAGAAAAAAAATCTGTGTTAAAATGAAATAATTAAAATCTCTTCCAGTAAATATGAACATTTGGACAGTACAAATTAGTAGCTAAAAATATTAACCTTATTGCAATGATCTCCTCCTCCCCATGAGAAGTCATCTACATATCTAATGTTGGCATCAGACATTCATTAAGGGCAGGGAACATTTTGTAGAGGTTAAACAGCAAAAGCTGTCTCTGGTGACAACTGTAGATAGTAATAACAAGCCAGACAGCTCCACTTCTGGGATAGTTTAAAGTCAATTGTCAGCCTGTAACCATAAGAAGTCGCAACAAGTTTCAAAGGGAAGTTTCTCAGACCCTTTTTTTAAACTTTAAATCAGTTCAACAGAGCCATTCTAGTAAGGTATCCAAAGAGAAACAAGCTTTTTAGTGCTGCTCCTCAGGTCCTGTGCTTTGTGTTTCTCAGAACATCTCAAACTCCTTTTCAATATCAATCAGAAAGTTTCAATGGGTCTGCAGTCTTCCGCTTCAGGAGAGCCACAAAAATCAGAGTAGGAGGAAAATGAAATGCACGGGAAACATGGGAAACCATCCAGGCACTTGCCCATCTGTGCAGAGAGCCACCAGCTTCATCAGCCCTGCACCTCGCACAGCTGCCGGGGCGAGCGGGCGACACGAAAGGGTGAAGCTGGCAGCAAGACAGGAGCTGAATGGGGATAAGGCGACAGGCAAAGCCCTGCTAGAGCAAGGAGAGCACCATGGAAGGCACCTGGGCTCCCCGCGGCACGACAGGAGGGCATGGGGCAGCAAGTGCTGGACGCAGCAGTGAGGCGCCAAGCACCAAGGCAAGCAGAAGTCAGGAGCAGTTAATCATTCACAGAAGGAAGCGGGGAGATCCAAAGGAGATGTCTGTATGCAGTGGGCCGGGAAAAGAGCATCCAAGTGTTGCAACAAGTAACATGGCAGGGCGAGGGGAGGGGAGGCAAAACCACAATGGGACTTGGAGGGGGCAATACCCTGCTGGGGAGTTGTGGATGTGCTTCAGGGGAGAGACTGCATTTGTCAAAGGGGTTCCCAATTTCTGTCTCATTTCCTTTTTTTCTGGCAGTATAATATGTGGTTCAAAGATTTTTCTTTCCTATTCTTTTGTATCAAGCAGTAGGAATTTATTAGAAGCAATAGTGTTGCATGACATGCTTGGGACATAATCCAACACACAATTATAAATCTACTTAACTTCAAGCACAAAAGGGGTCCTTTTGACATTAATGAGACTTCTCACCTACCCTGTCTTAAGTAAATGTGGAGTGTTTGCATGAACATTGCCTAATTTAACTTTTAATTGCATGATGGCCCCTGCATCTTCTGCTTTACCTCCAGGCTGTGACCCCTCTTTATGCACACACCCTTCTCCCATCCACCTTCTTGCCAGCAGGCTTCAGGCAAAAGGGTCCCCCCCTCCAGCCTTTTTTTTTAACCTAGAAATGCTGCAGCAAGCCATTTTAACAACACACAGTGTAGTACCACTGTAAAATCTACACTAAGTTTTAACAGCAAAGCCATCAAATTCATGCTAAAACATGTAAGAAGTTATCTATCAGGCTGATCTAAGATGTAGTGCAGTCAAAGATTTTGCAAAGAACATCTCCTTTGTAAAATAAGATTATTTTTCTCTCAACAATAAAATGGCAGATATTGGAACTTAATACAGTACAGGAAAACGTTAAGTGATTCCCCCACACAAGAATTCCTTTTTTAGAACATCTTCAGATATTTTAGTTTCTCTATGCTTCTCCACCTTCTTCCAGAAAATAAAATACCAGCGTATTTCAGAACTGACTGAAGTCCTCATTTCCAGAAGTCCCAGAAGTGATGGTTTATTTCCTATTAAAAAAATCAGCACATTCTGATATGACAGGTGAAATAAGCCAGACCAGGAGGCAAAAAGAAACCACTCCTGCACAGTGCTAGTACTGAACAACTCCTGGCAGCTCTATAAATACCCTTTGGTGACAATAACATCTCAAATCTCTCTCAGAGGCATCATCATTTATGAATACTGCATTTTTCCTGCTCTGATTGAGCTAGTCTGATGTAATGACAAAATTGATCTTTAAATATTCAAAACTCTGTGATTATTGCCCTTTTCTAAGAAGCACACTTTATTTTAAGTTTTCCTAGTACTGATAACATTTACATTTTCCTTTGGAAGAAAAAGATTTGTCTTCATAGCTTCTGTTTGTAATTTGCTTTATTTTATCTCTTTCAACTTTGAGCACAGCACGGAAGAAATATTTGCATGCTAATGCAGATGAAGCATGAAAGCAATCAAATCAAACAAAAAGTGAAATCATCTCTGGAATTAATGAAATTCTTCCTCCCTTCTTACATCATTAACTTAGCACTTTCTTTGCCCCACTGTTGACCAGCTGCCAATTCTTCCCTCAATCAGAATTATCAAGAAAAACAAATCTTCAGGAATTCTACACTATATTGCGCATTCTTAAAAAAAAGTTTTACATTTTTTTATATATGTATGTGAGAACATTACACTAATTGACAAGTTAAGATCATCTCCCAGTTTTTCTGGAATCAAAAACTTCCGGGTAGGTGTTGTCCTTTTATAACTTCAGAGCAAAGCAGGAATTTAAAAGAGGAAGGAAAAACCATTATAAGTGCTATTCTTGCATAGTCCAGTCTGATCTAGTTTTATATTGCTATTTACACAGCAATCAGATCACAAGTCACTCTGACTAACCTCATACCTACTTTGTAAGGAGAATAGCTGCGAACATGCTTGGGCTTCAAGCACGAGGGACACTTACTGCAAGGGCAGGCAGTCTGGCAAGGCATGCTAATAAAGCCTGGGTTACGCGGTAACTGCAAAGTGCACTGTAGGCAGAGCCATATTTTTTGGCCATTGCATTACAAATTATTATGTCAGAAGGCATTCTTCTTGGGTTTTGTAACAAAATGAACCTCGAGTGATTTTAATGGTGGTTATTCGGCTTTAATAATGCTATTTAAGATTAGATATTAAGTTGTATAACCCTTGTCTTCAGATTGGGCAATCTCATTACTTTCTCCTTTTAAAAGTGGCTTTAATAACTAAGCTTTTAAATTGTTTTCCCCATAATAAATAAATGAAGCTAAAAGGCACTTGTCAGCACTGAAGAGCTGGATCCAGTCCCACAGTGGACATTAAGGATACAGATTAAATCAAGTCAACAAAACACTTAAAGCAAAGGTTTTCCCTATTAGCTGTAGCAATTTTAAAATTGAGATTCAGTAATATGATTTTAATGCCAGGTGAATGAGGTCAGACAAAGAAGAAATTACATCAGCAACAACAGCCAAATTCATACCAATTCAATGTCTGCAGATTAGAGCAAGATTTCCTTCAGAAACCATTAATGTCTCTATGAGCATGGAAGAAACCAAAAGCAAATCACTTCGATGTCGAACTTGCAAGAAGAGCTACAATACAATGATGTCTGTCATTGTTTCTTATGGGCACATTTAGAAGGAAGGATGTTAGCAGATCCTCCTCTTCCCCAAGTAAAAAGATAATTTAATGATAAAAGTAACAGTTTAGGCCGTGAAACCAATCCTCTCAATCTCAGGACAGTAAAGTTGCCTTCCTGATTTTACCTTCCTCTAGTTTAAATGGATGTCCTTTTAGCAGCAAGTTTCTGGCTCATAAATTTCTGATGTCACATGCTACCGTGGCACAGCCCCAACAGGTCGTGCGGTTATGCTCAAAGATGCCTAACTACCAAAGACATCAGTCCCCAGCAGAGGGAGGAAGGAGTTCAAATCAGGTTACAAAAGCGAATGCGAAACAATCAGTGCCAGCTAGGTCCAGCTCCCAAACCAGCCANGCATCCACCATGCAGGGGAACACTAACAGCCACAAGCAGACAATACCATGGTCTGCCCTCCTGAAGCAAGAAATACTGATCTAAATTAAGGATATTGTCATCTTAACACCCTAGTGTTAGGGTGTTAAGTCTAGTTAAATCTAGTTAGTTGATACATTAGCGTATTCTCTTTCTCTCAAAATACACTCCCTAGCCCTACAATTAGCTTATGCCAACTGCCTAGCCTTAGTATTTACTTCCACAGTGCATTGTGTATCTGCTACCTCTACCATAAAAGAAAACACCTACATGGCTAATAAATGATTTTATACCTTAATTTTACTTGGAGATACCGAGTCCAAAATAGTGAAGTCTTAATATTCTACCGCTTTTTTTTTCCCTCCACCCTTTACTTACAACTTTCTTTTTCTTTCAGGTTAAATAGGCCAGGACTAATTACATCTTCTTCATGACCTGCACTACTTGAAACCATGAATCATTTCTGCTCTTTTCCACTCCTTGTTTCTATTTTAGCATTTTCCTCCCCTAACAGGCAACAGTAGTGATCAGAGAGCTCCAGCCCTGATTTTCACATGCCAGAACCACCTTTACAACCTCGTGCTCTCAAGACTTTGCTCTCCTTTTTAATAGCTGCCATAAACTCTGCAACAGCTCTCCCAAGTACAACAAAGCATCACTCCTCTAGATTATCCTCAACTTTGCCATGTTGCAGTGC
Source organism: Sula dactylatra (assembly GCA_013389905.1). Lineage (NCBI taxonomy): Eukaryota > Metazoa > Chordata > Aves > Suliformes > Sulidae > Sula > Sula dactylatra. Next base: position 139,589 of record WEKW01022349.1, read on the forward strand.
AGAGGGACTATTTGGCATTTGCTTCGCCACTTTCGGCTCTTCTATGCTCAGCAGAGGGACTTGGTGAAACAGTGGCATCTGCTGTTTAAGAGCTTCCCCTGGTGCCACCACCCCTCATCTGCAGTTCAGCATCTCCTCCAAATCCAGCCTTTCTGAGGTTTTTCCCTCCTCCATCGACCTTTACCACAAGCAACCTCAAACCCGACCAGGAGGCACTGGTGCTGCTCCGCCGTGGGGCCACGCTGGGGGACAGGGACGACTCTTGGAGGACTCTCCCTCCCTGCTAGTGCCAAACCAAACCATCTCCCTTGGCCATGAGACACCACCACCGTGATCACCAGCGGTGTTGGACATGGCAAGCATATGATCAAAGCCCACCTCTCACAGGCACAAAGCAAGAATGTGAGCGGGGTGTCCCATCCCATTACCTGGTGGGTGACAACAGAAACCACCTGTAAGGCCTTTGTGGTCAATTTTAACCTCAGCTAGAAGTGCAGTGTGGATTACCACGCATGGTACAGCGCTTGAATTGACAACACTATTATTAGGTACTCCAAAAAAAAAATACTGCCTTGTCATTTCAATCTATAGCTTTACAAATAGGTTTTAAAGGCATAGCAGCAGTTTAGATTTGAAACAAATTTAATTTTATTTAAAGAGAGAAACAGGCTTTTTATAGAATGCAAGGGCAATAGAGGTGTTTCCAAGTTTTGTTTAGAAATTGCAGTGTAACCACTGCTTCTAAATCAGTAATAAAATAAAAACAACAACACAAGATATCTAGTGATCTATTGGATCACTCTAAGACCTAGAGGCCTCAAGTGACACAAATTTATATTTGCTTTCATTGTCCACCGTAGGAGAAATGCAGAAAGTAAATAACACAGAAAAATAAACGGGAATTAATAATGTGTTATTTTAAATTTCAAAAGAATTCAACAGATAAAGAAATAGGTTTTGCCCACAGAAGACAGGTCCACCCCAACACTACTATCTCTGTGGGTTTGAGAGACCAAGTTCACACCTACATGAGACTAGAGACTAGAGCTTGCCAGCTACACCAGCGTCTCAAGAGACAAAAAAATAATTTATGACAGTTGTCAAGAAAGCGTGTGTATATATACATACTGAAACTCCCCCCCACGACTGCTGGCTGCCTTCCTCAGCCAAGTGAAACAAGCACAGCCCCACACTGGGAGGCTCCCGGGCCGTGTCTTGTGCCCAGCAGGGTTTCACCGCTCACATCCCACTTCCACCAGTGCCCTCTTTGGCCACTGCTCCTGGCCCTTTCCACCCACGCTGCAGACACACGGGCGCCCCAGCACCCTGCCGCAACGGCTCCTTGTTTTCACACGGCCGAGGTAACCGTCTCGCTGCTCCCTCCCGGCACCAGATGGCTCCCATTAACTTTGTCCACGCTCAGCTCCCAAGTCTCAACTGGAAAGCCCAGACCCCGAATATTATACAGATGAAACAATAACAGGCTCTTCGCCAATGACACAGGACTGGATCCCAGCCCCTGCTCCGCACCGCTCTGGCGATGGGTGGAAAACAAGCCAAGAGCTGTCTTGGGTATTGGGTCAGGGTTCTCCTCCACCTTTGCAAGGGGCAGGTGACTCTGCAGCCCTCTGACCCCCAGACCTCAAGGTAAGTACTGCAGGGACAAGTCACACAACCCCGCCGTGCCTTTGAGTTGCAGCAAAGGTCTGCAACATCCCCACAGAGGCGGGCAAGCAGGCAGGGAGGCGTTGGTGGCTCAGGCACGCAGCCACATTCAGCCCGGGCACGGTGCCCAGCTGCCTCTTTCCTCATCAGTCTCAAAGCATGGCTGCAAGGTGCCAGAGAGCTCAGGCTAAAAGCTTGTTAAAGTGGCCTCAAATCTCCCTTTAACCAAAGAAAAAAAACCCACAACCGGACAAAACCCCACTGTACCAATAATTAAATATAGTCCTCAGAGAGCCCAGGTTTTCCTCACTGCAGACTTGCTGCCGTGTCCTCCTGACTAAACATTTCTGAGTCTCTGCTTCTTCAGTTTGGAGTGTAGAAGGTCAGCGGAGAAGGCAAATCTGCATTCAGCCTTAAGTATTTCAACTTTCTCAGTCTGATCCAGTTTCAACAAAAAATAAAAGTTGCTTGGATTAATTAACACCACCTTGAACACATGAAAATATTTTCTTCTTCATGCTTCTTGTCTCTGTTTCTTGTCTCTGTTTCACAGCATTATTTATCATCAGGACACTAGAGACACAAGACGGTTACTATCAAATACTTTCCTATTTTAGTTTAAATTAGGCCAAAATATGATATCCCTTTTAATAAAAAAAAATAAGTAGCCTTTACCAGAGGATTAAATATTACAAAAATTGAAATATTAAGAAAACAGTAAAAATAAAGGACAGCACCCCACATGCTTCTTTAGAGAAGCATTACACGTTGAAAACTATCCAGTTGACTGGTTATTAATATCTAGTACACATTTCAAGATTCATTACTTCTTAAAAGAGCTTTGCAATTAGCTTTCTAATTCTGATTTTATAGACTGACATGCTGGTTTCTAACATGCCACATCAAATAGTGTGAAAGTATATATAGAAACCAACCACAAAATATTCCAGGATCACATTATTGCCATGCCGGTTTAATTTCTTTTTAGCCATGTGCCATTTCATAAAAGCATTATTTTAGCTTCAAGTGCATATGCAAGACAGACGCAGTGTTTCAGGTTGCCATTCACATACCGACTGTATCAAGAAACATCTCAGTCCAGATAATCATCAACGAAAGTGATGCCTATCGCAATTCCTCTTCTGTGTCCTTTATCCATGCTGCAAGGGCATTCAAGAAAAGGAACTGGAGTCTAATCTTTTAATTTAACACTAGATGGAGCCCACTTTCCAAGACTGAAAAATGAAAGCTCTCCTTGCAGCAAATTCTTACCAACCTATTGCAATATCTGGTCATGCATAAACATGACGGAACTCAAACAGCTGCGGTGACTGTCGTTACTGCAAAAACATATACTGACCAGCTATTTTACCTCTGCATAAAGACAGAGGCTTTGATACTGGGCAACTGCAAAAGAATTTATATTCCTCTACAGACACATTAGCTTGGTTTAAAAGACCCACAATACTTGGATAAATTAGGCACATACGGATTTTTCAAGTACCATGTAACAAACATAATGGTGGGCTGAGAGAACTACGACTGAGTCTGATCTGATATCTCTTTATTTTAACAAAAAGCTCTACTGATTCTGACTGTACGAGAATTTTGCACACGTTTATATCAAATAGGAAGAGTTCTTTTTCAGTTGGTCTGAATTAGTTCTAACAAGAATGCTATTTGTGATGTTTGATAAAATGCCATCTCTCTCAGATGAAACATACCACACGTTTAACTAGAGATAAGTGAGCTTTGGTGTTAAAAATAGGATGCAACAACACCAAAGCTCAGTACAACTATTCTGGTGAGACAGAAAAAGAAGAGAGCCCAGTTTCCAAGATCCAACTTAAGCACCCTCAGTTACTGGGTAAATCCATTTATCTCAGGCTCCACCACAAACAACTGCCACTTCTGCAGTATTTTGGCCACACTCTGGACTGGCTTCACAATGCAAAGGGCAGGTAGGAACTGCAGGCAGACAACCCTTGGCCTTTCCTTAGCTTGCTGAAGGACAGGCTCGCAGGAACAGCTATAAGCCAAGCAGACAATAAAGTTGTGCAAAGCCTCAGATGCAACTCTCAGCAATGCAATTCTGCTGACAGCCGAGCTATCGCTGATTGCTTTAACCTTTGCTCAGTCCAGACCACTGCCTTCACCTCTCTTCCTAACAAACCTATGGTAATAGCTTCATCAAGGTTAAGATAAGGACGAAGGTAGTTAGCTTTGCCACAGAAGACTACCTTTTGCTCACAAACAGCGATCCATCCTGCTCAAACAAAATTAACCACAGGAACATAGCTTGCCTTAGGACATTTTCTGAATTGCTTGGGAGGAGAGACAAAGGAAGTTATTACTAACCTCCAACTTGGATCCTAACGGCAATATCCAGAAGAAAAAATACAGTGCCTATGAAGAAAGATGCAAGTTTTTCTGAAGGGCCCTACTCCTTATTTTCCATGAAAGATCTACATAGCACATTTTCTTGGTCCCGCATCCAGGTGGATGAAAGCTGGTCTTCAGGGTCTCACAGATGACTGCTGTGATACTTTGAAACCAAACAAAGGTCTTCAAATGCAAGATCTGCTGCTAGGAGATCGTGGCTTGTACTCACCATCACGCTGTGAGCAACCACCCTTCTCCACCACAGAGCATGCACAGGACAATGCTCACGCCTGCCCAGGCTGTTTGTCAGACCCACGGCTTGTGAGCAAACACACTGCTGCTAGGAAAGCAACAGGCTTTCTGACTGTGGCAAGCCTACAGTCAGCTCAAACATTAATACTTTTGTTTATGAATATCCTGTTTCAGTCCTATTACCTTATATACGTTTTCCAATATACCTGAATGGAACATGTATTCACTCTCAGATGAGCAGATCGATTTGTGTCTTTTTTTTTTTTTTTTAAACAGTGGGTATAGCAAGAACCTAACATTTCTTTTAAAAGCAAATTTGAAAATAATTACCATTTGTTTGGCACTTGACCTAAAACCATGTGGAGAACACACCCATTTACTTCCCCAGGCTTTTGGTTCAATAAAACAGAGACTTTATTAGCAGGAAGAGTACCTCACCAACTGCGCAAATTAAGTGTCAGCAAAAGGAGGAGACAATTGAAGTACCAGCCACGGTTGCAGGTTTGACTAAATAGTAACGTTTAACTACTTCCTTATCACAATCTTCCTGTACAACTATAATTTAGAAACCTTTGCCACTGTAATTTTCTCTGCTTCATTTTCTTTACAGCTATGCTTTTATGTGTCAGACTTGGTACTTGTTCATCAGCACTATTATCCATGCAACAACTGAAAATGAACAGCTATAGTAAAAAAACAGAAGAAATACAAAGGCTTTTCATATGTATAAAAGAAATTAAAAGGCAAATTACCCAGTGTAGTATTTGAGGCTGGAGGAAAAGTGGACACAAAGCCACCATAGTTACATGAATGTTACTCTGAAGATAGTCACTGCGCATGCACATGGAGCGGTGCAGTAAGAGTCAAGCTAAAGTTAAAGTTAAAATCTAAAGCTAGTGTCTCAGGGCAATAATCCTGATGGCTTTCAGCCTCTGCATATGGAAGGGACAAGACACTTTGGCCTCACTGGGACCTCACCCACTGACCACATCTCATCACAGCTGGTGCACCACAGGCAAAAATGACACTTCACTTGCTATGCGGGTGGAAGCAGATGGGATAGTAGTAAAAAAAAAAGTGCAAAAATAAGTGAAAGCTTTTGAAATCCCACTTGGAGTTACTAACTGTTGCTCTTCATAGTCACCTGTATCGCCTCCAAACACAAAGAAGGAACGTCAGTCTGTAAATTAAACTAATCCCTTCCGGGAGGAATGAAAATCAAGCCAACAAAACCAGAAATGCAATAGAAAAACTGAGATCAGGTTAAATAATTAAACTCATTCACTAGGGCGTTCATAAGCCATACCCTACTAATAGTGCATTTTGTATATCTTATGTTTGTTTTCAGGTGTTTGCCAGACTAACTCCAGCATCGAAGGCCATCTTCCTGAAAACACAAAAGGATTATTCGGGGGGTTGTCTAAACCATTAGCAGTCCTTTGCTCCTCCAAAGCCACTGTGGTCATCTCTGACCCATCCACACTCCTCTTTACAGGTTCACCTATTTCATCCTGCAAGGTATCTTGAGCACTTCTCTCTTCCCCCAGCTCTACAGGAGCTCTGTTTGGCTTCCCATCACCACCCGTCAGCTCCTACTTGGCACTGGGCAGCTGACTCCTGCTCAGTCCAATCAACCATAAGTTTCAATCTGCCTCCTGTTCGCACTCCCACATCATTCTGAAAGGATTTGGAATAGTCATAGCCCAATCTTTATAAAAAACAACAACAGCAACAAAAACACCAACGAAAACCAACTAAACAAAAAAATCCCCCAAAGACTGGAAGCTGCCTACACAAAGAACCTCTTTCTCCTGAAGTCTGCTCCCACAAGGTGAGGTTTGTTAACTGATATAAACAAAAGTCAGCTGATTAATTCCAAAATTTTGGTAACTAGTGATACAGCTACTGTTGGGGTGAAACGAAGAGCATAAAGTTTCTGCAGAAGCAGCAAGTGGCAGGGTTTAATTGCTTTGCGCAACTGAAAGCCAAAAGCAACAAACGTTCAGAGGTGGCCCCAGACAGCAGCACCCCAGAATGAGCCCGGCCAAATGATGCATTCCTCCTCCTCCTGCTGCTACAAAAGCCACCTTCCTGCAGAAGTCACTGCCAGCCTTACCTTTATCACAATGCCCTCCATGACCCTGCTACTTTATTCTTCTTCCAAGCAAAAAGGCCCCTCTAAATTCAAGTGGTTTTTTTAATGGATCACAGGATAATTCAGGCCAGAAGGGATCTCAGGGGCCTCTGGTCCACATGTCTGCTCCAGGCAGGACCAGCTGTGAGATCCAACCAGGTTGCTCAGGGCTTTGTCCGGTCGGGTCTTGAAGACCCTCAAGGATGGAAACTGCACATCCTCCCTGGGCAACCGGTGCTCCTGCCTGGCTGGCCATCCTCAGGGTGAAAAAGCTCCCTGTAACCAGTGTGAACCTCTCTTTTCAGCTGGCGCCCACTGTCTCTTGGCCTTCCACTGTGCACCACTGAGAAAAGCCTGGGGTGACATCAGTTCTACTCTTTTAGTGAAAGAAAAGGGAATCATTGCTTATACTTTTAGCTCTGATATTTATCTGTTTATGCAAAGTATACTTTGCTCTTTGATTTAGATTACTGTTTCAGAGTTTAACTTTGCTAACTACATTTGCCAAAAATTCAAATATAACCAAATCAGAGCTAAAGTGAAAAATAAATCTAAGAATAAAACTCGGGTAGAAATGCTCGTACATGTGATCCCATCCAATTTCCCCTGATGTGCAGTGGTAGCGGCAGCGCTTCAGCATTCACATTACTGCACTTCCAGATATTGAAGTGGCGTCTCTTTATATAGGTGCAACACAAGAGCCAATTATACATGTACTTTACAAAATAGGCTCAAAAAGCAAGACACGTGCTGAAGCAAAGCCATGAAGAATGCACTCTGCTAGTTTTCAGACTCAAAGAGTTTTGGGTAGTGCGTACATCACAGTAAATATGCATTACTTCTGTTCCTGGGCACAGGAGCTATTACTCTCTCAGGCTGATCAAGGCTTCTTAGCACATCAAAGCACAGCAATCTGAAGCAGCAGTCCACTTACGGACCTTACTGCTACTCAGTTACGAAATTACCGTGCACCAGTCATGCAGAAGGCTTCTTAACTGCACTCCTAAGCCACACTGCTGAGGAATAAAAGATATATAACCGGAACTAAGAGAGGAGAAAAATGCAGCAGTGCAACATATGTTCATCCTGCCTGAAAGGTCACATGAAATGTGATTAGTGCCATTATCCTCCAGGACTCTGAATATTGCCTTGAGACAAGGGCTTTCCGGCATAAGCTATGGATCAATAGAAAGGATTAAGCAGCAATACTTTGGAAATGCTCAAAAGTAAAATATCAGGTTTTATCTCAGATTTCTCCAAAGCGGTGCGCCTGAGAAGAAACTCTTATGTTTAAGACCCATCTTTCAGTCTCGGGCTCTTTGCACTAGACACGGGTGCCACAGACCATGCAACTGCAAAGGAAGGAGGAGAGGAAAACAGGCGATGCCAACCCCCCCCCCCCNGTCAGAGAGCAGCCAGCGCCCAGCCCCACGCTCACTCCCACGCCTTACCCAGGACAGGGCCACCACCACACCGGGGACACTCGCATCTCCCTGGGACGGGATGGGCAGCCAGTGCCATACCCAAAGCACGTTTGCTTTCTCCCTCAAAACTTAAGGCTGTGCATAAGTGAGGCGGTCACTGCACAGAGAGGTGAGGCAAGTTGTTTTTCTTAATTGAGCCTATTAGCAGTAACGAGTCACTCCTGCTAGGTCTAAATAGCTCAGAGATAAATCCCAAGGCTGCTAAGCTGCCAGCCACCTCCAGTCAGTGCTCAGAGGCAGCTTTACTCCTACAGACAACACTGGGTGAATACTGCCACCTCCAACCATGCCTCTGGAGCAAACCTCCAGGCTGGTATGTTTGCAACAAATGTTTTCCCTGAAGCTTTAATCGAAAGTCCAAAGTGGCAGAGCCTCATCCTCAGGAAGCAACAGCAGGTACCCCCAGATTGGTATTCTGCACATCAGCCATCTGCACATGAGCAAAGAGTATGACCCTGAGAGAGCTTTTTGCCTCTCTAATTTAAAAAAAAAAAAGAGAGAGAGATCTCACCAGAGACTACCTGGGATGGAAATCCTTTTCATGGAAAATTCCGGTACAATATTTAATGCAAACATACCATCAACACATCATCTCTTAAAGTTCACTCCACAGGCAACACCGGTATTAGGAACAGTAAGGAAAATGCACAGTACTCTTCTGAAAAGCCATCTAATGAATTAATCATTTTTCTGTCTGAACTATTTGCAGAAACAACTGAATAAGCCAGAAAAGAAAAATTAAAACGTTCTAAGCCGTTGCTTCACAGTGTGTCTTACAGAAAAGTCATTTAAAAATTATTACAAAAGCAATAACAGTCAATCCCATAAAATGACAGTATTTCAAATTAATCCACTGCATGTTAATTCCTTTACCTTTGCCAACAATAAAATAGAATAAGAAAGAAAATGCTTTATCAAAAAAAAGAAACAACAAAAAAAGTTGAAGTTCAGTAAGCTTTGCCTGTTGCATCTACAAAACCAACACCACAAAAGCAGACTTAGCTTTCATCAAGCCCAACTTCCAATAAATAACACTCTTCCTCTTTCTCCCAAGCAAGCATAAGTAAGTGAAACTCATTTTGCAGACTCACCAAAATCGTCCATATTCCAGGAGGCAGCCATTTGTCCAGTTTGCGAAGTCCACGTTTGCAGCATGGTCATAGCGATCAGCAGGAAAATGAAGGGAAAAAGAAAAAAAAACTCTTGAGATTCAATGAACACAACACTACTGTTTTCTGTAAAGTCTGCATTACAGAATAGTTTCAGATAACTCATTAAATGGACTGAACATATACCCACTCCCCTAACTTACTCTAAAAAGAAAGAAAATCAACACAATAGCAATGTCATACTGATAAAAGAGTTACAATTACAGTTTCATAATGATCTGTCAAGGCTGGCCTCATAAGGAAGACTTTGTAAAGGGGGAAAAAAATAAAAAGATTTTAAAAAAATCAAATTTTTTACTGTAGTCCTCTCCCCCCTTCCTTCCCCAGGCAGTAACAGGTGGGCAACATCACATACAGAAAAGGTGTATTATTTTCTCATACTGCAGACATTTCTAAGTCGCTGATGATGAGATGTAACATCTGGTGAGGAAGAAAGTAAAAAACACTGCAGGCCACAGCAACTGATCATTTTCAGAAACATCGGTCACAGACAGGGGACTGAATTTATTTTTTGCAATTAAGGGGGCTTGCAGTCCACCCCACAGCTAGGTATCTACACTGTTACACATCTGCAAACTGTCAAGAACACCCAAGCTGCAACAACAAATTTTCTAGATTTGGACATCGAACAATGTCCAGGTGACCAAACCCAGTAAGTGTCACTTCTCTCCTCCTAATAAAAAGCTAAAGAAGAAATTTTATAGCTTTCCCAGACTCAGCGTTGATTTCTTTTGGCAACTGCTCCAAAACATTTGGCCAATTTAGTGGGGGTTTTTTTGGGTTTTTGTTTGGTTGGGGTTTTTTATTATTATTCCTTTGGAGAGGGAATGCTTTGAAGACATCTGTACAAAAGGCCAATTGCTGTGGGTCAACCTAAATAAATTGCACGTGCATATGTAATGGCAGTGGAAAGTGTGCTCTTCTTTTGACTAGAGAAACCAATTGCATTTGCAAGTTAAGGAAGAGCACAGGGTCCCGGGTGCAGAGGCACCAGATGATGAGAGCGCTGAAGCCTGCAGTGGAGAGGAGGTGGCAGCAGTGAAGGAAATGCTGCCACCTTCTCCCAGCAGCTGTATCATCATCGGATTGCCCATCAGGCAAACAGTGCCAAAGCTGACAAGATCCCAAGAAGCCAAAGGCCATTACAAAGTGTCTCACAACGGATTGTGAAATCTTCCCATTTCATAGGCTTGGACCATCCAGATTCTTCAAACCAACTTAAAAGATTTTTCTGCCAGGTTCCAGTGAAGGGGCCTGGGGCCAGAGCAGCATTTTGGCCTCCAGAGATCCCAAGGCAGCGAGCTGCCCATGCAGACCCTGGTATGGTTTCTTTTTTGATCCCTGTAGAAATCATGCCATATGAAAGCAAATTTATCTGTTGGGATCAAAAAGGAAAACATAACTGGCACAGCCAACTAGTTTGCAGCCCCCCTATGGATAATGGTTGATGAGTTACCTCCTCCTCTGCCTCCACAGCCCATTAATAAGACAGCACGAAAGGCTGCAGAAGAAGGATGACGATTGCTCATGTATTTACCACTTTGCTAGCGAGCAACTTTTTTTGTTGCTGTTTTTGTAGGAGTGCTTTTACAGAAGGAGCCTTTCCAATGCTTTCATGTGGAGGATATGAGAGAAGAAAGGGAAAAGAGATTGCAAAGGATTTGCCTTCATTTCTGATTTCTCTTGTCAGTCTTGTGAACCACAGCCCTTCCCCAGAGATGTGACCATGCACCATTACTGTTAAGTGTGACTGCAGCTACAGATTCCCCTCAAGGTATTACCTGCCTTTTCCCTCTGCAAGGGAAGCTTAGATTACAAGGAGGACATTTTTATTGGAGCAGACATGATTCCAAGATGCTCCTAAGGAATGTAATGGCCACTGAGTGACCTGACTGAACTCAGGACTTCAAATTAAGGAAAGTGAGATTTTGATGATGGCATGGAGCAAAATGAACATTAATGCACTTATCAGTAGATGACAGGTGAAGAGGTCACAGGAAAGCAGATGTTGAGTAGGTGGGAACGCCAGGAAACGTGGTATGCAGAAAAGGAACAAAAGGGTACGGATGACTCTAAAACAGCAGAATTCAAGCAGGAGAGCTGCCAAACTAGTTTATTTAGGATGAGGAGGGGGTGGGAGAGAGGGATAGTGCTGAAGCATCCCCATTGACAATATTGCACATGCACTTCTGAGAACAAAAGGTAGCTGTTGAAGTTTGACATGTTATAGAGGGCAGCTTTCCATTAGCAGCTCTGAAGGTTTGTGGGGAAAGAAAAAAAGTCACGATATGCCATGATGGGACGGATAAATGGATGGAATGTAAATTGTCTTAAGCACTGCAGCAGCATCCACTGCCTATACTGCATGCCAATTGCTTGGGTCAGGGTGAGGAGAAATACATTAGAGCAAGACCACAGAGACATTTTGCATTCCCCCTGCTCCTCTTCACCTGCTATTTTTGCATGACACTGGCTATGAAACTGAAAACGTTGGTTCAGCTTCAGGCAGCAATTTTAGGCTCAATTGCTTCTTCACCAGACACTGAAATCACAATTTTTCAAGCATCAAATTAACTGTGAATGTTTTAGGGGACCGTGAACTTTAGTTATGCGTTATTACTGTGGGTTCCCCCTCCTCAAAAGCCTATCTTGTAATCCCTCTTGATATGCCAGGTGTTGGGTTTTGTTTTGTTTTTTGTTTGTTTTTTTTTTTTTTCCGCGCTAAAAATCACACTTTAAGATGAACTCTGCAATTACACTACTTGCTTTTTGCTCCATCAGCTCACTCCTGACTGTTATGCACTCTCCAGCATCCAGGTCTCAAGTGGAAGAACACACTTTCAAAACCATGTGAAACATTTTATACATTTATCACAAATGTATATCAATATAGGCTCTCCAGCTGAAAGCTTTTGCAAATTTCCTCAAAACTTATGGTTCAGCTTGGATCCATTTCTAATCCACAGGCAGGCTAGAAGACTCATCTGGCATCAGCACACCACAAAAATAAATAAACAATAACGCCTTAATGAGGTTAGCTGTCCAACAAAATTCCCAAAACCAGGGCTAGGCATCTTTCCCTAATACTGTCAGTACAATACAGAATGACTACAAGCCTTGATGCTGCAACTGATTTCACTCTGGATCCAGCTGAATCAAACTGGTATTTAAACAGCATCCCAGCCAATGCTCCAGCAGGCTAGGAGAGATGGAAACCTAATAGAAATTGGAAAGCCATTGCTGAGGATGCTGTCAGATTCGGATTTACGATTCCACCTGCCAGTGGAACTTCTAGGACAGAACTAAACTTTTTTATTTCACCCATCCATGCAAACGTTATTAAAGCGTGCATGTGAAAAAAACATTCTTTAAAATGGAAAAGACCATCCAGCAATATCCTGCCAATTCTATACATCTTCAGCTAATCTAAATCAGAAGTGCCATTTTATATGAAAATGGGATGCTTATAAAACTTTATGGAAATAAGATAGTTGACATGAGAAATGATGAAATCAGCAGTGCTATGGAGATTTAATATTTAAGTGATACATAATATAAAGTTGAGTTTGGTTTGTTGGGTATCCATTTCAGGTCTACAGTCCTACCCCTACAGCTGGATATCTGACCGTCGAGGCAACTGTGAAAGCTTATCACATCACAAGCAATGAGCTATACAACTGAAAATTCCCAGTTGCTTTCAATAAAGCAAAGGCAGCATTAAACATCAGCGGTATCTCTCCTCTATTCTCGCAATATAAAACCCAAGTGCTATTTGAGTTTCACAAAACACAAGCTGTGGGAAGTCCTCAGAAGGTGAGAAACTTCAGGTCTTAGCAAGGTTTCACAGGTTCACCCACGAACATCTCTATAAAAAAGCCATACATCCATATGTAAATAAACATATACATAAACATAGTTTATGTAGGTATACACACAAAACCATATATATATAAGAATTATATATAATTTATATAAAGAGTGCTCACCAGCAGGTGGCACTCATACCCCAAGCTCCTGAAGCTGGAGCACTGTGGGAAGCTGTGAGCAGGCACTGCTCTACAGGAGGCACCATCTTCCTAAAACGCAAAACTACCATGGGCACGAAAGTGTCCACCACTCTTCTGCAAGACCTGAAGTGCCCAGTCCTGCATCTGGGCCAAAATCCCGTGCAGCTTACTGGCTGGGCACCAATGCCTCTAATTCCCTCGACAGCAGCAAGACTTCCCTTCACTATTGCCAGTTCTCAAGTGCTCTCGCAGCCTTTCCAGAGGAGCAGCATTTTGGGGGCTGAAAAGGTTCTGGAATATTTTTGACGTGGATGCATCATCACATTATGATGTCAAGAACAGCACAGTTTAATGTAAAGCTTCCTTCAGACTTCATCACTTCTTTTCTCCATTTAACACACCCAACTGGCTTTCAATTAGTCCCACTAATAATTTGCGCTTTTGAAGATCTCATGAATGAGCAAATCAGAACTGGCAGAGGAAGTGCTGTTTTCCTTGGATCAGAATTGAAGACTTGTTTTCACCCATGACTTAAGTGTCACTATCATATGTGCATTCTTAATATACCTCTTCTTCAGCTGAGTGGTGCTTCAACTTCAGCTGAGTGGGTTTGTTTTTAAAAAAATATTTTCCTTTCAAATTCAATATTCCACCCATCTCCCTCCTCTCTTAAAAAAAAAAAATCAGTTTAGAAGCATAAATCTGAAAACATCAGCTCTGCATGGAGCAGTGCCGTTCCCTGTAAGAGCATGCCTTGTGTCAGATTGAAAGATGCCTTTCCAAGGTCATTTCATGTTCCAATGGGTTTGTTATGAAGTTGTGGAACAGCAGATAAGGTTGCGTGAGATAGTAAAGTGCCTTCCTAAGCTAGTTCTGGGCAGTAATGTGCAACCAATATTTGAGCAAGGGACTTCTATAACATTTACCTCTGAAAGAAGCTTCATATGCAGAGATAAATGCTGCTGCAGGAAGGACAGGAGTAGTACTGGATACTTATCATCTGTTTTCCTGCTAGCTCCCAATTAAAGAAAAAGCTGAAGAAAAGACCATTTTCTTGACAAATTTACATTAACTACACGTTTATGGCACTTGGCAAAGAGGGAGTGGAGCTCTAGGAACATTAGGGGGTACCTCTTCAGGAAGTTTTGTTAAAATATCCAACCCTTCATAATAATGTGCATCTGATGTTAAAAACCGTTCAATTCAGAATCAATAGTGATACTTGCAAATTACTAATTCCAGGATACCGGAGTAGCTCCTTGTTAGGTACCCAAACCAACAATTTCCAAGGTTAAAAGGAAATAAAAAGAAAAAAAATTCCAAAGCACATCTATGAATGTTTCTTTGAAAGTCTTGAAGTGACAGTTTGAGGAATAATGATCCAATATTTTTAGACTGTTTCTAATATAGCCCAAAAATGGAGGAAACCATATAACAGTATCCCCTTAGTAAGCTTTCAATACTGCCTGAGCCTATCCCAAACTCTGAACGAACGCAAGCATCTGGCAATACACCGATTTCAGCTATTATGCCGGGGACTAAATCCTTCCTTGGAAAGAACAGAACAAGCATATGAACTCCACAGAGACAGAGGCGGGGGGGGGAAATAAATCCTTCTCACAAATGGTTAGCTCCATCTTAATGAGGTTTAAAGCCTGACGAAGGATCACCAATTTAGGATGCAAAAATGCAAGCACTTGGCATTGAAACAGCCCTAGCAAAGGGGTGGTGGGGGTGGTTTTTTTGGGGTTCCAAAAGCCTGTCAGGAAAGATTAGAAAAATGGCCACCCAGCGCTGAACTGTGCACAAAATGCACAGTTTCGGTGCTTCTAGTTCTGCATTGCACCCTGTGCTCCCAGCCCCAGGCCCCCGCATTCCCACAGGCTCCCCAGCAGCCCCGGCCCCCTAAGCGCTACTTGCCAGCACTCCCGGGGCTCCATTGCTACTACTTGTAATATTCCTGCTAGCATCACTTTTCTAACGAACCGTTGTTACTACAGAAATATAAGTGTCGCCGGCCGAGTAGTTTGGGGTTTTTTTTTAAACATCCGAAAAGGTAGACAAAAAGGCTGGGG
>WEKW01022349.1:155735-251447 GCA_013389905.1 Sula dactylatra
CCCCGCCACCGCCCCACGGTCCCCGTTTTCTTTTCAGCGGGGAATAAAAAAGGGAAAATAATAAAAGCGGTTCCGTGACGTTACTTTGTGCCATCATTTCGTGCCGTTAGGCGCGAGCCCAGGGAAACCACAAACTTCTTTGCAACAGCTAAAGGACAGGACAGGGTGAGCAGCCCCAGGAATTCCCAAGCCCCGCTGCCCGGCAAAAACCGCGAGCTCCCCATCCTTTCGGTCTCCTTCCCACAACGATCCATAGCAATTCCCCGGGTTTTTCTGCTTAAATTATAGGTAGCCCGTGCACAAGTGCGCTTCAGACAGAGAGAGGGGCAGAGTATAGGAGGTGTGGGACAGAAACGAGAATACAGCTGCACTGGTGGGAGTGTGAAAAGGCAGTTTGTCATCTCCAGATAGTGGGAATCCCCCCTTGGATTTGGAAGCGACCACCCTGAACCTCCAGAGAAGGGAGGTCACAGCTCTGGGAACACAACCACCCCAGGATGGGAAACCCTCCGCCGGATTGGAGGTGATGGGGATACCCACACGGAAGTGAGAAATTTCCTGGAGAAAAGCACACCGAGGAAGAACCAGAACCTCTCAGGGCTGACTCGTCTTGGGCAAAGTGGTTGTGAGGCGTCCTACCAGGCGACGGGAGGAGTGTTCCCAGGCCAGCCGCTTTGGGTGTCATGCCTAAGTCATTAACGCCAAGATTATACCTGACCCTGCCGAGATCTGGAAGTCACGACGAGGCTGACTTATACCCTGTGGGAGGCAGCCAGAATCACCGCATTTAGAAAACCTGCCGGCTACGGAGCGCTGGCACTTAACGCCCAGCAAATCCCTCTGCCCGGCAGCGGGGAAGGCCTTCTCCCTTCCCGCAGCCGAGCGGCAGGGGCAGGCGGGCTCCCGCCCAAACGCCGCGGCGCAAGGCTGCCGTAGGAAGGGCTGTGGCCTCCCTTGGCGCTCGGCCAGCAGCGCCTGCTGGCACCTCTGCCTGAAGTTTGCCCGCAGTGCAAATTATTGCTGAAATCTACCACACGTAGTCTTAAGAGTTCAAAGGATACTTGTGGGGGAAATCTCCTTGTGAGGGGGGCACAGGGTGCTAGCCGCCAGTGGCAAAGGTTGAAGTTCCAGTGAGGAAATTTTTGTTCAGCATGCCAGATAATTTTCTGCGATAAGTTATGCTTAGATTGGCTCAGCAAGAACATCCTGCTATCGAAGGGAGTTGTGTGGCAAGCAAATTTCCTGGTTGTCTGCATTTTTTATTTTTTTTTTTTTAACTGGGGAGCTATCTACAGTTATTGACTTTTACAACTTTGCAAATTGATATGCAAAATGTGATGGGCTCAAAGAGCCAGAGGCAAAATTTAGTTAAATAGCCTGACTTGATTTTTCTGCTATTTGGCAAAGCATTTAGAGAAACTAAGTCTACAGCAGGATGCACAGGACAAGGTGAGGCAGCTGGGACCTGGCCGTGGCTGATGCATCGGCAGGCATTTACCGGTCGAGAGCTGGCGTTGTCACAGCAGGAACGCAGCTCCAGCTGGGGATGGTGAGGCAGGCTTCCCAGCTGGAGCAGGGCTGTGAGGCAAGGGCTGAAGCTGCAAGCAGTGAAGTGGCTTCCATCATGCCACGCAGATTTCCACTGGCTATTGCAGAAAGGACTGATGGTGCATCCCATGGTGTAAGGGGTTTCTTACCTCTGCTAAGGTCGAGGGGCGCTCTGGGAAGAAACCAATTGTGTAGAAATAGTGTGTAGAAACCAAGTGTGTAGAAATAAAATGAGTGCCAGGGTGGGAAGGCTCCCGGGGGAAGCTGATGCTCTGTCATGGACTGCAGCAGGTACCTGGGGCTTTAGGGGAACTGGCTTCAGGCAATTCGGAAATAATCACCCAGCCCCACTTTATTGGTCAAAATGGCTGAAGCATATTTTGTTCCACTGATGTGGGAAAAGACCACGCCAGTCCCTGTCGGGGAGGCATTAATTAAAGGAACTAATGGCGAGTTCCTAAAATATCCATCAGAGTGATCAGGATGTCTGCTGAGAGAAATCTGACTTGTTGGGCTTCAAGTTGTGCCAAGTCATTGTGTTCATCAGGAAATGAGAGTGTTCTGGGGCAGGTAGAACAGAAATAAATCACACTGACCCTCCTCCGGTACTTTCTGCTCATATTTCCATAGCTGCATTTCAGGAGGTGGCTTACATACGTTCTTTACGTATTTACTGAACAGGCTGTAACAGCTTTGAGGCAATTTTTTGTTTATATTGTGGTTAATGCTTTCAGCACATTGTAGAGGAGTCTCTCCTTACTAAAATTACCGTCCTAAGCACCCCTTTCTGAAATTCCCCCACTAAGGATCCCTCACAGAGGCTGCATTAGAAAAGCGTTAATCTGATTTATGGTAACCTGGCATGACAACTTGTGGTAATAGGTGATATAATGTTGAAACCTTGCGACAGAGAGGACATTCATCTCTCACCATGATGTGAATGTGGAAGCCCCAGCAGGCCACCTCGGGAAAGCGCAGAGCTGGTGAGCACAGGGTGATGAATGAGGGGTAGTATTTACAGCATTGCTCTAAAGAGCCATTTACACCAGAGAGCATCATTATTTCCACACTTATCAGTACTTCCTAGGGTGGGCTGGCCTTATATATCCAAACTTTTATGGGCCCTCTATATTTTTTTGTGTGGCAGTGGTGGGTTTTTTACTTTAAATGAACCTAATTAATAACACTTCATCTGCCACTGCTTATTAACACACTGCCAGGAGACCGAGTGGTGGGAGAGGAGTGCCTGGCAGTCACTGTTCTTCAAACTCTGAAGGAGGAGTCCAGCCCTTCTCGCGCTCCTGAGGATGAGAATCCTCTGAGGATGAGGCTGGAGGCGCAGATTTACAATTAAATTCGAGTTCACATAAAAGGAGTGATAAATACTATAGCAATGTACTATGCAGGCAGCCTTTTCTCTGCGGAAAGGCCTTTCTGAATGGGGGTCTCTGCCACACCGCCATCACCGGCACACCGCTGGCAGCACCGGCTCCTGGCATCCTCTGCTCCCCAGGCACATCCCGCAGACCTTTCACTGTGGCATGGATCCTCGCTCCTGTGCAGTGCAAATCGGTTCTTGAAAAGTTTTCTAGCCTGACAGCTTACCTGCTTACAGCAAAATCCAAGAGCACTTGTTCAAATGCTCCGTTTCCAGTAAACTATAAACCACAGAAGCAGCTCTGCCCATACCTGCTCATTTTAAATCGATGGGGTTTGTTAGAGGGACCAGGGCAGTGTTTGTTATAATTTGCCAGTCCCTGAGGATTGCTTTCGAATTGCAGGCCATTATTATTTGAGATTAGAGCTATCCACAGCTTTATTTTTACACTATCATCAGTGCACGGGGTGTTTAAAAGGCAAAATGACAGAAAGAGGCAGCGTCCCTGCCCCAGCAAATATACGGTTGCCGGACTGAAACAGATTCATTGAAATCAATGTGCACTTTCTCATTGATTTCTTTGTGCAGTGAGGCCTCCTTTAAAGCTTGACAGCTTTTTGTTGTAAAGCTGAAATGAAACTAACTTGAAGTATCAACACTGAGTAGTTTGATATCATACTTTCTCTCTCTCTCTCTCCAGACTTCTGAGACACTGCAGAATTACTTGCATTTAAAATTATGTTTATCACATTTACTGAAAGTGCCCAGGCTGCCTAAAACAATGCAAAATACATGCAAAATTCAATTTAGCATTGACAGGTGTACTTGACCAGACAATCTAACTGGTCATGTATAGCTAGCTATGATTGTAATTACATGTCCACATCATGCCATCTCATATTTTAAATTCATCCTACACCATATTTTCATTCAGTGAAAGAAATTTACTTTAGTATTCTTTCCCTATGTCACAAGAGCAATTTTTCACTGTTGGTAAGAAAATGTCATTTTTTTGTTAAGAAAATTACAAATGACAGTGCCATTGCTATGGCACCTGAGCTTTCCTTATTTATTGATTGTCTCCTCATTTAGTGGTCAATTTCAATGAATTTCAGAATAATAACAATCTGTAGTGCATATCTATCAAATTGTACAGAAAACACTTTAAATGAATTACTGTGAATTAGGATCTTGTCATACAAAACGCTGCTTTTGCAGCCTCCATAGCTTGGACCCCTAAAAAGAATAGTAAGAAATACATTATTTGACATTTTAAGTGGACTGACAGCCTTCTATAATGAGGTGACTGGCTTGGTGGATGAGGGGAGAGCGGTGGATGTTGTTTACCTTGACTTTAGTCAAGGCGTTTGACATTGTTTTCTGTAAGACCCTCATAGATAAGCTGATGATGTATGGGTTAGATAAGGGGACAGTGAAGTGGACTGAAAACTACCTGAACGACCAGGTCCAGAGGGTTGTGATCAATGGCACAAAGTCCGTTTGGGGACAAGTCACTAGAGGTGAACCCAAGGGCTCAATGTTGGGGCCAATACTGTGTAACATCTTCATTAATGATCTGGATGATGGGGAAGAGTGCACCCTAGTGAGTTTGAAGGTGACATGGAACCGGGAGGAGTGGCTGATACTCCAGAGGGTTGTGCTGCCATCCAGAGGGACATCAACAGGCTGGAGAAATGGGCAGATTAGAATCTCATGAAGTTCAATAAGGAGAAATGCAAAGTCCTCCACCTGGGGAAGAGCAACCCCATGCACCAGTACAGGCTGGGGCTGATCAGCTGGAAAGCAGCTCTGCAGAACAGGACATGGAAGTCCTAGTGGACACAAGCTGATGGTCAGCCAGTGCCCTCATAGCAAAGAAGGCCAATGTTATCCTGGGCTGCGTCAGGAGTAGTGTTGCCAGTAGGTCAAGGGAGGTGATCCTTCCCCTCTGCACATCACTGGTGAGGCCACAGCTGGAGTGCTGGGTCACATTCTGGACTCCCCTCTACCAGAAAGGCATGGACTCACTGGAGAGAGTCCAACAAAGGGCCCTGAAGATCATTAAGGGATGCTGGCTTCTGAGGTATGAGAGGAGACTGAGAACAGGGACTCTTCAGCCTGGAGAAGCGCAGGCTCGGGGGAACTTACCCATGAGTATAAATACCTGAATAAAGATGAAGGAACCAGGCTTTTTTCAGTGATACCCAGAGATAGGACCAGAGGCAATGGACACAAAAAACACATGAAATTGCATCTGAACACAAAACACCCACTTTCTACCGTGGTGGTGATCAAACACTGGCACAGGTTTCCCAGGGAGGTTGTAGAGTCTCCCTCTTGGAGATATTCAAAGGCCATCTGGACATGAACCTGTGCAAGCAGCTCTGGGTGGCCCTGCCTGAGCAGGGGGTTTGCGCCAGGTAACCATCAGAGGTCCCTTCCGACCTCACCTACCCTGTGATTCTGTGACTAATTCAGATGCCCCACAGAGCAGCATTCTTCCTACTTCTTAATGGGAAAACAGCAAAATACTCCACTGAAATTCCATTTTCTGACATTGATGGAAGGAAATATGTTACACATCATCAACAACGTACAAGTATAGTAAAACCTCATTATGCTTGTAAAATAAAGAACATTGTTTCATCCATTGCCATCAAATTTATGTCTGTGTTGATCTGAAAAGTTAAATAAATCCACATGGATCTCCCAATTAGTGATGCAAAGTAGGTATGTTCTTTAGTTTGAAATAAAAATATTTCTGTTCAAAGTTTGGGATAGAACATGTACATTCCCATGTTTCAAATTAGAACAAATTAGGTAGTTTCCAATCAGAAAGCTGTGTCAAGATGAAGGAGGCGGCAGTATCATGGATTGGCTGTTCTGGCCTATAATGGCTCATCAGTCCAGGCCAAAAGTGCCGTTAAACCAGAGAAACATCTGTCACTGATCTGGTTGACCTGAACACGCAAGAGACATATTGTGTTGTTGAACAGGACTGGTGGTTGCCTGCAAGTGTGAAGTCTGGACAATCACAGACCACACTGAAGTGGAAGGGCATGCTGATTGTCTTTCTTTCAAACAAAATGAAAGAGAAATTAAAGCCTCATTTGTTTAGTCATAATTGAATCAAGACTAGCCACCGCCCAAAGTGCAACGCAGTATAGGAAGGCTGGATTGGAAGCTCGGCCATGTGGCTAGAGGGGTTTCATTGGAAATTGGTTGCAAAAACAGGAAACGGTGCATTGATTTGGTTGAAGCCCTGCATTAGCTTGTGGGTGGAAAGAAGCACAAAGTGAGCAGGCAGCTGGACAGGCAGAGTGTGTGTGGCCCTGGAAAGGTAGCCAAGAATAAATTGGTGTTTTTCTTTCCAACCCTGAAGAGCCTGGAAAAAGATCTCCCAAACAAGAAGACAGCTTCTAACTGTATGGTCCTCCTGTGTTTTGGCAGAAAAAATATGTATATTTTAACAGACAGATTTTACCCAACTCATAAAAATTTCTACTTGAAGTGACCCTAGAACTCTGCGAACTCTGGCGTCCCTCAAAGAGCGGCCTTATCTAACCACAACATCGTATAACATACAGCGCTTCAGTCAGTCTACCATAAAGCCATCTAGAGTCCCATCCAGCTATCAATTAGAAATCTTCTCGCAAAACAGTCTGAAAAGGATGTGTATTACAGCCTCAGAGCTGTACAGCTTCTCCCACAGTTACGAAACCTTTCTTCCTTTAGGGATAAACAGTAAAGCAACTTCTAATTTGTATGGATAACTCTTTCAGCTGCTTAAATACTTCCAGCCTGATGAATTTTTTAAGCTGTTCTGATTTCTCAGAATGTATTAATCTTTCACACCTGTTATTTTAGTGCAAACAGTGGATCATGCCATGCTACTCATATCTCACATTTCCTTCTATGCTTGTTGAAGATTTGTGATTTGACAGCTTTTTCAAAATAGTAAAATATTAGTCAACTGTCCTTTAAATGGTTCTCCAGGTAAGATTTTATGTCTGGACGTTCTGTGGCATGAAAAAAAAACCAAACCACTTGCTGCCAAAAACCCCTGTTACCTGACTTTAGCTGTGCAGTCTACTCGTGGTTCTTGTCAAACTGAGAATTTGCAGAAATGAGTAATCGTGCATGGACTACTGCTTTTTCCTTGCCAACACCTCATCTTTAAATGCAATGCCATTTGTGTACAGAGCCATCCAGATGTGTGTCGCAGCTTGATTTCCTGGGGCTGTCTGTGGAAACGCTTCAAGAGAAGCAGTGCTCTCTACCCCAGTGACATGATAAATCCCTTCAGGATGCTATATAGTACCGAAGCAGCAAAGTTTTTTTTACATTTGCCTTAAATGTGTCCCTTTTCAGTTTGTTGAAAAGTCGTCCTCCCTTATGAACATGTTCATGAAGCCCACAGAAAATGCTTTTTGTCGTGTCTGACTAAACCTTTTTTAATTTGACAGTGGAAATTGTGATTCTGTAGTCTGAGCTGTTTGTTTGTAATCTTTTTCACTTTTTCGCTGATACAACAAAAATAGCTTCAATTTGAAGGTGAAAATTCTAGCCTGCATTTCTGTGCCAATGCTCACAGAAGTCTAACAATGCAGAAGGACAGAAATGTATGCCTTAATCCTCTGAACAAACAGGTCCCTTATAGTTAAAGACAGATGAATATTTATTTGGAATATTTATTTGGCGTATCCCCTATGAGTGCCTGCCTCTCACTACCCCATTGCAACACTAAGGACTCAGATACCCAAAGCACAGCATGGTAGCTCCCCCATTTTTGTTTTCTTGTGCACCCACACAATTTGTGGAAGCAGAGGCAAGTTTGTGGCAAGAGCCGAGGTGGGAAGTGTGCATAACCCTCAGAGATGGGAGGTAAGCCTTGGTATGTAGGGAGAGGGGGGTAGAAGGATTCATATCCCCCTGAATTTGGGGTGAGCCTATGGATTACAATGTTATAAACATTTGCAAGTTGCAGATTCCCTTGCTTTTGACTTTTCTTTCTTTCTCTTTCTTTCTTTCTTTCTTTCTTTCTTTCTTTCTTTCTTTCTTTCTTTCTTTCTTTCTTTCTTTCTTTCTTTCTTTCTTTCTTTCTTTCTTTCTTTCTTTCTTTCTTTCTTTCTTTCTTCCTTTCTTTCTTTCTTTCTTTCTTTCTTCCTTTGTTTCTCTCTTTCTTTCTTTCTTTCTTCCTTTCTTCCTTTCTTTCTCTCTTTCTTTCTCTCTTTCTTTCTCTCTTTCTCTCTTTCTCTCTTTCTCTCTTTCTTTCATAGTATGCAATAGTGGAGGATATAATTGCACCTTCCTATAGCAACTGTACCTGTGTTTTAGCCCTGGTGCAGCAGTGGGAGCTCGAACTCTCGAGCTGAATGGTGTGGGAATTCCAGCTCCCTGTCCTGGGGTGGCAGTGCCTGTTTTTAGCCCTGCCTTGTGCAGAGCAGGTTCCATATGGTGAGGGCTTGTGCACACTGCTGCTGGAAATGTCTGCCTCCAAGGCTGTTTCGGGACTTGTTCATCCCAGTTTGGGTAGATGGGCTGGCAATCAGAGTTGGTGCCAAAGCAGGCACTGTGATTTACGAGGCTTGCCCTGCTCTGCCCTGCCTGTGCTCTCCCTGTCGCAGCCCCTGGCCACATCCCCAGCTGGGTAGTCTTGAGAAAACAGCCCTGTCCTGCCCCTAGCCACGTGGGCTAGGATGTCCATGGAGAGCCAGGTCCAGCTGTAGGTAAGGCTGGTTTTATTTCCGTGTGAGCTGCCACAAGCCTAAGAAGACGTTTAGCAGAGCATGCTCATATAGCTGCCTTTTTACTATTTTATTTTAAAGTTTATGCTTTTATAGTGGAGAAAATAAAGATGACAAGTGAGCTGAAAACATTCTGATGATCAGAAAATTTGTAAAGGTGCTTCCTGACAGCCATTATGTTTTGACTATGGCATTTACAGTTACTGCTACAGTTACAATTATAACCCTTTAGGTTGTCATACGTGATTTTACAGCACGGATCATGGATCTGTTACAAAAGGACTATTGCACATACTGAAGATCAATAATCTGCAAAAAATGCTATATTAAAAAAAATATGCTTGAAGCAGGAGTATTTATTGGTCTTACGCATGTTTTCAGGCCATGCTATTCTCCTTGATTAGTCCACATATTTCACATTCAGGAGAGGAAGTGTTAAACCTCCTGACAGCTGCAAAAGTTTTGCAAAAGCAAATGGTACGTGTATCTTTAAAAAAAATCCAGAAAATTAGTCCAGCCTCTTCACAGTAGTGACTGAAAGACAGAAGATAATAATTCCTTAGTGAGATAATGTTCATCTTGGGTGAGTATCAATGTGGAATCTTTTTTTTTAATTTAATTTTCAATGTTAAATAAAGGGATCAAAACTAATGATTAAAACAGGATGACAAATAGGCTTCTGACTTAGTATAGAAAGAGATTATTAACATTCATAAGGGCCCTACTTAAAAAACGAAAGACTTCACATGAGCTGAAGGATGAAGTAGATCCTCTGAACAATAGGTAATGCATTAACAAATATAGAATAGCATCAATTAGGCATAATAACTACAAATATGTTGACATATATGACTACTTTTATATGATTTACTAACTCCACACAGTAAAATCAAATGCATGCAATTGCCGAAGCATTGAAGTGGGTATATCTAGGTTCAGTTCTTCTCTGACGCCAGTAGCATCTTTCTTAATCATATGAGTGGAGGAAAAACGCTTTCCAAAACTGAGGCCATAATTTTTCCAATGTTACTGGAAAGACAGCAAATCTGTAAGCAAAGGATACAGCTTGTCCACTTTTGAAACTTGACCCTGCAGAAGACAGCCATGTGCTTTACTTATGATTTCTAACCAGAATATTAACGTGGAGACTAGGTGTAAAAAAAAATATCTAACCACACAGCCAAACCCTACCTGTAGTTAATGTGCTTTTTATGACCAAGACTGGATGGTCATCACTTATGTCATCACTTCAGTGAGGCAACTGAAAAGAGCATGTGAAGAGCAGCAGGACTGTATCCTGGGATATTAACAATGCAGGAAGGGTCATATGTCTTCCGACTTCAGAGTGTTACTTCTGTAAAGACTAAAGAATATTAAAAGACCTTGAAGAATAAAAATGAATATATGAATTTCCATGTATGTATTATTTCAGTGAGAGCTGTAACTTTTTCTATGGATTATTTATGGCATTTTGTCCCACTATACCTTACACGTGTAATATAGCCAGCTGTCTTGCTTGCAGTTGTGAAGACTCCTTTTGTCAGTCTTTTTTTTTTCACAAAAAGATTTATATGCTGAAAATCTTTCGTAGTTGCTTTCAACTATCCCTGCCCGTACCGTGCCATACACAACATATACCTGAGCTGTGGGAAGTGTAAAGCAGTGTACGGCACTGATTTTGGTAGGGCCATCCATGATCCTCCCTGGCAGAGAGCAGAGCCTGACACCCATGTGGGAAAATGGATATAAAACCTTAAAAACATGATCAGCAGTTTGGGAAGAAGTTCAACCGTGTGTTTTATGTGTTATCATTTCTCTGATAAGCCTGTGGCTGTGCCAGTTCAGAGGACGTACTGTGCCTTCAAAATTAATATTACAGACTTATTTCTTATTTACACCATGATCTTTTAGCTTGATACAATAAACTTTCACATTTTTATGTTATTTACAAAACTGTTTTTAAAATGTTTTACATTCCTTTGATAAAATCGTATGCAGTTTTAGTCCTCGAGTACCTTGCTTGGTAAAGCATCTAAAAGGACAAAATTACTTTTAAACATATCCATTAAATGTACACCTGAATTAGAACATTATTGACTAAATTTCATGCCTACAATAAAGCTAATAAAGCAAGTTACTGGAGCAGAATTTGAGATTTTAATTCAGATTGATAAGAAGACAGAAGGAAAATGGCTAATGGATATTGACTACCAAAGGTTACTGCAATAAAAGACAGAAGCTGAGAGACAGTTCAATCAGCACGACGGTGCCAAGGAACTTTTCCTCACACTGAAGATGAATTTGTGATACTATGGATTGCTCTATCCTAGACAGGATAACTTTTCCCAAGTCTTACACAGAAACTTTCAATTTGTATTGCATTAAAACATCTGACATTGATATCAGATGTTGGTAGGAATTGCACAATTTTTTATTCATTATCCTTTGTAAATTAGGTCACTATAGAGAGAGTAAATCCTATGGAATAATATGGATGTTGCAGTAGAAGTAACAGTAAAAGTTCAACTCACAAACAAATTTTATTGTTGCAGAAACACTTTTTCTGAAAAATGAAAATACTTTTGACTGAACTCCAGAATGGAAAAAAAAAAAATCAATAGCATTCATTGGCAAAACCATTCCATCTATTAACAGGGGAGGAACAACTCAGAATTAAAGATTTGACAGCATAAACTCAATATTCTTAACTTCAGAATTCTATAATTAAAATCCTAGATTTATAACCTCAGTCCTACAAACATATCCATAGCAAATGCTAACAAAAGACAATATGATAATCTAGGACAGTTTACTATCCATTTTTATCTACTCCTCAGTTTAACTGTATTTTGGTCTAGAAAATATTACCATTCCAAAAAGAAAAAAGTGCCTTGGGACTGTAGATATAATCTGTTTTATCTTGCTTATAGGCAGAAAACCATCAACAATTGCTCCTACGTACATTTCAGATTTTGTTCCAGTGTGTGGCTGGCTGATGTGGCTGATACAGATACTAATGGCCCAGTGCAGACTTGAGAGAGGTAGATATCATGCTGTCAGACTCAAATGCAATTTCACTCACTGTACCCCAGGCCCAAGCAAGGTCCTAATAAATAATTAATCCTGTGGAGAACTCTAAAACCTTCAGGCTGTGAGACGTGAGTTTGGACATCTCCAGTTTACTTTGGGCATTAACCCTTTAGGGTTTAAAAGTTGCGTGAACTGCTTGGCACAACCAAATGCATCCTGCAGACTTCAGACTTCAGACCATCTCCCACCTGGAAGTAATAGGAAGGAACATTTCTAGGTTCCCACATCAACATTTGGGACATAGAGAGATAAGGAATGTTTCCAAGCGCTGCGCGTGCTTCCAGCAAAATGGAAAACTCTATCTTCTCTGGTTAATAAGCAAACAGTACCTCTGGATAACTCTTGCCAGGATGGTGATGACTCCCATGGTTGGTTCTTATCTTAATATTTTTTTCTGAATAGAAATAGAAATAGAAATAGAAATAGAAATAGAAATAGAAATAGAAATAGAAATAGAAATAGAAATAGAAATAGGGCCATTCTCACTAGTCTAGCTTAATTCCACCTTTTAAGGATGACAATAAAATAGCATTTGTTATGAAATAAAAATGAATTAATAATATGGGGAAAATACATCTGCATTCTCTTTACTAGCAGTTTAGGCAAATACTGTGAGGTACTTTATAAGTTTCTGTTACTTAGCTGTTAAAAATACTACTGGTTATTTTTTCAAAATGGCTTTCTATGAATATTTTGCAATATGATTAAGAATGGTCTCCATAAAAATTTTCACCAGTGAACTTTTGTACTGCTGATAAACACAAACATGAGGTTTTTGAGAACCAAACTTTCTTCAAAGTCTAACAAATAGCCATTGAAATCCCTCATCTTTCCAGTCTTTATTTGCCTTTCCCTTTCCTGAAGTCTACCTCAATCAATTCAGCTCTTGCAAATGGCCCCTTTGCACT
Organism: Sula dactylatra; assembly: GCA_013389905.1. NCBI lineage: Eukaryota > Metazoa > Chordata > Aves > Suliformes > Sulidae > Sula > Sula dactylatra. Next base: position 168,407 of record WEKW01022349.1, read on the forward strand.
GCACTTCAAAGCCCTTTTGGCCCGGGGATAACTCTAGAGCTGCCTACAATTATCCCTGAGTGCCTTTAGCTACCGGGCTGGCACCTACGAGCGGTAAATATGACTCAGCTACTTTCTGGCCAGCACTTTTTACTCCTTGCGAAATAAATGATGCAGTAACCATCCTAATTCCTCTAATTACTAAAATGAAGCAATTTTAACAAACTACTTGAAATGTTTTTGCAAATATATGTTATGTGTTGTATCTGTTTTATGTATATGTTTATTCACTTGGAAAGAAAGAAAATAGGGCAAAAAAAGAAATCTCTTTTTAAGTTGCTGAACAAAGTAAAATTACAATAACATACAGAGGTAGAAGAAAAAACACATTAATTCTGTGTTTTGATTAGTAAATCATTTGCAGGAAGAAATACTGTATTAGAGCAAAAGCTATACTGGGTAACAGATACTTTCTTGGTTAAAAAATTGTTGTATTTTCAATGAAAATAAGTTTCAAAGTGGAAACATCATCATATTGCTTATGTAAACTATTTGAGCCAAGCAAAGGACTTTTCAAAGTCTCCATAACCTTCTTTTACTTTAGCAAAGACCTCTACCATTGATTTGATACTCTTTTTATGGATGAAAACATTATTCAAGAATGAGAAATGTTTCCATTGAAATCACTTATCAAATAATAAGCCATTAGCTTGTTTTCTTTCTGGAGGGGATGATGCCAAATAAATTACTTTTATTATAGGTCAAATATCACCAGTTCTGAGAGCCTTGGACAGAGTTTTTAAATGCTTCGGTGGATCTATAGCAATGCACTTTCCACTGCTGAGGACTTCTGAGATCCCAGCTCATCAAAATGTATTTTTTCAGCTCAGCTTACCATTCAGCTCCAGTTCAGGCCTCTTCTTCACAGGACAAGAACTTCACTGAAGAGTCAGAGGACATAGGAACAAAGAGAAGGGGTTGGTTTGTTTGTTTGTTTATAATTCTCTGTGAGATTCCCCCAGGAGTAAAAAAGAAATAGTTCAGAGTCTGGTGAGATCAGAACAGCAAAAGTATTTGCAGCATGGCACACAATAAAGCACTGCTTACTTGGGAATACTGTACTCCCAGCCAGCACCATCCTGGGAGACTCACAGATCAGCTCCAGACCTTGTGACAGACTTGCTTCAGCAGCTAAGATTCCCCTTGCCTCTGGAGGTTTTCTTCCCTGGAGAGCCTTAAGAGACTGCTGCAAAACAGATCTGATCCTCTACAGAATATCTGGCTATTATTCTGATTTTTTCTTCTATGGATGGGTAGATTTTTTAAATACTGCTTTAAAATCTAAGGTTCGTTTTCATTCCCAGTGACAATGTTCATATCCCAGTCAATTTGTATTTATTTTACAAGCATATTTTCTTTCATCATGGCATGGAGCAGACCACTAATTCTCTCCTTCTGGATGGCTGCAGTGAGACCACACATGCTCTCCACTCTGAGCACTAGCAGACTGGAAAGAGATGAGAAGACAGAGCAAGAACAAAATACCATTAGAGACCCAATGCTGTTCTCATCTGAATTGTTCTTATACGGTTCCTCACCGAGCGGGCAAACTTCAGGACCTTCAGGCTCCATGGCCTGGCTATCAATCCTTTTTTTCCACTGGTTTATCATTCCAAAAGTGATGGCAAAGCTGCATCCAAAGAGCTATTAATTAGCCCTTGGAGGTAGTCCAAAACAATCAGTATTCATGCTATACTTTTGGTTAAGAGACACTAAGATCAGAACAGGATGTATGGAGCTGGTAAGGCTGACTGAGTCCAGGGCCTCTGTGGAGTACCTAATGAGGCAAGATTTGAAGTGCAGTACACCAGTTTTATGGAGGGATTACACTGATAGGAAATCAAGTCTATATTAACGTGCTCATTGATTAGTTACTTCCAAAAGCACAACTAGGGTTTATTTTGAGTGCACAGTGGGTACTCATCCAAACTATGCTTTCCCTATTTCAAGCAAATTGGCAAGCTGGAAAAGTTTGGCATAACTGCACAGACTGTACGGGCCCCCATTTTAAAGGGAATTGCAATTTGAATTTCAATTTCACCTAGAGATGATTCTGAGAAGAAATTTGTTTTTCCGGATTTGAAACTACAAAGCCTTCAATTTGATTTTGACAGTAGTGTTATTGTCTAAAGGAGAAACAGATTGTGGTAAGTACTCTTGCCTTGACATAAAAAGCTCTCTTTTATCTTCCTGTCCAAGATGACATCATCAGGGAGACACCTTTCAGTAGCATGGGTCTCACCTGAACATCTGGAAAGAAAACCATAGTTTGGAGACCTGGTTGTTCAGTCTGCACCATCTATGTACTTCCTGGAGCAGATGTTTATACCTCTACTGATGCAAGAGACACTGGAGAATCAGTCTGAAAGTGTTGTTGACTGCCCCCATCTCTGCAGCATGCCTGGTGACATTCACATTAAATGTGTTTCGCAGTCAGGGATTCGGGTATAGTCTTTCTCTTCAGGACCGTAGTCTTACCTTAAGCCCATGATTTTTAAAGATAAATTCTATAAAATATTTTATTACTTGATGGACATTACAAACACTTAGAGAAGTGATGGCTTGCAATGCATGCTCCCCGTAGCGGCCCACTGAGGGCCCCATGGGGATGGGTGCCCTGTTTGCAGATTCTTTGGGTTTGGCTCTTAATTTGGGCACCTTCCTCTGCTAGCACCCAAAGTTAAGTGTCTGTGCCTTTCCTTGAAGAGCCTTGGCTCCTTCTGTGTCTGCTTCTCCTATTGACCAATATTATATTTAGCAGCAGAGGTGCCTGGGGCTGAGGTCCGCTGGTGGCATGGCCAGAACCGTTCACCCACTGGCTGCAGGCATGTTCAGGAGTTCATGTTTGGTAACTCAGTCTGCCCCAGCCACAAGGCTTGCTTTGGCACAGGAGCTGCCATGCCTGGACCACCCTTCCAGCACTGCAGCAGACAGAAAGCCCAGCATTGTGCACTACAGACCATAGGATTTGCAAGGGAATCCAACTACTCAACAGCTCAAAGCCATACTATGGCACTTTTACATAAACCTGTCTCTTTTACTTAACCTCTCTGTTTTTTCATGCATAGAGTATGTATTTTGCGATCATTACTTTTGTCCACACATCAAACACACTCACACTAGGTCATTACCAGCCCCATGAGCTCTGTTTGTGCCATGTATCTTTACCACATATTCCTACTTTTCCTATACCCCCTACCCACAAGACTTCTGGTGGCATTTCCAGTCATCTGTTAACCTCTACTAGTATTTTGATGGACCTCAGGCCTCCTACTTGTTAGTCTATTCTCTAGCTGTCCATCTCTCATGCTCTCAAGCTTTCCTTTACTTCAATTGCATAATCATAGTAACACAACTTCTTGTTCTTCAGGCCTTCATAGCTTTGCTTTAGGCTATGGACAACAACTGTCATCAAGGATAAAAAGACGTTGTGAGTCTTTGCTTACTACAGTCCTCCATGTCAAATTGCCTTCTGGGAGATTATTCAATGCAATTTTCTATTTGTATATCAGTAACTGAAAGGATGTAGTTTATTATTGCTGCTGATCAAGAGTAAGTCTGGAAGTCCAATTTTTATTTGAAACGACCAGTTGATTCAAATGTTTCAAGCAAAGCTTCTTAATTTCAACTAAAAAAAAAGCTTTGGGTGGATGGTGAAATAAATCAAGAGTTTAATTGCTAGTTTTTAACAGGCCATGTGCTCAGGGTTGAATACGGCCTCTGGCACAGTGTGTGCAACAATCAGTGAAAAGTGCTTGTACTGAGGAAGCGGCAGCTACCGTCTACTATTTTTCTGAGAAATATTTATCTTTATGCATTGCATTATTTTTCTAGCCAACACCTTTGTTACCAGCTCTTCAGCAAACTGGAGTGAAACTGTCTGAAATGCCATGGCAGATCCAGATAAATGCAATCATGAACATCTTACTGTATCAAACTGAATATAAAAATGAATATTAAAATCAGTATTATATTGAATTAAATGAGCATTACTGCCTGCAAAGTATTCATTGTGCTCTTAATTTCAGCATTGAATTTTATTTAACTTCTCCCAAACTGTTCCTTTTCAAGATGTGTCCCAGGCTGTTGGACTGACAAGGCCGAAATACCTTGTAGCCCAGGAATTTTGGGGAGGAATCTGGAGGTTTTGGGGACTGGGGAGACAGGTGGTGCATGTGGCACACAGTAAAAAATGTGGGAGGTGGTTTGTGAATGTAGTAAGAGCACATTAGCTGGATGTTTCTGCTAGAGTATTCAGTAGCAAAATATTTAATGATGCTGACATTTAAATTGTGATAATTAGATTTCCTAGTTAGCATCACATTGAGAAGAACGGGAACAGTTTATATATTGCTCAGAGCTATTATTTCAGACTGTCTGCAAACTCTGATTGGCAAGAATGACCTGGTTCATATTCTATTTATATGAGTTTTATTTTGGCTTTAATGAAAGCTTAGCTTCTGGATCGCAGTTCTCTACCATTATGTGGCTCTGTGAAGATGGGAATCACAAAAGGCTTGCTTTCAGCCAAGCTCAGAGCTCCTCTTGCGAGATAGCCCCACAACTTATTACCTCTGTGAATACTGGTCTGCAAATATGGCCATGACACATATCATACGTTTTGAGGGGAGGGAGGTTATCTAAATGTCTTAGAAGGTACACTGGACATTTGAGTAGAAAACATTTTATTTGAAAAAAGATTGCAGGAGGAGCAAAGTAAATGCTCGCCACTATTACCTCTCCAAGACATTTGTCCCCTTGCCATAAGAGGTTTGCTATGCCAGGCAGAATGGAAAGCACCCACTGTAACACAGACTGACAGTCTCCGTATGATGGCCAATTTTGCTGCCTTTTACAGTAACCGCAGAGAAGCGATCCATGTGAAAAAACATCTGCCAGCTGACTTTTTTACCCCACAGTGTTTTTGCAAATGAATGGCTTTGGTGGATATGATGAGGAAGGAATCTACTGTCTTGCCCATTTTGAGAAATATTATGATCATTCTCTTCTTTTTCTCTTTTGGGCAGGGGACCAGCCTCACCATTAACTGTTCCTTTGGCCCACATGATAAATGAGTTATTTCAGTGTGGACGTCCTTGTCAGAGCTTTGGGGAAGGCAGCTTGTCTTCTGAAGTGCTGCCTGTGGCCAGCTTACTCCACAGCCAGGTGTGGCTGTGTGCAAGTGCAAGCCCTGGAAGGAGGGATCCCATCACCCTGATGTGGGGGCTCCCGCCAGTTGAAGAGGCAGGATCCCTTCCCTGGGATTGAAGGTGGGAAGAAGCCTGAAAAGAGGTGTGTCTGAGAAGGTGGCATTGCTGAGGGAGGATCCATTTGTGGGAAAAGAGGGCTGGAGTAGGACTGGAGAGGCAGAATAAGTGCATATGAGATAAACAGTGGGATGCAGGGATGCATGGTAGAGATGGATGGAGACAAAAGACCAAATAATATGAGTAAGAGCAAAGGGAGATTAAAAGAGAGAGCATGGAGACAGACGGTCTGTAACCACTGGGGTCTTCTGCCCTCCAAGAAGCCAGGCTGATCCCAGGAGCATCTCCACCCTTCTGCTGTCAGCCAATATCTATGAAATCCAATAACAATGTGTGAATCTCACCTTCCCTCATTTCCAAACAGCTCGCTTACTGTCTTGCACAGCCCCCCATTGCTCCAGTAGCAAAAGCGATCAGGAAGCAAAGATTTGTGCTGTACTTGTGGGCATAAACAATACTGCTGCTAAAGATAAATGATGCATGCCTGTTTTTTTAAGAAATCATTAAGCCCTTCAGAACAACTCCAAATGAGCCTTTAAAAAAAAAAAAAGAAAGAAAAAAGAAAAGAAAAGGCTGCAGAACAAAGCACTCAGAATTTAAGAAAAGCATCCAGAATTAACAGGGACTTGGTACACTCCCCATGCGTGTGCTCATTGTGAGACAGTCTTTAATTAAGTGATCACGTAATATTTCATTCACAAGACCTTTGCTTGATCCCACACACAGGGCAATGAATCTTCACAGTTTTTGCTGCTCTTGTAAAGCATATTTCTGTAGCAGGCATTTTATTTTGCTCCACAGTAATTAAATGTATTTATTGAGCTGTAGTAGGTTAACAGGGGAACTATCTGAGGAGAAGCAGAAGGGAGGAATGACTTGATGAGTGACTAATCATTCATAAAATTCTTATAGTGACAGTTTCTACAGGGATTTCTGAATTTGCAAACTGCCTTATCTCTGCTGTATTTTTTTACTGTGCAAATCAGACATTATTTACTTTATCTATCTGGCCTATATATATAGTAAGGGATGAACTTACATAGCAGCCTTCCCCCTGGAGGAAGCACTAAGATGGTCTCTTGACCTATATTACTGTTTATTTTCATGAAGCTTTCGGGACCTGATTAATGCATAACTTCAGACCTGCTGTCAAGTCTGGACAGTGGCAAGTACATGAGCCAAGAGACAGACTCCCCCAGCCCACACTCGCACTCACACTCACTCACAGCTACTCAGTCAATCTGGCACCTGAGTTTGAGCACCCAAGCCCCGTTTCCCTGGGCCAAACAGATTTACTTCACATATTGAAGCTCACAGAAGGTTTTTTCCACTTTCTACAGGATTAGGCTTGCTCAGAAGGGTTTGACTCCCACGTTTGTGAAGCCTTATCCTGGGTTCCTGGGCAGGGAATGCCTGGTCGAAAAGAAAGCACTGGTGCTGCCAAGCCAGATCTGTAAGGGAGAGAGGCACCAAAATGCAGCCTGCGAATCCCTGCTGGGTGAGCATCATCAGCTGGACAGCCTTTAAAACAAATGCCCTGTTTCTTCAGAAAGGATACATCTGACCATACACATACCCTCGAGCTTGAAGTATCTGCAGTCAATTTGCTCACAGTATGGAAGCTTATCATCAGGCAACTAATTCAGCTTTCCTCCACTGGGAGAATAAATTCTATTTACTTACCTGTTATCAGCAACAATAGTTGTTTAAAAAGAATGAAACAGAACATGATTGATTAGTTCTTTCTCCAGCTCTTTGAGGATCCAAGGTTATTTTTGTCATTCATCATGCCACATTCACACAAGCATGATTTCTTTCAAGGTACCAGTGCGGCTATCATGGTAACAGAGTGGATTATTCAGTGACGTGTTAGGCATTAGTAGCTGTTTTTCTCCCATCTTCACTGTAACATGCATATAAGATTTCTAAGGCTACTGTATGCCTTACAGCTTTTTCTCCCATACTTTATTTAGACAGGAAAACCTGTTGGTTTCTGTATAAATTTCAGTGTCTAGAAATAAACTGTGGTCCTCTGAACTAAAACTGGAGTTCAGATATATCTCTTTGCTAGCAGAAAAGGATGAAAATGAGCCTTTATTTATTTATTTACTTCCTTATTCTTTATCTGTATGTAAAGAGTGAATTTTCTCTTCCATTTTTGCTGAAAAGTCTCCTACCAGGGCTTAGGTCCTTTCTTCTCCCCTGGGCATTCTCTTCATGTAGCTGCAGCTGGTCAAAATAGAGCCAGCAGAGTTGCAGCCATGCCCTTGTGTATTTGCTTGCTATTAAAGTCTGTCATTGGTTCTACAATAGACAATATAATTTCCCATTTGCAACAGGTGGCGGAGCAAATGCAATCCAGACAGGGGCTAACCCGACACAGCAGCTGTGACTCTACCTCCCCTGGGATACTCCATGGAAAAGTCAATATGCTTCGAAGGCACGGTTTTTCCCAAAAACTGTCTGTGTGCTTGGATACCCATCCCTTGCCCTGACCCCAGCCTTTCTTCTCCTCCACCTGGCATGTCCACACTCTCCCATGCATCTCTAAGCCAAGGCTCCCTCCTCAGGATCTGGAAGTCTGTACATCAGTGCTGAAGATGAAGGTACACTCTCCTTCAGCAAGGTGGAGAGACTTGTTTTTTCCCCAACAAATCTTAAGGGAGCGGGGCGGGCTCTGTGGGCCATTATGTTTGTCAGTCCGATGCTGAAGAGGTAACACTGATCCCACCACAGTCCAAACCTTCTCTCTTTCTTCCCTACCTTTACTGCCTCAAAATCCTCTCACTCATTCAGCTCTCTTGTAGACTAGGAAAATCGGGTAGATAAGGGAGGCAGGGTAGAAAGGCGTATAGGTGATCAGAGGACAGATATCCTAAATGGTGCACTCTCCTTTTAGAAACAACAAACGTATATGTTGTTTCTTTCTGTCTGGCACCTACGAGGATCTCATTTTGCTGTTCCTGATCAGCAACAGGCACTGTGAAAGAGCACTGATGCTTCAACGGCCCTTTTCAAAGCATGTATGTGCTGTGTGGGAGCTCACATGGAGAAAGAAGACCCATGGGGATAATGCCTGCATTGAATGAAGAACGATTATTGCTCTTTGTGGAGGAAACATGGGCACATTATGGGACAGTCCCACTAAAAAAACAAGATGAAGAAAGAGAAATGGCTGTGAATGAACTTCACTGAAGCAGTCTGAGGCTCCAGCTCAGTTTTCAGCTGAACTAACATTAAGATAACTTTTTAACTGATTTAATTTTAATTAAGTGAAGGGGATGACTGGGAGGTCTGAGGACAAAATGAAAGAAATGCAACTGAGAAGAAAACCTGCCACTGCACTGGATCCATCACATTTTGCATTAATCCGCCTGTGTAACCTCTGCCATGCTGAGTTGAGGGAGGGAGGGAGTGGCTTGGTGGGCAGCTGGCAGCCAGACAAGGTCGACCCACCACACGCTGCAACCAGAGGATCAGCACTTCTGCATGCCAAGGCCAGTGTTTCCCAAGAGCACGCATTGTATGCTGGATAATAAGCGTGGGAAGCCTCTGGGCTGTCCCTTCAATGCGAGGTGCTGGAGCAAGCAGGCAGCCACGTGCTCACAGGCTGGCATCTTTGTACCCTTCAGCCTGCAGCTTGGAGCACCAAGGTGGAGTACGGAGGAAGCCATGCACTCTTTGGCAGGCAGCAAAGCTCCCCTGCCCGAGCGGCTGGGCATCCCAGCACTTTCCTTGGGATTGCCGGGATGCGCAAGAGGAAGCCTGTGTCAGGTTTTCAGGACTGAGTCCTTACTCCATCTTGCTTAATGAAATCATCAACTCCTTGCAGCAAGAACATTCCCTGAGCCCAGGGAAACCTCTGTTTTGAGGGGACATAATGAAATAATTGGCTGTAATGGGAAATGCTCAAGAAGATGGTGCCAAAAGGACTGTCAAGAGCACAGAAAAAATACTCTAGGAAAAAAAAGAAAAATACTCCTTTAATGACTCTACATAATCAGAACTGTAGGCATTTCTGTTTAAAGTTGTAAACATATGTTTTCCAAAAGAAGCTTTTATTATGTTCCTTTGAAAAAGAATCCTTTCCTTTAAATCTATAAAAATATAGGAAGGTGTACAAGGTCGCAGAAGTAAAATGAAAGAATCTGTCCTGCTCTTGCTTGACCTGATACAAAACACAAGAGGAAATCCTAACTTTTAAATGCTGTCCCAGCATCATGATTTCTGAGCAGTTTACACTGAAGATGTAATATGTTGCTGCTCTGAGCAACAGAAGACCAGGGATGCTGGTATGAGAGTGATCCATTTCCAAGGAAAAATTAGCCCTCAGCTTTTAGTAACAATCTACATTTTTCCATGTTAGTTATAGCAGTGTTTCTAGTTCTGAGTCAGATATGCTGAGAAATGTGAATGAAATTGCCACTGGGTTTTTTGTTGTTTTATGTAAACAGAAGTGACCTGGGACTCTTATTCGCATGGATTTTAAACATTCATTTTGGAAAAGCAGCCCTAGCAGGACATTCATTGCAAATGAGTGACAGCATAAACCAGAATGAACCAAGAAACAAACAGAGCTGAAATCATAACACTTCTATGCCTGTAAGTAGCAGAGACCCTCCACCTATACCTATGTTTGGCCCCAGTTGCCAAAGTATTTGGGTATATTGGGAGATTCAGCTTTTTAGAAGCTGCAACCACTTTCTGCCAATTTATGCTATACTGCTATATATTTAATGAGGTCATTTACTGGAGGGTTTTGGACCAAAATCCAGAGCATTCCCAGATTGGCACAGATTGCCAAGAACAATTGGAGATAAAAATAGAGTGGATGACTCTTTCATACAAGGAAAACTGAAATCCGTAAACTCATTTTTCATTAGACGTTCCTTTATCTGGGAGATATGTGATATACTCCAAATCTAATTAATGCTTAGCTTTTTTTTTTGCCTGATTTATTAATTCTTGAACAGATTTCTAATATTACTCTGTGATATTAAATATAGTGGGCCTGATTCTCACAAACAATAGGTTTCTGTCCCTTTCTGGTAGCTCAAGGAGCCCTGAAAGTGAGCAATACTGACAAGAGAAAGTTACACTCCTTTTTCATGCTCCTTCTATACTTTTGGAGCAAGGCCTGAGTCCATTATAAGTGAGAATAAAGGTAGCTTTGCTTCTTAAAAGGGAGCAGATGTGTTCTTTGCACAGGAGCACTTACACGTCTTTAGCACAGCTTTGGCTTTTGCATTGGTTTAGCTACAGAAAGCTGGGCAGATAAACAGTGTCTACAACGAGAACCACTTGAAGACTGTTTATCATTCTAGTTTAGTTAGCATCTGCTGGCAGCCAAAGTGTCCTAAAACATTTAAAAGTCTCCCAAGAGAGGAGCTATATCCTTGTTCTAATATTTTATTTCTGTGCTAATAGCAATGGTCTGAAATATGAAGGTCACTGACTCTCCAGAAATTCACACTTCAGTGTGACTATTCACATTATGCTGGTTCAAGTGTATATCCACAATCTCATAAATGAGGGTCACTCTTGAGACAAAATTAGACCCTCTTGACTACTTTTATATGACTCTCTAGATTCTCATTTAATTTACGTGGAGTAAAGTGAACTTATGCTCAGGCTTTGAGGTTAATGGTGTATTCCCCGGAGTAAGTTCAGCCCAGTCGCTATCAGTGTCATCACTGTTGCAATAACAGACTTCAAGGCTTTGTCTTACTGAGCATCTATTCATATATTCTGAGATTTTCTTGAAGGGGAGCTTGAATTCATCTAGAGTATTTAAATTGGCATCTGATTTGATGCCAAGATAATATGTGTCTCTGCCTATCGTCGGGACGGGGAGCTGAGTACCACTGCACTGACTCTTCAGAGACATGCACAAGTTTGGATGTTAAACAGTTCATTCAGTTCCTAAAAGTTCCACTCAAATTGATTGAGTTAGCATGTTTCCAAACAAATAATTAATTTGTTTTATGCCTTGCTTATTAACCAGCTCTGCTACATTGTGGCCTGCTCTAATAGCCAGTAAGGGAAACAAAATTGGGGGATGAAGAAAACTGTGAAGAAATGTAACGATGAGAGCTGAATGCTGTTCTCTGTTAGCACAGGGGTTGATGGACCATCCATAGCTGTTTAAATAGGCATTGTCAATAGAAGGATTGGCTCTGCTGCCTGTACATCATTTACTGGTACAAAGTACATCTTCGCTATTGCTTGCAGTGCAATGCCTAAGACAAAGTGCTGTATCATAATGGGGAATTAGAGCCAAACTATGAAAAGCCTTGTTGCCCACAACTAATCTGCAGGACAACAGTATTTTAAAAAATGGATAGATGCTACCTGGNAGACACAGCATATTTTCCCATCAGCAATAGAGGATATATCTCACAGTATTCAATACATTGGCTGTTGTAATCATATTCAGTACAGCATGTGATTGTTTTATGTGTTTGATTTACTGTTATCTTTAATTAGCAGCAATTCTGTCTTTTTGAACATTAAATGACTTTGGTTTAAGAATTCTAATTATAAAAGTCTCTCAAATTAACAGAATGGAAAAAAAATACATTCATAATGAACTAATTTTTTTAGATTACAATAAGCTATTACCGGGAACAGAATGAATGTATGCAGGAAAATGATTAAACTGCGCAGAGTTTTCCACGCTGTATCACGTTCCCCTGCCTTCTCCATTTTGGATGGACACACTTCTGGGCTCTTTGAAGCCCACAGCTTTCCTTTCCTACAGCCACAGTCAGTTTATTTCAATGGAGGCACTTCCTGATCCTCAGCCACCCAGTCAGGGGAAGATTACGAGCACATTGACTCAGGCTTTATATCATCATTTTCAAAGGCTAGAGTGACTGGAAGATTTTCTGCCACTTAATATAGCAATGGGTGTAATCTTCCAGAAGAAATGTCACTCTCCCACAGCCTTGTCTTGAATCTTCCATCAAAGGAAATGGGCTTATATATTGCTAAAATATCTCGAGCAGCTTTTGACACTTCAAAGCATCAGTGTGCTCAGCACAACGTGGACTAGCTAACACTTCCAAAGTGACTGTACACTGAGGATCACACTGCTTTAGAGACAGACAAAATTCTTCCAAAACAGATGTCAAAACTGACACGGCAACCGGTCTCTCAGACAGTTCTGCTGTGTACTCTGACTGCCGCCTTTCTTAAACCTGCCACAGGGCAACGATCAGCATACTTGCCATTCAATACATGTATTTGCAGCTCTTTCATGATATATTACAAAACTACCTCTGCAAAGCCAAAAGGACATGTGAATGTAATTTCTTTTTCCACAAAGCATTTGCTGTGTTCTTCAAAAGGTTAACCCGCCTTACTAAACTGCACAAACATTATTTCACTTTTATTGACACTCTTTTCAGACCATGAAATGACTAGAGTTTTAATCTATTTTTTTTATACTGAAAGGAGCAGACTAATTTGATAAGCTCCGCACACAGAGGTATTTCAAAAACATGTTTTCCAAAGCTCTTTCTTGAAGTTGCAAGGAGGGAAAGGAAAATGGTGTGTCACAAAGAAGAGGTTATTGTTAAGGTAAACACAGTTATATTTACCGCACCGATATTAGAATTTTTTTTTTATTCCAAGGTATGCCTAGAGACTGTGGCACAACTTTCATGCAGAAAGTGTTCTGTGCTACTTGGATTGTGAATAGTAGGGTTATATTGTTTGGTTAGCTTCTCTCAGAAAGAAAATATACTATTCCAGAAGAAAAAAAAAGAAAAGAAAATTCTGGATGACTTCATCTCCATACAACATTATTTTCCCAAATGTACTGCATTTGCATGGCCCACTGCACTTCTTATGGCATGAGAAAGCAGCAGCTAGAGTACCTAACAGTACAGAAGTACGTTACAGGCTGCTCGCTGGGGTGGTAGCAAGTGTTGTAGCCTCTACTCTGGTGCTGCACGAGAGGAAAGTGTAGGCAGCAATTTAGTCACTTAATTCTACCATATAATTTCCAGAAGAAATTTTCCACACTGTGCTTAGGGGGGAGTAAAGGGTCCCAACACACCTGAGCATCTCTGTGGGCCTAACTGCAGAAACTGGTAAAACACTGGAGGCTGTGGAGCATCATCCCCAGCTGAACGAACTGGATGGCAGAGGGCTGGGGGCCAGGTGCATGGCAGCCTCCTGCATTCAACAGCTGCAGACCCCATGAGATGATTCCCCAAAGGCTGTGTCCTCTCAGAGGAATGGGACGTCCACCCAATGCAACTTCACAATGGCCATCCTTGTGCCAAACCAGAGCAGCGGCTGGGTCCTCCTCCCATAGGTGACTGTGAACCTGTCAGGCACCACTCTGGACCAGGATGCTCCCATTAAATACTCCAAACTCTGAAACAATAAAAATATTGCAGAAGTGTGGGGTATCATGACCCTGCATGTCTCTACTGATGATTCTACCCTGTGTTTTCCTGGTGAGGGTATAACTCAGGGATGACATGCCACAAATGCTGCTTCCAAAATCAGTAACGTATTTGAACATGTGTTTATGTACCACTGCTTTGCTCTGTGGAAGTAGATTTGAAGGTCTTGGTTTTCATAGTTCATGAAATTGCTTCACATAGTAAAATATTAAGGAACTCATACAGATCATATAGGCTATATAGATTAGGACAATAATGGCGCACAGCATTAGCTAGCTGTTGCTTGGTACTTAAAAGGAAAAAAGTTCAGCAGTTCAGACTGCTCTACTGTGAGCCTTCAGAGAATCCAACTTGTAAGAACGTGTTGAAAAGTCTCTTGAACAACAGGCTGGTCACACTGACCAGAATAATAACTTCAATCTATATTAAAAAACCCTCTAAGAACTAAGGAAACGAGGATTTTGTTCTTGACAGAACAGTCCCATCAGTGCTGAATGCTGCAGCCCCTTTGTTTTTTCCTCTTACCCTTTGGGCTGAGCATTTGGGCGTTACTAATCCTCAAATTGACAGCAGCAAATGATCTTTATGATAAGAGGAAAGAGGGTCCCAGAGCAGCTGTCTATCAAAGATTTCTGCTACAGAGTCTGTGCCAAAGTGATCAGCACTGGTGAGGCCACAGCTGGAGTGCTGTGCTCCACAGTACGAGAGACATGGATGTACTGGAGAGAGTCCAGCAAAGGGCCATGAAGAATTTGAAGGTAACTGGAGCATCTCTCCTGTAAGGAAAGGCTGAGAGAGTTGGGACTGCTCAGCCTGGAGAAGAGATGGCTCAGGGGGATCTTATCAACGTCTATAAATCCCTGAAGGGGGGTGGGTGCAAGGAAGACAGAGCCAGGCTCTTTCCAGTGGTGCCCAGTGGCAGGACCAGAGGCAATGTGCACAACCTGAAACACAGGAGGTACCTTCTGAATATCAGGAAACACTCTTCTACCCTGAGGGTGACCGAGCACTGGCACAGGTTGCCCAGGGAGGCTGTGGAGTCTCCAACCTTGGAGATATTCAAAAGCCATCTGGACATGGTCCTGGGCAGATGGCTCTAGGTGGCCCTGCTTGAGCAGGGAGGTTGGACCAGAAGACCTCCAGAGGTCATACCTGAAGTTTCTGGACTGGTCTTGTTTTTTGATCTTGTGCAAATTTTTACATGCTGCTTAAATTTTATATTAAAATGCGGCCATTGACTACTGAGGTACCAGCTGTAAGAACCATACCCCAGATCAGCATTCAGCTTGGGTCTACAAACAGGCAAATTTCTGTCTTTCAGTCAGCATAACTTTAATTGACTCATATTGTAAAAAAAAAGGAAAAAAGTAAAAAAAAATAAAAAGCAAGAGCCCATTTTTTTTACATCTAGCTGCTCTGTTGATTTGTGGTGCTTCCTTAACATCCATAGCTTCAAGTGTCATGGCAGAAGATGAAGTAAAATATATATTTCATAATGCTATATGTTACTTGAAATAAGCTTCCTTGCTAATGTCTAGTCAAGCCAGTACACACCATTCACAAGACCTGTCTTGTCAGATGGTAGGAAATACCACACATCCTAGGACAGAAATAGAGCCCTGCATATAGTGCACGTGTCAAAATAGACACTGTGTTTAATATGAGGAAAGCAGTATTTTGTAACAACTTCTTCAATGACTTGTTACATTTTTAGGGCCAGCCTCTTTTAAAAAGAATTGCTGTAACTAAAACTATCCTATAAATTTGATATGAGGTATTTCTGGAACTGTAAACAAACCTAAAACTTTCTCACTCTATCACAAAAAGCAAGTTTTTAAACTTATTTTTAACATAATAACTGAAAGTTTCTTTTACAACCTTTGATAGGTATTCGGTATACTGTTTCTTTCTGCAACTATGAATTCTGTTTAAAACTTGCGGTGCATATTTTCTGTCATTATATTGGCACTCTGCATTTTCCCTATTTGAAACCTCTCACATTCCCCAGCACAGACATTACACCAGGCATTAAACCACACAGTCATCTTTTCTTCTTTCATCAGTTTCAACCTGTTGTGGATGGCTCATGGCTCTATTTTTTCCCCAAGGGTATCTTCTTAGCACTTTCTGAAAGCCAGACCCACGTGTGAAATGTCAAATCCTCAACACACTTGGACATCTTGGGCTCTCTCACCAAATTTTAATGCTCTATAGTAGTAGTTTCCTAAACACTAGACAAAATTATATTTCTTCCCAAGTGGGACAACACTGCAAATATACAGAAAAATATACAGAAATATGAGAGCATAATGTACTCAAACATAAAAGCATAATGACAGTTTTAACTCTTCAGCTGATGAGTGTTGATAACATTTGGTTATGAGCACATAACTCAGGAGATGCATATCAGACAGTTGCGGTAATTCCTGCTATTTTTCCAGTTAGGTTAGGAGTATTTGCAGTAAGCCACTGTAGTGGGAAGAACCATGAGATGGAGAAGAGGCGAAGAGCTAGCAGGTGCGAGGCCATAGCAAGCAAAGAGGAACAGGGGTGGGGAAGAGAACATATATAATCTGATTTAAAGAAGTCCTTTTTAAATTTAGATAACTGAGTATTTCAAAACTCTATATTGGACCCTGTGATACAAATCAAGGTAGACCTGTATGATACTAAAACTGAAAACCTTTTTATATTCTGTTGTTCAGCAGCAAAAAAAAAAATGGAATTGTACTAAGATACCAAATATATTTAATGAAGAGATTGATTTTTCTGAAGTAATGACTAGGACATTTTGCTAAGCCTGAATTTTGAAACTATTACTTTTAAAAATTAAGGGAGAAATAAACATTTATAATCTCTATAAAAAATACTTTTTATGATGTACCTTCTCACTTTTCTACAAAGTAAAAGATTATAACATTGTACAAGCTCTGCATGTCATATTAGTTCTACTTTCACAGAATCTGCAGATTTTCTTCTCAGGCTTCTTTCATTAGTTCCTGACCCCAAAGATTAAGCAAAGACTAAGCAAAGACTTTCTTAAGTAGCAAATAAAACAATTTAGGTATTTAATGGACTGTCACTTGGAAAGAAAATTATCTAAATAGAGGCAGCAATTTGGCTTCACTGTAACCATGCCGCTTTCAGCTCTTCCCATTACCCTAACCTTTTGCACCGCAGTTAAAATACATTAACAAGAATGTGAACATGTTAAAAGTGATAATTTAACCTGGCAAGATGCAGGGACATGTAAAGTAAATTTTATTAAAAAGTCCTGTTAAGACAGACAGAAGTAATTTGATCCCATCCTTCCCTGTTGTATTCAACTGGGTCTGAACAGCAGCCATTCAATTTGCATAGGAGCTTGCATTACCAATAAAGAGAAAAAAAATGGCAGAAACTGCCATCAGGAATTTGACTTGCTTGCCTGTAAAGGGAATGGCCATTTGTTCTCTACTTAAAATACATGGTAGTAATAAGAGAAATATTCCTCTTTTTTTGCTGCAAGCAGTGCATGAGAACTGGTGAAGAAAATTTCTGTGTTTACCTTTTCTCTCCAGAAATCAAATGAGATGTGTGAAATTTAGCAAGCGAATGTTAAAGCTTCATTGTAAATTCAGTATATTTTTAGAGATGTGCTATCTGCTTTAAATACTTTCTAATTTGGATCTGAGCAAACAAAATCTGCTAGCTGAGATAAATACCTATGTAGGATGGAGAAGATTTTGACTGGGATATATGCAATCGTCCACATTAAAAACCTTTAATAAAGCGCTGATCATCTTTGTGCTTTATCAACACGTAATAAAATATAATCTTTAGGACCCACATTTTCACTTAGGTTTCACAGGTTGGAATTAAAATATTCCTTCCTTGGAAAGTTATGGATTTGGACAGGGTTCCTCCCCATTGTGACCATCTTCCCCCGCAAAACGCAGTGTGATACAGAAGTCCCCAGCGAGGGCTGAGGCAGGCTGCTCAGCGCAACATTCAGATAGAGCCAGCGTGGGCATCTCTGCACCTGCAGCAAACACTGCCCCCAAAACCTAGAAAGTGGTTCAGGTGCCTCAATGTGAATGGCTGGAGCCATCGTATTGCCCACAGGGTGTCCTCCTCAACTGCCTCTATAGCAAAGTACAGGATCCCTGCAGGTCCTATGTCATGTCTGCATGACCTGTGCAGATGTTTTAGGTACCATCGGGCACCTGAAAAGGCACTACTCACCTGTGCTTAGGCAGCTGAATCTCACCCCAAGCCCCCGCTGCATTCATAGGAGTATCTAAATATCCTCAAATATCTAGTGTCTAAAATTTTCTGGTGACACCAAAATCATTATGCAACACCAAACTATGAATGATAAGGGTATTCTGACAGCTATTTTTAAATCCATCGTAAAAAAAAAAGTCTCACTAAATTTACATATTAAGCTGGTTTTGTCAAACTCTATAGTTCCCTTCTTGGCTTTACTATAACCATTTTAGCTCATGTTAAAGGCTGTAATGTCTGGCTACAGAAAAACTTTTTTAGAAGATACATTAGAGCACATTAAACATTACACTCTAACAGTGCTTCCTTTCTCTTGGGCTAAGCATTTTTGGTAGTCCTATCACACTGCTTCAGGAGAATGGCTTCTCTAAGGCTTCCAGGCTTGCACTACAGGTAGTAGAGGGAAAAATAGCCAGCAATACGTGATCCCATCTGTTCAGCCAACTCAATCTGCTGTGTGAAGGGGTAAGCAATGACCCTCCTTTTCCCTTCTCCTCCTGACCAAACCTGCCCTCCCCAGGCAGCACCCTGCTTTGCAAATCACAGACCTGGTGGGGTGGGGATCCCCAGGTCCTAGTCTCTGATCTCAGGGTCATTCCCACTCTTCTCTTCCGTGATCGCCCAGGGGAAAACAGCCCTCCAAAAGCAGAACTTGCCTGCTCTCAGCTGTGTACCATAGCTGAGAAAAGAGGAGTCAGCTTCCTTAAGACCTCCCCTTCTGGTTCAATGAATCTTGCCCTGCTGCAAGTCA
Source organism: Sula dactylatra (assembly GCA_013389905.1). Taxonomy (NCBI): domain Eukaryota; kingdom Metazoa; phylum Chordata; class Aves; order Suliformes; family Sulidae; genus Sula; species Sula dactylatra. Next base: position 187,147 of record WEKW01022349.1, read on the forward strand.
CCTCATGTGCCTCCCTCAGGCACCTAGTCTCTAAAGAGGTCAGAGTCCAGCCTTCATTCCTGTATTAATCCTTTCTTTGGGCTGGCTGGAAGCAGCTCTTTGCTCAGTGAAAGGCTTTAAATCATCTCCCTCAGTCCTTGGATTTCACTGTTGTCAGCATGTGTCTAGAATGAAGAATTGGAGCATCCCAGTTACAAGCACCCAAGGCTTTTATTAGCTGTGGTCCTAAGAGCCTAATTCCATGGTTTAATCATTAGATAGGTCTTCCTGCTAGAGATCAAACTTCAAAGTCAGTCTTAGGTCAAGTTAACATTACTTGTTTAATAAACATTCCCCCATACTAAACTTCGTACTGTCAAAAGGTTAGTGATCACCCACCACACTGCTTGCCTTTTGCATCTCTGGAGTCAATTGGTTTCAGATAAAATCATAGTCGAGAAATGATTTTTCCGTTAGTTAAGAAAAAAGTTCACCTACTGGAAGTTACAAGTCATCAGTAAGATGTAACAAATAACTGAATGAAACTTGTTTCAGTTGTGAATGAAACTTACCTCATTCATCTCAGAAAGCTCTGTGACAGCAACACTGAGACTATGAGTCTTTTAAAAAGTGCCTTTTCCTTAACTGGTTTTACATAATTACAATAGGTTTCCCCTATATTTTTGAGAGGAATACCAGAGCTCGATGGTGGTAACATGTAATGCAACCTTTTCTTCTAAGATTTTGGAGCACATGGAGGTTCTATGTTTTGGGTACAAGAGCCACATAGAAGCCAAGTGTTTCTCTTGTTTTCTGAAATGTCCAAGTTCAGGATAAAGGAATGCTACTGTGGGACAATACAAAAAGAAAAGCTTCAGCCACCTGATATACAATGACCAGGTTTTCAAGTGATATTTGGAGTGACCAAGGAGTGCTGGAAAAACTGTCCTTACCGAGTTCAGTCTTGGACTCTTGGCAGGCAATATTCCTCACAATAGGAGGGAGATTTGCCAAGGAATTTTGGATCAGGTCTCCACACTTATTCTAGGCTTTGAAATGTGTTTTGCAACCCATGGAGGAAAAAATAGGGAGAAATTAAAACTGTGAGTCAGAACCATCCCTAGAAGGTGCAAATTAAAGTGTTAGAAGGCATCTCACTTTTAAATATTATTCACATTCAATAGAGAAAAGCAGCCCCTTGATGTTGCACTGACTTTCTCATTTAGAGCTCAGTAATTAAAAGCAGCTATTTTTAAAATTGATGTTTGTTAATCCAAGATGCTGTTACTTTGCATTTCATTCCAGGCAGCATTTTTATAAGTTTGCTTATAAAAAGCACCCCAAAAGAACCAGTTTTAAACCAAAAATCCTGTGAATATTTATCTACTGGGTTTAAGATGTGATGAATTTAAGCAGCTTAGGAAAATGACAGCAAAAGTCCACCAACTTTCTAGCGCTGCAACTGATGCGATATAAATTGGAAATCAATTTCTTTCAGAAGAGAGGGCTTGCACTGGAAATTTTACACTCTCATTGGGGCTCCAAAGGGAGGGGGAAAAAAAGTTATGATTCTGCCTTGTTGGACCCCTCCATAGCTGATCATCCCAGGGAAGGAACTGGGCGCTCTGCGTTGACTGAAGGAGGAAAAACGCTGGACCCTAAATTTTTACCTTCGATAAATATAAATTGGTCATTAAGGTTAGATTTGAAACTCAATGGTGCTTCCTTATCACCCAAAGAAAGCAGTGACAACTAGTTATTTCAGATCAGCTGTGGGGAAAAGCAGCCTGAATAGCATTAGGATAGATTAGCTGTCATTAACTGCCCATTAGCTGGGCAGAAAATATCCTGGAGTTAAAAGTTGAAGTTGGGTATGTGAGATTTTGAGTGTTTGCTTATGGGATTTTAAAAGAACACTTGATCCCTGTCTGCTGATAATGTTTTTAACTTATTTGTTTAGTCTTAATTATTTTTTTTTCAGGTTTACTCCACTTATCGGTAAGTTCCACTTTCTTCTCTTCTTCTTCCTGTAGAACAAAGCTTTAATATTTCTAAATCTTCCTCTGCTAGAAAAAAGGTTGAAAATGAGAGTATGTCTTTACTTCCAGCAATATTCAAGTCACCAGGTACCTAGTTAATGGGTCTTGCTCGAATGTTCATGGTTACACCTGTCTCTAGATCTGGAGACTAATGAAAATTTCCACCTCTGAACACACCAACAAAGGGGTGTTGGAGATCTGTTTTCACTGAGTGTGGAGCACAGTCTAGTTTCTAACCAAAGCTCTTAGGAGGATAACAAATTGCCTTCCATGGAAAGGGTCTGGGAGACAGACACAATCCTAGACTTTTCTTAGTAGCATAGCTGTGTTTGCAATTTTTTATTCCTGAGTTTGTTGTAGACTGTTGAGAAGTTCTGGAGTGTGAGACATCAAGGGCTGCATTGCCCTCCATGTGTGAACCTGGAGACTGTGCCTACAATGGCATGGGACAGCCCCCAGGAGCAGGTCCCTTAGTGCCATTTAATTTGCAAATGCAAAACCCAAACTTGCATGTCTTGCAAATTGAGGGTCTTCCAGGGAGAAACCTCCATGACCAGAGGATGCCAGGCTGGAATTTAAGTGACGTTACTCTGCAAGTATGTTTGCCAAATGAACCATGAATATAGGAGCATCATTACATTTGGCCTGAGAACTTCAGTAGGCAAGCAGGACATCATCCAGATAAGTTATTTTAGTTTGAATATTTCCATTGGTGAGTTTGTATTTGGTCAATATTTGACAAATATCTTAGCTCATTTCTCAATAAAAATGAGAGAAGTGTAAGTTCAGAAGCATGTCAACACGTTCCATTTTGTCATCAACTGTGATAAGGTTAACCTTGAATATTTTTGAATTTATTTGGTAAAGAAGAAAAATGACATCTGTTTTGTAACCTCACATCTTCCTACACTTTCTGACAGCATGCAGCATTTTCACTGAACTGCAAGATTTGCTCGTGAAAGCTGAGCTAATCAGAGGTGGCTATCCAAAGTTCAGTCAATAAATAGCTTGGCTTTCTAGCTTGCAACAATATAAAGGGAGATCAATAAGAACTATGAAGATTATTTCTCTGTTTCCTTCTGCTTCATGTTAAGCTGACCAGAATGCTGGCCAGAGTGCTTTCCTTCTATCAGTTTTTTGTCCTTAGCTATTATGCTGCACCTGTTCAGTGGGAAAAGAGAAGTGTATGTGAATACTAGCCTCTGAATATTTGCGCTTAGAGTAATACTTTCCTAAACAATACCTGTTTATAACCTTTGTATATTCACTATCAAATCAGAAAGTTTAAGTAAAAAATAATGTAACGTCAGTCCTTAGGATGCCTGTGGATTTTTTTCTTACTGTTCTTACAGAACTGGATCAGTTATGTAGACTAAATCCCTGTCCTGTTTTTTGTAAAGAAAAATTTGTATCAATATCAAGAGCAAGCTTTTGTTCTGAAAACAAGTGCACAGTTTCTACCTTAACAACACAGAGTGCGGTCTCTGTAATGTCAGCCCACATGGAGCTTGTGAAACATTCGTTATGTCATAGCACTTTTTGGAGAGGGCTTTAGTAAATGGCTATACCAAAATAGCGAGGAAGTGTCCGGCTTGAATTGCATATCAGCGTGAAGATTCAGCATCGACCAATGTGAAGCAAAGGATATTTCAGAGATAAAATGGAAGAAGCAAAAGCCAGTAAAAAGAAACACAGTTACATACATAAGCTGTGTAGAGAAAAAGCAAGGAGAAGGATCTAAGAGAACCAAGTCAGTTTTAAGTGTTTACATAAAGGACAATTAGGAGCAAAACCAGTGGCTATTGATGTTGGGGTTTTTTTAAGCATTGATTTGTTTAAGTGAGTGTATACTTTATATCTGTATCTCATCTGCAATTAGGGTTACTTTTGACCAGACATTTAATGCAATTTTAAACAGACAACTAAGATACAGACCAGAATCTGGAAGAAAATATTTAATATTCATAAAGTGTTTAAGTTATTTTAATTGTTAGGATGGCTGAAATTCCAGGAAAGAATCTAGGGAAATAAACCAAAATAATCTTGGAACAATTCTTTTTGAATATTCATTGAGGACAGAGAAGGTCTGAAAACATGAAAGGTTCAGAAAGTATCTCCAAAAAAGAAATTAGGGGAACAAAACAGAAAGCTTAACTTCAATACCCAGGAAGAACAAGTCAAAAGTGTCATGAAATGGTGGGGTTTTTTCATCTTGGTTATCTGCCCTCAGTGCTAAAGAAGTTTGTCATTGCAGTTAAACTTGATGTTAGCTAAAAATTTGGGGTAGTGGGTAATGCAGTGTCACAATCCAACATTTCTGTTAATAACTTCCAACTCAGAGTAGGAAAAAATGTCAATTTGGAGCACTCTGAAAGAGCATCACAACCTCTGCACCTTTGAAAACTGGGGATACTGCCTGAAATCCATAAAATTAATTTCAATGCAAGAAACTGTAGAGAAGCAACACAAGAAATGAAAACCAAACACAGAGTAGCATTCATGGAGCTGAAAAGCACTGCTGCAGAAGCTGAACTAGCTCATATAGTTGATCATGAACTGCATTTATACCAATGTTGCGATGCTATTTCAAGAAAAGCAAACTGAATATTTTTATGTCGTAACCTGAGCATCACACCTAAGACAGAGGAAGGAGGTTTGGGTTTATTTGTTTGGGGTTTTTTTGGGGGGGTTTTTTTTTGGTTTTTTTTTTTGTTTGTTTGTTTTTTTCCACCTCATGTGGTGCCTATGGTCAGCAGCCAGGGCCCAATGTCCAGTTCTGGATACCACAAGGTGCAGACAGAATTACAAGGAGGAAAAAAAAACCAAACCATGGAGAATCAGTTTAAAACACCTGAAGTGGAAAGGATGAAGGAACTAAACTTAGCTGAGAAAGATGACAGAGAAGAGACTATCCAAGCATGTAAAAGTTTTGCCATAAAGCTGATAGTCAGCAAACGTTCTGCATGCTCTTTAGGACTATGACAAGAAATAATCAGCCCTGGTGTTCAGCAAAGATTTAAAGCAGATATCAAGAAACAGTCTGGATTTGGTCAGTGGAGGTTTGACATTTTCCAAGGATAGAGACTGCTCAGCCCCTCCAGGCAGCTTGTTCCAGAGCTTAAGCACTGGGTTGTTACCCAGGCTGCAGCATGACTTCTTGCCCTGTCACTGTGTACTGCTAAGTCTAACCCCATCCTCTCTGTAATCACCTCCATAGGTAGTTGTAGACAGCAATTTAATCTCCTTTGCCCTTTGCTTTTTAAGCTTGAACAAGCCAGTTCCTTCTCCTTTCATCTCCTACGTCTTGTGCTCCAGCCCCCAGACATCTCTGTGACGTGCTCCAGCATGTCCATGTATTTCTTGTACTGGGATGTCCCAAACTGGACACAGCTCTCCAGATGTGGTCTCACAAGTGCCAAGAGGAAAGGAAGAAGCACTTTGCTCAGCTGCTTCTCTGTCCTGCAAAAGCACGTATGCAGATGGTTCCCATTGCCATAAAAGCATGTTGCTGACTTGTCTGTCAGACTTAAACTTGTCTGTCAGGATTCCCAGATCCCATGCTGCAGAGGTGCTCCACAGCCAGTCAGCCCCAATGCATGTGTGGGGTTAACCCATCCCAGATGCAGGACTCCATGACTGTTTTTGTTGAGCATGGTGAGATTGCTGTCAGTCCGCTGCTGCAGCTTGCTGAGGGTCCTCACCTTAATAGTCCTGCCCTTCAGTCTTTCAGCTGCTTCTCCCCAAATTTCATATCACTCCATCCCCTCATCCAAATGACAAATAAAAACATTAAACAGTGTGACCCCCAAGAAATACTACTTGTGTATGGCTGACAGGACTTCCAACTGCTCACCACTACTGTGTTACTCCAAAAACCCAGCCAGTTTTTTCTCCACCCTGCAGTAAATTCTCACAGTCTGTATTTCCCCAGTTTGACTACAAGTTTACTATGGAAGATCCTGTCAAGGTAAAAGCTAAATTAAAGGTATACAACATCCACTGCTCTCCCTTCATCCACAGATCCTGTCATTTTCATTGGTCAGTCTCCATTTGTTCATCGTAAGTCTGTACTAGCTGTTCCCAAAGACTTTCTTGTCCTTCAAGTACCTGGGAAAGGGCTTCTGTGAGGACTTGGTCCATAATGTTCCCATTTAATGATGTGAGGCTGATCAGGCTACAGTTGTTCCTTCATACCTTTTTGCAAATGGTCATAAGATTCCTCTTTTTCCACTCATGGAAACCTCTCCTGAACACCAAGAGCAGTTTTGCGTGACATTGGCAAGTTCCTTCAGCTCCCTCCCTGAATTAGTTCTCCTCTGTCATGGAGGGTATAGGTACATTGGCCTTCTCTACCTCACTTTTCTAAATGCTGCTCCTACAAACAGAGACTGGGAGGTCTGACATCAAACCTTGCCAGTAAAGACTGCTGCAAAGAGGGCCTTGAGAATCAAAGCCTCTTCAGTGTCTTTTGCCACTAGGTTGCCTGCTCCTAGGCAGCAGTAAGCCAACACATTCCTTGGTGTTCCTTTTGCTACCAAAGAACATATAGAAGGTCATCTTCTTGCACTTCACATCTATCCAGTGTCAAATCCAGCTGTGCTTGGTCTTCCAAACTTTATTCCTGGAATGACCCTGGGTGGTAACTGTGTATTGCCTCTGGGTAGCCTGTTCCTGCCCCCACCTTTTTTCTTTGTGTTTGGCTCACTTGGGAGTTACATACTCAGCCCAGCTGGCATCCTGACACTGGTTCATTTTCTTGAGCACCAAAACAGTCCTTTCTTACCCCTTGAGAAGGCTGCCTAGGAAGATCAACCAGCTGTTACGAATCCCTCCGCCTTTCAGAGCAGTATCCCCTGTGGCTTTTTCCAGATACTCAGCTTTGCTCAGCTGCTTTTCTTGATCATGGTCTGTAGCAGATATCCACCACAATGTCCCCTCTGTTCCCTACCTATAAGCTGCGGACAAACCTGTTACCTATTTTGTAGAAGTTCTCTGTGCATTTGATGAATTCTTCTGGAGAGCGTGCAACATTTGCTCCTTGTCTGCCCAGGCTGTCCTTCCTAAAGATCTTGTAGCCATCAGTTACAGTGCTCCAGTCATACAAACCAATCCATCTCTCCAATGACACCATAGCTCTAGAGCTGCTCATGGGCTCCCAGTACTTCTTTTCCCATGGTATGTATGCTTGTGTTCCCCTTTTTCTTCCCTCTGTCATCACTTTCAATTTCAATATACAAAAGGAACCCTGAGTGTAGACTTGGAACTAAAGTTCTTCACAGACGGCTGTCTCAGAGCAGGCAAATACAGAGGTACAGGCTTCTACATGCCTATCCCAAGCCATATCAGACCTAGATGCAGGACGTGTTCATCAAACTCTAAGCTAGTAAGTCCATGTCAACATGGGTGCAGTGCGGTACCAATATGGCTATGTCATCTCTGCACCCTGCACAGGCAGCAGTTCAAGGGTTCCCAAGCTTTCTGACACCACTAGTTAATCTAAATAGTTAGTCTAAACGTACAATTAAACTGTGCAGATTAATGGGCAACAGTTCCAGCAGCAATGGGCAAATCCATACCCAGTTTGGGTGACTGTGACCTGGCTGGATGGAAACCACTGTTGACACTTGCTTGGAAGTTTCTTTACAATGAAGCACTATGTTACACAGGCCTGTCTTTGGCCATGCTGAGACAGGAAAAGCAATTCAAGCTTTAGCAAGAAACATGAAAAAGGCACTCCAGAAACTCCATAACATATATTTTCAGTGAAGCCAAGAAAACATTTTCTAAGATTCTCCCTGCCGGTCTTCATCTTAATGCAAAATCCCCAAACCAACCCTTTCCAAACATAAATCCCCTCTAGTTCAACATCTACTTGCCATTAACGAGTTTGACTTGCTCCTGTCTGCAGCAGGAAGACTTGCAATCTGCACAGGATGGTACGCAGCTTGATAAGCAATATTAAGTGCAGCCTTTTGTATGGTATAGCCAACCCGTTAAAAATAGAAACAGACCAAAGCCTTCCTAAGGAGGAATTTATCTTTCTCCCACCATGAGATGAAGCTCTTCAGACCCATAATTTAACTGTTTGCCTCATTGTAGAGGTGCTAAAAAATTTGTCAAAAGACTTCAGCTAGTAAGTCTGCAATTTAGCTTGAAAAGTTTGTTTCTTCCCATTCTTTCTAGTTTTTGAATAAAGAGATAAGGGATAACGCCTGCTTGCCATGGTAGGTACATGAGCTATAATTTGCAATGAAATATCATGAACTGTGCCATACTACAGAAGCTTTAATTAGAGTAATTTAAACACATTGTAACTTACCAGTGATTTTGCATTCAGTATATTTTAAACAGATGAGCCCCGAAAAAAATGCAGTGATTTGCTCACCACCACATATCAATGGGCTTCTGCAGCTGTGGAATCACACTGAAATTGAGCTTCCACAGGCAGCCAAATTATTCTTCAGGAACTGGAGAAAATGAGAATGATATCCCTAGAGACAGACCATTAAAGAAAAATTAACTGTTAAGTCTCCTATGTGTTTTTTGGCTCTTTGTACCTGGATGGCAGACTTCAAGGGTCCTTTATTAAAAAAAAATATTTAATGTCATATTTCCTAGACATTTCACCTGTTTGTCTCTTTAGCACCATGCACTCACTGTTCTCTGTTGGGGCAGGAGGCAGCTGGCTGGTCTGCACACAGGGCCATGAAGGAGCCCCTCTAGTTAGCCAAAGCAGAGAAGCATGCTCCAAAAGAATATGTGAAGAGTGCTGTGAGCACGGACTAAGGCTGGAGTCAGTTAGAAAGGAAAAGATACCAGGTACTACTGGCTGGCAGTTTCAAACTAGCTGTTTGTTAAAGGATAATCTCACAATACTATAGTTAAGAAATGAATATGCTTTTCAGTGAAGGAATGAGGGCTAGAAATATTTTTTTCTGACTCTTTCTTGGCAATTACATTAACATTGTATATACCCCGGTGTATTTTATTATGTAGGCACCTGCCACTTCCAGAAGATAGAAAATAGAAAAGATTCTTTCATTCCATGCACAGCTACTTAAATCACTACCAGCTACAGGTAAAAGACTAATTTGATTGCACTTTTACATATGTTGCACAAGCGCTTAGTGGGAAACTATGTAGGAGATTCAACATCAACCTCACCATCCCTCCACTGTGTCTCCATAAGGCACCTTGCAAAGGCTAGTTTGTGTTGTGCATCTGGTGCAGGTCTAAGTCCAGGCTCACACGCAAACATGCATACTCTACTCACAGAAATCCCTCCGCATAGACCACTGAGCATATCCTGCCCAGTGTCTGCTAGTAGAGGAGCAATCACATCTATCTCCAATACATAGCAAAAAGAGGGACTAGTGGGGTGTGGCTAACTGCCCATCTGCCATTAGTTGTTTCTGCACACCTGGTATGAAGACCAAGATGAGTAGCTGGGTCTTACCTATGTGAAAGCACCAACCTCCTCTTAGCCAAGGCCCATCAGAGGCTGATTTGGATAGAAAAGTAGCAGCTCAGGCACCAGATGTGCAAAAACTGAAAGCTTTCCTTTAAGGAGAGACCAGCCTGTAAACAGAAGATTTTTATACTTCAAAGTTTAGAAAGGTTAACATCCCTGAGATTAAATGTTCACCACAGCATCTGTAAATGGTAGAGAAAGGTATCAAATCTGTAAAGGGCATGTAATTTCCACACAAAAGAAAGGGATTCCTTTGAAAACACTCTCCAGGCAAGGATTGCTCTGATAATATTTTCAAAAGACAGCACAACAAAACAGCTAATCATTATAGGCTTCTGGAATGTACCCTACATAGTTAATTCAAACCTAAACCACAGAGGAGTAGAAGCACTTTATTCCAAAACAGTTTATTTTTTTTAAAAAAACTACCTTTCTGAAAATATAATTGAGTCAGCTGTTCAAGTGACAGCATTTACAACGGGGAAAAGATGAGTCTTCAGTGAGTGATTAAATTCTGGAGCAAACCATTTAGATAACCATAAAAATATTTTATTGCAGATCTAGTTCAAATTCAGGAATATGTTTGTGTCATAGGGCAAAAGAAGAAGAAGAAAAAAAATATTAATACAAGCCTTTAAAATACATTTTTCCTTTCTTGGGAGCATCTGAAAATTGTAGACTATTTCTGAGACAGAACCTTGTCACAGGACAGCCTCTCACTGCCCATCAGGCTGTCCCTTCACATCTCACAAAACCATGAGTGCCTTCTGCCCACACAGCAGGCACCAAATTTCATTAGCATGCTCCGACAGGAGACCAATTAGCAGGGCTGTGACTGTGCTAGGGACACACATGAACCCTTGCTTGGCTCAAATATTCATTTTATCTACAAAATTAATAAAACAGTAATAACCAAACTTCACAAATCAATAATACTAAACAAAACATCTACCTGAATGACTGCCAATAGTATTCACAGCCTGCCATGCAGATGCATCTCACTTGCATGATGAGCCATTACAGCTACAGCTCATGTATGGCCCCAGGGTCCCATGCACTGCCCCAACAGGAAACCAGGGGAGGGCACCACGTTTGGCACACATCAGTGGTAGGGATGAGGTCATGTCAACCACAGTCTAAATGGCAGTAGCACACCTAGCTCCATCTCAGGTCTAGCAATGAGTGTCCAGCGTTTCCTCCCATGAGGATCTTCTCTCTCAAGATTTACTTCATTATTTGGGGTTTATATCACCAATCCCTGTGCTGAACATTACATGGGTCATCCAGTTGTGTTTGATGGTTTCATCCAGTCATTACCCCTTGTCTCTGGCAAGGGGTAGGATGCCGAGGGATGGTGGTGCTGACTCCTCCACAAGAGGCATCCTTTGCATCAATATTGCAAACAGAGGGAAAGCTGGATAAGGAATCAAGGTAAAAAGAAAACAACCTAGATCTGGCCTCCATAAATCAGCTGGACCCACTACTACAGATAAATTCCTTCCATAACTATATTTACTTAGGAAAAGAAAAGAGCCTTGGTTTCTCGATGTATTGTATAAGATGATTTCAGGATCTTCCTATTTTACTGGTCAATCCATCTTTAATTTGGCCTGTAACAAAGCTTGAAAGAAATGTTTTTCATAAAATACTTGTCAGCACTGTATAAAGATAGCATTAGTTACTGTGACCTAATGCAATGCAATCTTTTTTTTTATGACTAAAAAATATGGAGGCCCTAATACTCTAGGGAGAGAATTATCAACAGGGATTCTAGTACAAGACTTTGTAGTTCCTGCAATGTAATCTGCATTCTTCCTTTGAAGCATGATTAGAGAAAACAACATTTGGTAGTACCAGCAAGTTGTGCAATGCCATTATTTACTGCCTTAGCTTCCTTGCCTTCTCAAAGGTTAGTCTACTCTCTTATAAGAATCACTTACATACAAATAAAAAACACTTACTGTTCTGCCAAATCATATTGCTTACTTAGGGGCACATATTTAATACTAGTCAATTTATTAATTTCAAAATGCTGGAAAAGCCTTAACTCAAATCAGTTGGATCCTTCCCTTCAAAAACAACAGACTAACACAACCGCTTTCTCTGTAAAGCTTTATCGCATGCCTTCTTAGCTTGACTTCATCTCTAAATGCCACCAAGAGTGTTTTCTCAGCAAATTTCAAAGAATGTGCAAGACACAAGAGAGATAGAGAAAAAAAATAAAAGAGGAAGGGAAGTATTATAAAGGAGAAGCTTTTATACAAGTAGGTTACAACCAGCCCTAGGCCGTTATTCATTAACACTTACCTGAGAGCCTCCAAGAGCTTCAGGTGTTCTGCATAAGAAAACAGGCTGAAGCAGTAAAGCTTTTGAGGAAATATTTGGTGTTTCAGCTGTACCAATGTTTATACTGCTCCTTCTCAATCTATCAGATAAGCAGTAACTTGTAGTTGTTCAGGTGTTTTTCTCCTGAATGACCACTTTATTCACCACAGGTACAGGTGGGTCACATTAATGAGAAAGGCTGGGTCAGGTGAATTGGATTTGGTATAAAACCCCATCCCAGGTACTCAGTTCTGCTTATAGGTGGTGTGGGTTTTAGTTAAGGGCTTTTGGTGCGTATAGCCTTGTAGGTGTTGTTGACCAAAATATTTAATTTAAAGGGTTCCTGTAGAAGTTGTTAGTATTGCTATTAGCAGGTAAGTAAATAAACAGCTAGTTAAATTTTACTTTATAACTGTTTTCTAGGCTGTAGCCTTGCTCTTTTAAGAGGTGTAGTTGGTTATGCAGGTGTGTTAGGTGCAGAGGAAGGGCAAGTTATGGCTCTTATTAATACATTTGAAAAAATGGTTAAGGGTAATAAGACTTTGTGGGTTGGGAGAGAAGAGATAGAATGGTGTGGTCTGAGTTAATTTGATATTAGTGAGGGTAAATATAACTACTGTATGCAGAAAACAATTGTTCAGCATGTTTGTATTGTGGCTTTTCATTATGGTTTTGTGTTGTACCTTATGTGACCCTGTTTTTACTTCTAAGGGAATCTCCCTTTGAAATATGTTCTTTGAGGTATATATTGTAGTGCTGTCCACTAGTACTGGTTTATATTGCAGGAGGTGGTAGTCTGCTATGAATCTTATTATGAGTTGTTCATATCTTTTCTATTTTAAATCTCTGTTCTCCATGTTTTTGGCTGTGTCCGCTTGTGATGCTGAAGTGATTAGATGACTTAAGAGGAGCAGAACCCAAGTCCATTTGAACTGAGCCTGCATCTCATTACTTAAAGACAGGGAGGAGACCATCATAAAAATAGTGTTCTTTTTCCTTTTATTTGATTTTTTTTATTTAACTGATGTTTGTCCTTGGAGCAAACTGGCCTTGAACACCTGATTACTGGTTAATGTAGAAACCTGACCTTCTAAGATATAGCTGTTTAGTATGCTGGGCTATCCTGTTGTTGCCTTTAATAGGTCTTCAAAGATATGCAGCTTGAATGATAACCTAAATCTAAGGCTGTCTCCAGCTGAGTATAGGCCTAATAAGCTACTACCACTGGGAATAGTTAACGACAGAAGTGTCCCACTTATTTGTAACTTGTTTGTGTTAGTTTTGTTTGTGCTTTGGCATTTGCTGTTATGATGCTTTTCAAAAAAACAGGACAGTAAAGTTCCTCTCAGCCTTAAGGTTGTCCTTTAGGTTTGGCATGTGATTTTGATAACAACTTCAAGATGAACTTGGTATTTACTGGAACAATGCCAAGTCAGTAGCTTTGAAGTGTAAATCTCCTGTTTTGTTTGCCCAAGAATTGCAGATGAGCACTGGTACTGCAGGTCTACCTTGCCCTGATAGTACTTGGTAGTATGCCTGAGGGGCGGGTAACCTGTAGCTGAGAGCATTTCATCATCTCCAGAGAGGTCTTGTGGCTTTACAGTATTGCTGAGGGACTCGGGAGTGCTGCTTGAGTAAGATGTAATGAGGAGACCCCTTTGCCCTTGTCCCTTGCTGACCTCTGGCTGCTTGTTCTGTCTTGCTGCCCCAAGAGCCTGTCTGTGGCTGCTGTTCCTTTTCGCTTATGGAATAGTTGTCTTAAATCCAATTTGCCTCTTTTCCACTTCGTTATGCAGTAAGTCTGCTGTGACTTTCCTTAGGCTTTCTAACTGCTTTAATAAGAGCGTGGCCTTGGGAGATGTCTTAATCTGGGAAGCCAAAAGGGGTATATCAGGAGGGGGGAAATGCTTTATGAAGTTGCTCGCTCTGATCTGTGGAGTGGATTGGTGGGTCCTCTGCAGACTGCTAACAGGAATAAGTGCTTGCTGGTCTTTGTTAGGTAGCCTTTCCTTTCTTTAGGGATCCTCTTGTTGCTGACAGGAACATACAGATATGTGGTGTAAAGGGCTTCTGCAGTTAAGGAATGAGTGAGCTGATTTATACTCTGATGTTGATACATATCAACAGTCTGTGTAAGTAAAATGAATGTTTAGGTTATATAAATATGTGTGTATACATTTACATACACACAGTGTGTGTGTATATATGTGTACAAGCTGTAATTTAAGATGTTGCTGTATTTTTAATTCTGAAAAACAGCCATCTCCCAACCCAGAGCATTTTTTCAGGGCTCCTTTATTAATTGTTAGTTTTGTTGTGTTCTTTATTCCTTGTACTGATGCTGCACATAATGGTGTCAGACTGCCTTGAGATGTTGAACAGGCTATCAAAAGATAAATTTTCTGTAAGATTTAATTCAAAGACTTCTATTCCTGCAGCTCTCTTCCATGTTTCCAAATATGATCTCATGAATTTAAATAGATCAACCATAGTTGATGTCTCTTCTTGATCTATTTGAATTGCTTCTGAAGCTACTGATCATATGTTTTTCTCCTTCATGCTGGTGGTGCAGCTGCTTGTTCATTCAAGGCCCAGCTTCTGAGGTTCTGGGATTATTCTATGCCTCTAAAGTGGCTCTAAAACTGCTAGTTCATACAAGTAATCAATGCTAGTTCATTCTTGCCAAGGATTTAATCCACACCAGGATTTTGATGGAAAGGTTCAATTACTCTTTCCTTTAAACTTGATTGTCAGAAACAAAAGGAATAAAAGAGATGGGACAGTTCCCATAACTCTTAATGATATTGTGCCTTACTCTGCAATTAATAGTATTTATAGCTTTATGTAGTTTCTCTTGTGCCTCCTTCATATAGAAAGGTGAATTACTGCTTCCTAAAAATCCATAATAAAGCCAAAATAACTCCTGTAAATAACATTTTTATAGTTCATTTCAGCAGTTAATTAAGAGTACAGTATTGTTTGTCTCTTCAGTGACTGAGCAAAACACAAACCAGGTTCTGAAGAAACCATGAGTCTATAGACATGCTGAATGTGTATTCCACAAATATATAACAATTGCTTATCTTGTAGAATTGGGTAATTTCTTTTCCTGTGGATGCTTCTGAATAATAGCCTTGTTAGAACTTCTACAGAAACAAGCTTGCCACTTTTTTTATTCCCTAGAGTATCTCATCTAGCAAGTGCTGTGAATTTCCTTTTCGGCTCCTGCTACCCTCTTGTGTGTTGGAATGCATATATGTAGCATCACATTTGAGGTGGAGATGTCTGACCCCCAAAAAAGCCTCTTCTTCTGTGGGTATCTGACCTGCCTTCAAGTGCACAAGAGATCTTCAGCCATAGAAAACTATAATATTTTCAAGATGCTTGTGCCATGTTAACTTTGTTTGAATATGAGGGTAGTAAGTACCTACAATAATTCTGACATGCTGCATGAACCACAGCAAGTAAGAATTGTTTGCAAAATGTATCCCCAGAGCTGCTATTCCTCCCCAAGAAGATCCTAGAAAAATAAGTTTTCGTTCATGGAGAAGTTACCTTATCTTTTAGGATTGTTTGTCTTTGAAGACTCAATAATGATCACAAAGTATATCCAAGCAGTTAATTTTTTCCTGTTTTACTCAAGTGTTGGCAAGGGTTTGCCTTAACAGTTTCCTAATGGATGCTTAAGAAATCGTGTCTGTGCCCACAACTGTAGCAAGCAGAAGGCTCTCAACACATTATGGTTGACAATTACAGATGAGTTTAGGTAATAGGGTTAATAGGCTACAGTGAGAGGTCAGTTTTTAGCTGTCATACTTGGGAATTCATTGTCTAAGATATCTGTCACCTGGGATATCCCAATGTGATGCTTATTAAAAAAAGTTGGGGGATGGAAAGGAGGAAAGCTCAGCGTTTATTGTGATCTGCTGCTTCTGAAGGTCAATAAGTTGGATAACAAAATACAGAAATGAAATTTGTCCAAAATCATGCCTGTAATTTAGCTGTGTCATCTTATAACGTGTAACTCGGTGTATTGTGTGGTTTAGTAAAACATTGCATAGTACCAGACTAAATTTGTGCAGCAAACTTTAATTTCCTTGTGGCAGCTTGCCAGGAGGCAGTCAGAGGTAACCTTCCCTGCAGGTGCTGTGGGTAGTTACTTCCCTGTATACACTGGGATCATTCCCTCCCAACACATCCTGCTAACAGAGAAACCAGAAAAAAAAATCAATACAGAGGTTTTAGGTTTTTTTAGACTTTCAGTCTAAGTAACAGCTTTCATGGTTATAACTGAGAGTAGGTTGCTCTTAGCTCTTTTGTTGTCATTGAAGGAAATGGCTTTTTTTTGTCCCCCAGACAAAAGGACATAAGCACCTCAAGGAGAGTTCGACAGAAGCATATTAGAGTATGCACTTTGTGGCATAAGAGCAGTAGTTCCTGACTCTCTTCATTGGTTGTATTGCAGTAATGCAGGTGGAAATATGTCCTAAAGAAAAAAACAACCAAAAAAAAACACCCAACCCCAAACCCAACAAAAAAAAAACCCACCCCAACAAACCCAAACCAAAACAGGGGAAAAAAGCACAGGGGAAACTTCGAAAACTGAATGGGCATAATTTTGCTAGAGTGAATAGAGAAAGGAGCTTCAGGGATAACTGTTTTCTTTATACCCAATAACTATTCTTCAATTTGAGAAAATTACTTTCTTGATGACAGTCAAGAATCACAAATGCTTTTTGCTGGTCAATTCCCCCTGCTATATGTTCACAGGACGCAAAGGCAATGTATAAATTGAATGGTAGTTGACAGTTCATACTTGTATGATGGTGTCATACTAATGTGTTGTATAATTTTATTACAGTCCAGTGTGTTGTCACTGTTTCCAGCATTTAATACAAAATGCAGATTAGCAATGCAGGATTATTGTGTTGTGCAGAGCTATGTCTATAATAGCATGTGCTTCTTTGGAGAATGCAAAAAAAAAACCCCACCCTCTTCTGGTGCTGGAGTGTTAGATACAGTCTTTGTGTCTAAATGTGGTGAGCATATGAATGTGAAATGTAAGAGGAGATTTGCCAACTGCTGATATCTTTCTTATTTCTCTGCCTCCATATGTCTTTCCACTGGCTGCCTCTTACGTCACGGTTTCCATCCCCCTGCTCAGATGCTTTTATATCATCTTTGGAAGAAGGATCTGTGTTCCTCTAACACAAGGCATGCATAATGTGAGCTACTTATTGAAATAGAAGCATTTGCTTGGACAGTACGTATACATTGATTTTGAGCTCTCCTTTGAGCATACAGGTAGGGAGGCTGAGGGGAAAAAAAATTACATTTCATATCTGAACAGGTCTACAATCCCTCAGTGCAGGGTGAACCGCAATAGGAGTGTGACTCTGCAGAGACATTTGTTTACACAGTAGAAAAATCATCTGAGTTGTGACTCAATGGTTCACTGTTTACATACACCAATACACAAGATCATATTTATTAAACATGCCTAAAAAATTCCCAAGGAGGTGTGTGTAATACATGTTCTTAAACATTATTGAAAAATATTCAGGTTTGCAGACAAGTACATATTGTTACATTGTTTCAGCTGAAGAATGGAAAATGCTGTTTTAAATGCTTCATTAGAGAAACAAAAGATAGTTAATAGGAGTTGCTTTGCAAGGAAGTATTTAAGCTACTGACTTAAAACACTTGTTAAAATATCAGAAGTGTAATTTTTCTAACATAATTTGAGTTCTGCATAGCTAAAATACATTTCTAGCTAATATTTGTTCCTGGTTATAGAATAGGTACAAACCAGATCTTACTATCTATAATGTGTGGTGTCAAAACCGGTGAATTTTACTGTTGTTTTTGGGCAGTTAGAAGTCTAGCAACTGAGTTTGATTCAAATAATTTCTTGTTCTTTAAATAACAGATTTTTTTAAGGATACGTACAAAATAGGTGCAGTTTTTTTCCCTAAAACAATTTCCAGTCCCTATGCAAATAAAAAGAAGATGAGGTGACTACTTTTGTGATGGGCTTGAGGGATGCTTTCCCCAATCCCTCAGGTATGCTCCTCTAGAGAGGAACATGCTGACCTTCAGGAGCTCAGTGTCTGCTTCCAGGCTGGGTTGCATCCCAGGCTGCTATGGCTGAAAGGGGGCTCGGTGCTGTGTGGCAGTCAGATGTTCTCCTGCAGCACTCGCTGCATGGCTAACAGATGCTCTGGCTCTAGTGTGTTCTGCCATGTACACTTCTAGCCTAAAGAATGTGTTAGCCCGAGTCCTTTCACATGTCTTGGCTGAACAGTGTTTGTGTAATTGGCTGATTAGCAAGGCTTCAGGCAGGCGTGAACTAAGGACCTGACAGTAAGTGGTTTGGATGCTCATGCAGTGTTTGGAATGATGCATAAATTAAAACTGGTAGTAAAGACTTGGCTCTTTAGATATGGTATTCTCTCTCCAAGGTTGGGTACTCAGTCACTTAAGATGGAGACTTCTAGATATTCTTGTCTACTTGGAAAATACTTTTTTTTAAAGGAGCAGATAATTGGTATTTGCTTTTCCAAGTGGACTGAGGTACTTAAGAAGAGCCATTAGTTTACTGACCAAATCCTGTAGATTTGACAATTGCTGTAGCTGGATATTAATAGAGACCATCATAAGCAGAGGCTGAGGTGATGTAATGCACTGTATTTCTGATTAAAGATTATCTCCTTAATTGAGAGTTGAAAGCAGCCACCTAAAGTATTCTGACTTGTGGAATATCGCTGACTTAGTGGAATCTGTAGAAGTGCAACAAGAGTCTGTTAGAGTAAAGGGGTAGCATCTGGACTGTGCTGTGCCAAATCCACAGGTGTAGGCATCGGTGTAAAGTTGACAGTGTTAAACCCTGCCTTTGAACACAAAGTGCTTTGAAATACAGACAGAAGCACTTGGGAAAGAGGTATCCATCTTGTGTAGGGCTGGCTTGGTTCATGGGTGCTTCAGAAGTTCTGGTGCCAAAGGGCAATGGGAGAGCCAGGTCTGGCTGAGCTGGTGGCAGCTGGGAGTGTCCAGGTGTGGAGGGCCAGACTTGAAGCTTTTGCTGCAGTGAGGAGGAAACCTTGCTTACCTGAACAGGTGTTTCCCAAATCAGTCTTGGGTTTATCCTTCCCACCTGTTCATTGAGGTCTTAGGTGCTGTGTTTGTGAAGGAGTAACAAATTCAGGACATCCCTGTAAGGCGTGCTGGTGAGCAGCTGATTGTGTATAACTTTATCCTTTTTAATTATTACTTCAGTCCTGGTATTCTAGTTTCTCATGTATCTATCGGAAGTGATTGAATCTTACCTTTTTAAAGGATGATGCTTGCTTGCATAAATGATATGCCTACCAAAAATCAAAGTAATCTCAAGTGTGTGCTAACAGATTCTTATGCAAATTATCTCACATTTATCTTGGGTAACACTCTTGTTTCATTCTAGGGAGTATAAAGATGCTCTTTGAAATGCAGACTAACATGGCTAAATTAATTACACCTTAACTGAGTTTTGCTTCACTTGGGTGGGGGGGGCAGCAGGGATTACAATTTAAACCAGCTGAGTAGGTACAGAATATCTGTCTCTGTTATACCTAAAAGATTGGTACAGCATCAAAGATAATTGCTGTTTAATGGCTGCTCAGAGATCTTATAAAGAAAAGCAATGACTGGGACACCTTTTAGGGTGTATCAGTTCTTGCTGCAATGGGAATGTGGCACAATCATATGATTTAGTCAGTATAAAGAAACTTATACAGAAACCTCTTTAACAGTATATAATCACTATAACTCACAGGGGAGCATGTATTATTTGAGGGAGGATGGTTTATCTTGCATATCTAACATTTTTCTAATTACGGTGTTTTAAAAAATGGCTAATAAAGCAAGCTACACACTGTCATCTGAAAGCTAACAACTGCATTCTACTTCAGAGGAATAGTGTTGGCTTTCCTTCTCCACCAGATAGTGGTGGTCTTTGTAAGACACTGTAGTCATTATTATATGCATACTGCATACTAAATGCTGAAACTCTACCCACATACAGATGTGTTAACAGTGGATCATTAAATACAAGTCAAGCCTTTCTTATCTTTCATCTGTACTCTGGGAACAATTTATTCAATGTGGTCTGACAATGTGTTGAATTGTAATGAGCCACTAAGGAAAAAGTATCTTTGTAAAGTTCGTGTTGCCTTTATGTAGGGTGGGTGTATCTGCCTTTAATGCCCTTCTACCAAACATAAATATTGTTCAGTTCATAGCTCCTGTTTCTCTTATTTTCACCCTCCACCCCTTTTCCTTGGCCTCACTGCTGTAGGTGAACAAATACTGTAAATTTACAGTCTTGGTAAGGAATTAGTGGCTTTCTGTTAAATAGCAGGTTGGAATGCCCTATTTACTTGTTACCTGGGCTACTAGTCAGACAAAAATGGACATCAAATACAGTATCAGTTTTGAGAGGGGTGAGTTGCCTCATTTTGCCACTTTTATACTGGGAAAATAGAGCTAATAAATGAAAATGTCAAGAACCTCTTGAACCTCAGTGCCTCTTGATTAACAGATAATGCTACACAGAAGGAAGGCAACTGATGAATTTTCTTCGCTTTGAGTGGGTTGGGTTTAGACTGAAGAAACCTGTATGTACGGAACTGGGAACATTGATGTTTTTGATCACTCAACCTCTACTCTGTTATTTAACCATGGTGCTGTATTCCCTCCCACCTTCACCCTTCCTCTTCCCCTTGTATTAAGCCTCTAGCAAAAGGTAAAATGACGCAGGATGAAATATGCCTCAGTAAAACAAGTTCTCTAGCTGAAGTCATATTGTACAGATGGCTTGTTTATTGTATTTAAACTTGGTTCCTCAATTCTTCTCACTACCATTTCTTGTCAACTGGAACAAAATTTCACACTTAGGAAGGTGCAATAAACTGATAAGAAGGAGAAACTCAAGCCCAATAAATTCTATGTGCTTTCTCCTGATCTAACTTAATTTAGATTTAATTGATAGGTAATAAAATGAACAGATTTTGTGGCATACTGTGATGACTTAGAAGATGATGAAACTTCATACAGAAATATTGTTTCTAAGAGTATTTATGGCAGGTTCCTTGACCTGCTGCTGCTGCTTCTCCTACTTAATAGTGGGGGAGCTGAATGCTGAAAAGGCATCTTAACAAGCAAATTATGCAGGTATCTGTCTGAGATGTCCACTCTGCAAAGCATGAAGTTTTCTGGAGGAAATAAGGACTGATGACCACACAAATATAAGATTGAGGAAAGTAACTTGTATAACTACAGTCTTCTAGCACGGCTGGATGAGTCGGATGTTCTAGGCACAGGTTGCCAGAGGGCAGTATTGTTTAGAGAAAGACTTCTGCTGCAGCAGGTTTGCTTGCTCCACATGCCTTCTGCCTTGTGTACATCAGATTATTTTAGTAAACTGATAGCTTTAGTGGGAAGAGGAATGGGGGGAGTACTGAGATGCCAGGCAGCCATTCAGACCTTTGGTAAAACACAAGAGGTGAATTATTACAGTAAGAAGGTGCCTATGCTTGGTGAGGACCTTGGCAAACCTTCTTTTTATCCCCAGCAGTCTAAACAGCCTCTCTGGGCTTGGGATGCAAACTGTGCCCCTCAGCTGCTGAGCTGCATCTGCATCCTGCTCTCCTGTGATTGAGTAGCAAGGGAGAGGACTTAGGGCAGAAAGCAAGGCCCATAAATAGACTTTCATTTTGGGTTTCCCAGACCAGTGCCAGCAAACTTGCAGGTCACTATATGTCACACAGCTGAGGAGTTTCTGACCTACTTGATGAAGCAGAACTGTGTAAAAGTTGCTGTTATGGCTTATTGTCTGCTCAGGGAGGCTGTTTTGCATGAGGCAGAGTGGCTGTAACAGGTTTCAACATCATCCCTCAGAGGTACTGAGGCACAATTACCCAGTCAGCAGTTTCCCCTGGCACCTCCCTGGAGTGCAAAACCTGTTTCTGGGTAGAAGCAAACATAGCCTGGCTTCCAGGGTTTCAGTATGGTATGGTAGTTTAACACTGCAAATGCAGTCAGCTGGGCAGAGGGGAATTAAAGCTTAGAGCAGCAGAGTTTAATTATGTATTGTCATCCGCATTGAGCATTTGATTCCTAGAAGATTGAGGAGGTAAGAAGCAGTAGAGAATAGACTGAGATCTTTGGCTAAATGCTGCCTACATCTGCATGGGACAGGCCAGCTTTCTGGATGTTTCTGCACCTTTTTGATTAAGGGTGATGCTAGTTAGGCATGGTTAGCAGCTGTTTCCAGACTTTGGCATGGGACTGTGGGTGGGGGGACCTTCCCTTTGGAGCTTGTGCGTTTGCTGTTTCAGAACTGCTGGTTGGGATGCAGGTGTCTGTACAAACTCTGTCAAGGCTGAAATCGGAAGAAACAATTTATTTGAGGAATGAGCTGTCATAAATGTTTTGGATGTGGATGGGTGGTCTTCCAGCTTTTTTTCAGGAGCTCCTAAAAGCGTATTTCAGGGCTCTAAGTGCTACAAGGGCAGGAACCTTTTTTATTTGTATAGACTGCAGTCTTCAGTACTTGGCTCTTGGCTGTCTGCCTTGTGCTGGAGCTTGTTGCAGGTGGACAAGTGTTTGGCGATGTCACCTGGACTCTGGCTTTACAGGGCTCAGAGTACCAGTGGGAGGGGGAGTTTAGGGGACGCTTGGAGCCCTCTGGGATGCTGCTAGCACTCGATCTCCAGCCATTTTTTATTTTACACAGTTGCTGAAGTGTCTGAAGGACCAAAATGCTACTACTTCATCAACCCCTGAGGAGTTCAGGTTGTACTAAGTGAAGGCAGAAAGATCCTGAGCTCTTAATTCTCAACTTTGTTGACAATCTCCATCACTGTCATCAGAGAACTGCGGTAGATGTGTGTGTATGAAGCAATGCAAGTTTAGGAGCAAAATAGTGTAGAGAAGAACTGTGTAATATTGACAAGACTGCTTTAATGCTATGTACTGAAAACAATAAATATTGTTCATTAACTGAACAATGACACTGAAGCTTCTTCCTGTGCACTCATACTACAGCCTAAGCTGTCACGTTTCTGTCTTTACTACATTGGTGACAGTCTGTAAAATCCCCACTGAAGGCTACAGTGCAAGCACAAATGTAAGAGAGATGACATGCTTGTAAGTGTTAGCTCAGGGAGGGAAACTAACAAAAAAACCCCAACAAATGTCTACCACCATGGCAGCTTGTTACCTGTTTTAACAAGCTGTTACATGTTTTAACAAATTTTCACATAGCAACTTAGGCTGGGTGCAAAAAAAGGTTTGTCTAAACCTGTTGCATTATGCCTCAACTGTGTGTTGCTAGTAAGACAAAGACTTTGGTGTGGTTTATGAAGTTTTAGTGGCATGAATCCTGCTGTCACTCTCTAAATGTGTTAAACACTATTTCTGATTTACATGCATCTAAATACTTGTTTGCAGAGGAGCTAGATGTTGCATTGACTGAACTGTTGTTAATATGTACTTACCAGGGCTTTACACAGCCTTGAGGCTTAACTTATGTGATGACTTCTGAAAGAGAAAAAAGGGTTTGCTTTCTCAAGTAGCTTGACTGTGAGGAAGGTGGAGGAGTATAATAGTATGTCAGCAGCTGCTATCCCGTTACAAGTATATTAAATGCATGCACGTGTTCTACAGCAGTTAAATGGTTGGAAGGGACTCTCTGGAAGACTTCAATATTATTCTTTTCTTCCAGTTCCTGGTTTGGTCAGTGAAGACTTGACAGCAATGGCAGAGCTTCCTTTTCTCAAAGCTGATGTCAGAGAGATATTTGAAAGTAAGTTTCATGCTGTTGCAGGATGAAGTACTATGCTGGATTCTGCCTTTCATTAAGGATCATCTACTAGCTGATCAGGGACTTGGCATATCCCTGATTAAACACTCTTCCAGAAGGACAAAAATCTTCTGTTGGAGCACAGGCACCAATACCATGGGTAATAGCTGATTTTATAATTAGTTTATGACCACAGTGCTTCATCTCTAGAGGTAGGATCTGTCTATTTCCATGAGCATTTGGTGTCTTGCATTTTAAAAAAACTTCATTAGTCTCTTTTTAAGGCATTGGGTTTGACATACAGTCAACAAAATTCTTAGAGCGTAATTGAATACAAGGAAAGGAGATATCTGATTAGTGAAATATATGCAAGTATTAAAATCTCCTTTTTAAAACTAGCCCTTTCTGTGGAACAACTCCCCCACATCTGGATTACTGAAAAAAGTATAATAGTCTTCATATGAATTCAGGGTGAGTTTAAGCTTCCCATCTTTACCCCACTGCAAAAATAAGAGGGGTTTCTTATATAGGATGACAGCTGTCCTGCCTGTGGCTTGGATTGCCCAGTATTAAAATATTTAGGTTGTATACGAAGTTTTTAGGCTTTACATATTTATTTTTGACTTTTTCATGGATGTGGGTTTTGTGGGGGTGGGAAGGGGTCTGGTTTTCCTGCAAATTTTGAACAAACGTTTTGGTTCTCTTGGAGAGCAGATTTATGAAAAATATATCTGCCTATACTTTTATAGCTTCACGGAAAAAACTCAGTGCTGCCATGAATTAAAGGGACTTGAAGTTAAGGCAGGTTGTAACCTGGGGTCTGAAGCATTTTCCCCGCATACAGATGAATCCCCTTTGGTCTGCAGAATTTATTTGCTCAAAAGTCTTTCTTAAAAAGTGGCACTTCAGTGCAGCTGGACCTACTGTATCCAAAAAGCTGCACTGACTGTTGAAGAAATGTTGTTCTTGGTTCTTTAGGTTTCTGTGGAGTTTTCCTCTGAAACAAGTAGCAAGAAACTCTATGGGTTTTCAGTGCCTTCTCTACATGTATACAGACAGTATGGATGAGAAAAGCAACTTTATTGCAGAGGAGGCAGAAGTGAGATAGGGCAAATGGGAGATGTTAAGGTAGAGGAGGACATGGCAGGAGTTTGGGATGAAAAAAACATTTGTATACTTGGGAGGAAAAATAGGGTGCGTTGGCCTGATTAGATAGGAATATGTTGCTGTTACAGGAGACCAAAGCTTCACTGGCAAACGTGGTTCTGGATGTATTCAACTTCTGAGTCCTTGGCTCAGGTTATTCTGTCTAAATCTCTAAGTAATGTACCCGCAGTTCCTTGATAAGGCCTATGTTTCTATACAGCTGCATGCTATGAAACGGTATATTGTACCTTAAAGTATGCGAGACCTAAACAGGGCGAGGACAGAAGACCACAATACAGTAACTTCCCAAAGCATACAGCACTCTAGAGCCAGTGGTTTAATCCTGAGGTGGGCTCTCCAGTGGCTTTTAGATTGAGCTGTTTGACCTGGTTGGAGCTCCCTGTAGTGAGCCTTGCTGCAGAGCTGAACACAGACTGAACTACAGTAAGCAGTTCGTTCTTTTGACAGCTGTTGGGCTTTTTTCTTTGTTTTCCAGTTCCTTTAAAAAAATTACTTCAAGTCCCAAAGAAAGAGGAGGAGAATCTTGGAGAACGCCCAACTTCGGAGAAGAAAGCTTTGGTGTCGTAGGATGAAGGTGGTAAAACGGGAGCTGTGTAGGAGTAGGCATCAAGAGATGGTCCAGGATCAAGTTCAGGTAGATGAAAGTCCAGAGGGAGCTCAGCAACTCTGCTCATCAGTACAGCTGGGGCAAGAGGGAGACAATCTCTCAGCAGCACAGCCGCTCTCCCCTGGTCAGCAGCCCCAGGGAGGGGACAATGTCCATGTGCAGCTACAGAGAGAGACAGCACGAGGAGGCATGGCCCCAAATGTGGGACCACAACAAATGGACCAGGGGTGGGAGGCCCCAGAGGTGACAGTGCAGGTGCAACCTCAGAAGCTGAGCCAGGGGTGGGAGTACCCAGAGGTGACTGTGCAGGTGCGACCTCAGAAGCCAAGATGGGAGATGCCAGCACTGACTGTGCAGGTGCAGTTACAGCAGCGGGGCCGAGGGCCAGCTCTCCCACAAGTAACTGTGCAGGTACAGCCACAGGAGCAGGGACAAGGAATGGCTGGTGTCAAGGTCTCCGTGCAGCTGCAGTTGGGCCATGACCCAGAAGTAACATGCCTCCAGGACCAATGTGAAGAAGTGCTAGGGAATGGTGGAAAGCATCTGATCCCAAAACAAAATCAGGGGGAGCCAATGGCAAGAACTGAAGGTGAGAGAGAACTGGCTGCAGCATCAGTTCCACCACAGAGGTCTCTGAGCCAAAAGCAGGATCAAGGAGAGGTGACAAAACCCCAGCAGGACCAGAGCCAAGAAGAGGGAAGAGTGGAAATGATGGAACTACAGGAGATGCAGGTTGGAGACAAAGCAGACCTGGATGGGATGGTAACAGAGAAGCAGCTGCAGGACAAGAGCCAAGAGCAAGAACAGCTAAAAGCAGACCTGCCCCCACAAAAAGGTCAAAGAGCTACAGAGATGAGGCAGGAGCAAGACAATGTCCAAGAAGGGCCCAAGGGGATGGTGGAAGACCAGAAGGAAGACAATGGGCAAGAAATGTCTAAGAAATGCCCACGAGAAACTCCAAATTATTTTGTCTCTATTCCAATAACAGATGATCAGGTATTTTGAAATAGCTGTTCAACCAAAACCAATAAACCTTTAAGAAACTAAGTGTAACTTTAAAGTTACCTTGTTTTCAAATCTTAAGAAGCCCAGAGTGGTCAAATTCTGCTCCCTTACATGAAGTAGTCTATTGGGTCTGGCTGGGATGGAGTTAACTTCCCCATAGGAGCCCTCACTGCTGTGCTTCGTGTATGTAGCTAGAACAGTGTTGATAGCAGTAGCCAGAACATTGGTGTGCTAGGGGGAAAAAAAAGTAATTTTACGGATTGCTATTACCCTTTCCATAAGGTTTGAGTGGATGTCTCTCCTCAATAACATCTTCTGTTCTGTAATCTCTTTCCAGAAGGAAGCAATGGCTTTCACAATCTTGCATTGTCCTGTCCTACATTGTCTTACAGCCATAGTTAGTGTAATAGAGACTAGTATTGATTTGTGTCTCTTCCCCACTGAAGTTCACAATGGAGGATGAGGATTTCCTTCTCTTCTGTAGAAGAGAAAAGGCGTATTGATCTATCCTCTGATATATTCTCTTTTCTCCATCTCTTACTCAACAAACTTGCCCTGATGAGGTAGACAGTTAATTCCAAGAAGCCATGTGTGGAGTCTGCATGCTCTTACTTCAAATGTGCTATATTCCGTGATTCCTACATTTGCTGCAGTGTTGAAAAGGCAAGTGTCTTTCACCTCCATACCATTAAACCAAAACAAAGCAAACAGCAGAAATCCAAATAGAAATATTTTCCTTTAGAGACTTTGCAAGGGTTGTAAGCATTTCAGTCACCACAGTAAATGTTTATTCTGAAATATGTCAAGACAGCCTTGCAGAGCTTGGATACTGTAGGCACTGTCTTATGATCCATGGAACTAAATTCCGAAGATGATACAAAAGCTGGAGACAGATTTTACTTTTTTCTTAACTATTTATGTATGACTGGTTTGAAGACCCCTAACATCTGCATAACCCTATGTTCTCTTTGTAAAGTAAGAGGGAAAATATTGGCTTACCCTGAGCTACTTAGTCTCGTTCTGCTGGTATGAATTTTGAAGTCCACACAACTTTCTGAAAGAAAGATACAGAGCATCTCATTCTCACACAAAGCAGTGTTGTTAGTACCTTTATTAGGAACGGGATTTTTGCCCTTTGGCTTCCTGTGGACAACTGACTTGCTGATGGCAATGCTTTGTTAGTTATTGCACAGGGTATGCAAAAGTAGACAGAGCCCTCACACTTTGTACCAGGCCCTGCTGCACCCCTCCTGTCTAGGACTCTGCTCTTATTGCTGAATAGCAGCGTCATGAGGCGGTATGTGCCCCATGCAGCAGACCTTGATGTTGGGGCAGCAGGTGACCGTGCGCTCAAATGTACTATGCAGAGAAGGGAGAGAAAAGTTTTGGGGTGCAAAGACAAGAAAGACTATTCCATCTGGCAGAGGCAGGCAGGGTGAAAAATCTTAATTTGAATCAGTAACTGCTGTGTCCCAGCTAGCATAGGCAGAACTGAGAAACAGTATAAACTATGTAAATTATTAATATTTATAATATATGTATCTTGGGATCTCTTATTACAAAGTAAATGTAAAAGGTAAAAATTGAATGTTGACTTGTATGAATGTAGTGAAAATATAACCCTTGGCTACCAACTTCAGCTATTAGTTTATGGTGCTTTTTCCAATGAACCAAACAGTTTGTTGCAATATATAACTTGATTCCTTTTTCTAGCTTAGGTTTCCATACAATATCTTTCATGACTGTATTTACACTGCTGAAAGGCAATAATTAAGTAGGATGACTATCTGTTGTACATTTTTTCCTTATTTTCCAGTGTGACGAGCAGCTGCAGTACAGTAGCTTGCTTTGGCAGGCTTTTGAATTTTTGTTTTTACCTTAGTTAAGTGTAGAAACTGTTGTGTATTTGTTAGAGGGGGATGTCAAAGGTCCCTTCCTCTTGGTAGGCAATTATTTGCTCTGGCTTTGTCTTGAGTGGAATAATCTGTGAAGGTTATCTGGAGGATGGCCCCATTTAACTTTCAGTGATTCTTACATATGACTGGCTTCTGAGAGGTGAACAAAAGTGCAGAGCATGTCAGGAAGATAAATGCCAGGAAGGGAAAATAACTGTGTAAGCTGGAAGACAATATTGGCAGAGGAACAAATGGGTATGAAGTGGGCAAAGAATAAATCTAGGCTGGAAACTAGAAAGCTTCCTGCCATCTGAGGAATGAGATCATGGAACAGCCTGAGGGGACATGAATGCCGAACTTATTCTACTATTTTAATGAGATTTGGGTGTCCTAGTACATGGCCTGTGACCACATCCTGTACAGCTCTATGAATGTCTTTCCCTTCTTTTTCCTGTTCTTCTCACTTAATTCTGCTCTTCCAGATTTCCCTGCTCTCACAGTAGCTCTGGTAACATGGTAGCTCTGATGTCCCTGGCTGGATGTTCTGCCCAAGATATTCCCAGTTTTAGGCTTCTCTTAAATGCTACTTTTAAGGGTGGCAGTGACCTGAGACAGCCCCAGGTGAGACTCTGAGGGAAATGATGAAGGGTAAGGACACTGTGCCCAGTACTGTAGGACTTGTATGTGTACATGTGAAGGGTGAGTCAACAAATGTGTTTGTATGCACATGCACGTATTTTGTCAACAATTTTAGCTGCTTTTACCTCTAAAGCAGAGGTTTCTGACCTCACTGAATATAAAACATGGTTGTCTGTTACACTGTAGGCTTTGTAGTCCCTTACAGAAGGGTTTTAAAGATGCTGTTAGTTTTTTGGGTAGAATTAATTTCCCTTAACTATACTCATAAAAGCTCTCCAGATGACAGGGCCTCAGGCTGTCTCCATTTTCCTCCCTTTCAACAGGACAAAGGAAAAACCCTGCTGCAGCCTTGGTGGGTGCTGCAGCCCTTTTCCTGTTGTGTCTAGCAGGGCTTCAGGAGGCTGGACACCAGCCTCCAGCAATGGGCTTGGGCTGGGTTAGACCTAGGAATGTTGTGGTCTCAAGCTTTCAGTATTCCATTACAAGTGTTTCCTTCCTGTACCCCACTCAAAAACAGCCATCCCATCAAAAACATAGCATTTCTAGAAAAGTGCTGTGGACTGATCCACAAAAAAAAGTCTAGAGATAAGGTAGACTGTTCCTATGGGAAAAGAAGCAGAAAGTTCTGAAGGCACATTTGTGAAGCTGGCAAAAAAAAGGGTTAAAAAAAGACATTTAAAATTCTTCTGCAATAGTTACATATCTGCATGAAGGAATTTCACTCAGACTTGTCTTCCCAGCTGTCTGAGCCTCCAGTTGAAGACGCAAAAGGATCTTCTTTCTTATTTCAAGAGTATTCTTAGAAAATTGGGCAAGGGAGAAGGATGTGAAGCTGTTTTGTGGAACTGCTGTCAATACTAAAACTAGTCTGTTGAAGCAAAGATTTTTAGTCTGTGTGGTCAGGCAACTTGATAGCTTGTTTTCTGCTCTGTGTTTTCATGATGTAAGCAAAAGCTCTGTAAATAGTAGACCATACGAATTGCCTCAGTTGCAGTAGGAATTACTTTAAGAGTAATTTCAGTGATGTGTTTTTTTCATAGTGACAAATACACTCTAAGAGTCTGAATTCAGGGAGTTTGCTGTTTGCATATTCAGATGGATTCTCTTAACTGTGTGTGGCTTTATCCCAACATTTATCAGAAACTTGTTTTTCTAATATCTTCTGCTGTGCAAGTTGTGGGACTATTTACTGGACTGCATGACAACTGCCAAGGCTTTCTGTAGAAAGATTGCAAAACAAAAACATATTGACCCAGCTGTTTCAACCTATATAAGAATAAAGTGGAGCTCTAATGTGTGAGCACCTAGGCATGTAAGCCAAAATTTTCTCAATGAAATAGTCTGAAAATCTGTAAATGATTTGGCTATAACAAAGGCTTCCACCAGGTTCTTAGTCTCTGGGTGATTGAATTCTTGTCCCTCCTGCCTTGTTCCCTTGTCTGGCTTATAAACTTTAACAGATCATTTGCAAGAATCTTCCTTTGGAGAAAGGCATAGATAAGTCTAGAAGAGCCAGAAACTGGCCATGCAGTTCTAGAAAATACTGTCTTGGAAAACAGCATGCTTATGCCATT
Source organism: Sula dactylatra (assembly GCA_013389905.1). Lineage (NCBI taxonomy): Eukaryota > Metazoa > Chordata > Aves > Suliformes > Sulidae > Sula > Sula dactylatra. The sequence continues at coordinate 217,687 of WEKW01022349.1, forward strand.
CATCTACTTTGTTTCTGTTACAGTTTCCTTTTGGGAAGAGACATCAATTTAATCTGTGATCAAACTTGTAATCAGAAAATGGCATAAGATTAATTATGGAAATGCTATTCAATTTCCACAGTCTATTAACAACTGACAACTGCATGAAGACCCCATTAATATTTAAACAGTGCTATGAGCTTTATTCTAACATGCTTAGGGTCAGATTCAGACCTACTTTAAGATCTAGGGGTGCTGGCTTACATGACAGTTATGAGTTTAGCCTGTAGGCTTTGAAAAGGAGAACAGATCAATCAATTCCTGAGAAATTATCTTTGAAATTGAAACAAAGTTGTTATGATGGATCTGGTGAATTTTGTTTTGCGATTTCTGGCTTAAACTTGAGTTGCATTTTTGGGTGTGTGAGGCTTCAGCACTATGAATTCTTCAGTAATATCTGGGCACTCTAAAATGACAATTTATTTCTCTGTCTCCTGTTTACTGAATTGCAGATTTTGGACAGAATTGAAGATGTCCAAGAGCTCATATTCACTAAAGAACCTGACCTGTTGAGAGCTCTTCTTCCTGTTCAAACTATGCACCTTACTATAATAGTAGCTCACCTGGGAACAGAAGAAGAAGTAAAAAAGTAAGAATCCTGCAAAATTCAAGTGCAGCTAATTTTTCTGTAAATGTGGTAGCCTTGTTGCTATTGCGAATAATTATGTTTTAGTACAGCCTACACACAATTCCTCTCCTAGACTTTTTTGATCAGTTTCTGGCCTGTCCTCAATACATGGTAAAAAAAGATCTTTATAAAATCTAGATGTGGTGCTTCAGATATGGAGATTTTGTGTATTTGCCATGGGGTGAAGAGGAATAGTGTTACTACTGTGTTACTGTATTACTAACATAAATTAACTCAAAGGATGTAAACTTCCCTTAGCTGCTGCCTTTTGAGAAACCACATCTTTTTCAGATCAGCTGTGCTCATATCAGCTGGAAAATGTTAGCTGATTGGACATCTTGCATTAAAAAAAAAAAAAAACAAACCAAAAACCAAAACAAATCTGCCTTGTTCCTTTCCAAGCTGCTTTCTTGTTTGGTGCAAGCTGTGGGCTGTCACTGGGGCCCTGTGAATTAAGATGGGAATACTGAAAAATGACTAAGGAAAGCTATCCTGTGGTCAGGAAGGCTAGAGCTGCTAGAAAGGTCCAGCAAGTAAAGCCAGTATGCTGCAGGCTTTTTCTCTAAGACTTTCCCTACTGTACCACACTGGGAAACTTGAGACTTTTTAACATGAGGAGGTAGTGAGGGAAGGCCCTTGGATGTCTGGGAAGGCATTGTGTCGTAGAGGTGGGAACCTCGAGAGAACAGCCCTTTCTCCAGCATCCTTGGAGCACATCAAGGGAATGAAAAACAGAGTAAGGCCTCTACACTGTACGAGCATGACACGAGATCTGCTTGGGCACAAAGCAGAGTGCCTTGCTGGAAAGATGTCAGAAGAACCAACACGAGAGGAAAAAACTTCTCTGCCCATACAGGCAGAGACAGTTAAACAGGACTAGGATGCATATGACAGATTTGTACATGCCTTGTTTTAAAATAACCTGCTATATTGTTCATTTAAGATGCTTTTTTGGAGGGTCTGAGGGAAAAAGATAGGAGGACCTTTGTATGGGCTGAGAAGCCTGCATGCAGAAGACGCCAGGTAACGTATTTCAGTAACAAAACCCTGTGCCAGCACTGCTGACTAGGCAGGCTGTCATCCAAGAGGACAGGAAGCTAGTGGAGAGCAGCAACTAAAATGGGAATCAATTGGTTAGGGAGGTGAGTGGAGCTAAGTAGTGTTAATGAACTTAAGAGTGGATGTGTGCCTGTAATGTAAAAATAATGGGCATATCTAATGAAAAGTACATCTTCCTTGCCAAATGCTTTTCATCCTTATCTTCTACCTACCTACAGAGCTCTACTAAATGAGGCTGTAGTTCAGCAGCTACTGCTCTCTACTGTCACATGAAAGACTGCCTTAAGGTGTTCAGCCAGGTATTTCTCACTACTTGTGCTAATAGCACTGCTGAAATAGCTGGCCCAGCACCTTGTGGGGGAAGGGAGGTGTCTTCAGATCTCATCGCAGAAGTTGTTCTAGCAGCATTTAATAGTAACTGAGATATTATGGACTTAAATGAAAGGCTAGGTTAGCCCTGCTTGTTAAGGTGGAAGAAGCAAGATCTTCTGCAAAGAAGTCATTGTCTTGCCATTTTCTGTCCTGTCTGTACCAAATCTTCATCTGCAGAGTCCAAAAGTCTCAGAAAGCAGTTCCGATGTTGTTATATTTGAAATAATGCCAACGTAATAGTGAGGATAGCTCATAATGTTGACTGTTGGCTGAAGTGGCCTTTGTATGCATGAAAAAAGCTTTCCTAAGGGGATTAGTTTGTGCTATGTAGATTGTAATGCCTGTTTTCTATCTGGATAATGTTACCCAATTGTAAGGTTCTTGAACAATTAAATGAATGTAGTCAAAACATTTTCTAGGTGTAACGATAAAGTAAATGTGGCTACAGGAACCACAGCAATCCATGGACTGGTGTCCTGTAGTCCTTAGTATTTTGTTAGAAGTATGAAGTATTAATAGAAGTTTTCTGCTCAAACTTGATTTGAAGATTGACGGGATCCCTCTTCCTGAGACACCAGGGTAAAGCGGGGTGTCTGTAAAATTTCAGTGGGTATTAAGTTGTTGAAAGACTTGGTGTCTACATTTAGAAACCTATTAGTTATACTTTTCTGTGCCTTTATGCAAAATGGTTGAATTTGAAGTATTATGTCTTTAGATAATTCCCTTTTTTGGAGATATTTCTGTGTATCTAAACTTTGTTGAAATAGGAGATAGAGCTCCCAATATAAGCATCAATTTGATATTTTGTTACTGTCCTGGAATAGGAGAATATAATGGAGAAAAATGCTAAATGTGCTTCAGGTGGGAGGATGAATTTATTTTGGTTTAAAAATAAAACTAGTGAACCAGTTGAAAATGGCAACATTAAAGTTTTAAACTACACGACACAAATATAAGTTCAGTTTTATCCTTTTTGACTCTTTAGCAGCAGTACATTCACATAGCTGTTTCTGGCATGTTAATGACTTGAATGTTCACTTTGCTAGCAAAACTCACTTATAATATATGAGCTAAGGCTGAAGTTATTGAAAGACATAATGTATTTAAAATGCCTGTGAATCTTCTAACTGTTATAAGAGCATTAGCACTGAAATACAGTGTGCTTGTTACACCTTGGAGAGTGGTCAAAATCAGGTACACTGTCTGGTATTAAAAATAGAAAAATTTCCATATGTATCAAATAACTTTCAGAATATATTTTTTTATTTTTAAGGGCTGTTCTGGCACTGAAGCAAAGCAAGACTAAAGTGCAAGCCATCTTGCAGGGTAAAGACCTTAATATGACATTTCATGGGATTGGACAGTTTAACAATCAAGTGATATATGTAAAAATGTCAGAGGAAGACCAGAAAATGCTGAGCAGAATTGCAGGTAAGCACCTAACCTGGCTCTTTATCGTTTGTGGTAAACTGGTTTGTAGAGCCTGTCAGCTCTTGTAAGTACTGGCCTGAGCTGCTGTGCATGGCTGTGATGTGCTGGCTTTCCTCTTGCCTCCTCTTTTTCATAATTGTTAAATATGAAGCTGACAACTGGTATCCTGCAGAGCATGAGAGCTAAAATAAGTTCTCTGTACTAATTTGGGTCAGGTGAGATGCACAGACATTTGACATGTCAAGATCACACTGCAAGGCTATCCTAGCCTGCCCTGCAGTCAGGATCTCACAGGCCTCTGGTGCACATAAGGTCTTCAAAATGACACCTCATAACTGGGGCTCTGTTCATTCTGATAAACTGGAAACCTTGTAATTCTTGGCCTTAGTTTAGTTTACAAGCACCTCCTTTAAATTGGAACATGCATGGAATTAGTACCTCTGGGACAGGAGGTGACAAATAGCAGTGTTTGCATGTATGCGTGTAGCACCAGCAAATCAGTCTTTTGCTTCCATTGAAGAAGACGGAACAGAAAAATGAATAGCTTGTGTCCTCTTCTCTACCTTCCCAAAGCACTGATGGGTTCATGATGATGTTCCACATCTTTTACCTGCTTACCTCCATCTGAGTACAATTTCAGAAGGGCTTGATATTTTCTCCTTCCCCCTGCCCTGTTCTGTTTTCAGGAGCTGCTTTAGCCTCCAATGCATATCGTCATCTGTGTCTTGGGCTTCTACTTCCAACAGAGCAGAAATAATCAATATACATTTTTTCTTGCTATTTTCATACTAAGCAAAAAGGAAGCATAGTTAAACTAATGCTTCTTGAAAAAGCATGCAGTACAAAGACACTATGTAATCTTCAAAGGATATGGCTTTTCAGAATAGTCTTTCTTTTTGTGAAGCTGCTTCCTACCTCCTCCAGTTCTTAGCTTTGATATAATAGTCCTGCTCTTTTCTCCTCCTGTTTGTTTTTGCTCTAGTCAGTGTGGCAACTAGACAGAATATGCCTCTTAGTATTAACAGCTTCTTTGCCTCAGCTAAATAAAATGAGCCACTTCACTATCTGTTACTTTTTGCTTGACTCAGGCCTTCATTTCCCTTATTGTTCCATCCATGGCAAAGATCACTGACTCAAAACAGCTGTGCTTTTGTTGAAAGTACTCTGTTGTCCCTGCTTGCTAGGATTAGAGCCTCAACAAATTTCCCCATGCCCACATTTGTTTCTTCTAAAAATCTAAGTTTAACACAGACTGGAAGATTAAGTAGAAGGCACATTATGCAATTTCATTTAAGATCAAATTTGGTACATGCCTGTCCACAACACATACATACTTCAATGGCATTGAAAGAAGGGACTGCCTGACTGTTTTGATGCCCCCCACCTTAGCTCTTTCCTCACTCCTGAAAGATGCAGAAGTGGATACCTCCCTTCTCTCATCTGACTACTCCTGTTTTTCCCTGTACTCGTTGTTTTGCTTAACTGAGATTTTTTTATTCCCAATGAATCATAGCATACAAGATGAACCTCTATCGTGCTATTTTAGCACCAGAAGAAATGTTTAATTTTGGTTCTGCAGAATGTGTGCTGTGATGGTCTCTTTTCTTTTACTTTAATGATATTGGAGCTGCATTAACTCTAAAAGCCATTACAGTAGTGGGTGGCAGATCCTTTGTGTTCTCTGCCTGATAACCTGCATCTTCAGGGTTCTGGAAATCTGGAGTCTAGCGTCTGATCTGAACCCCTTTCTTAATGAGATGGAGGAGAGAAATTTTGATTGCAAGCCCCAGGAAAATTCTGTCAGTGCTTGTGTGTATTTAATGCAATATGATTGTTCACTGATTGCCCAAAATACTACTTTGACTGTGAGACAAGCTGCCAGTTTTCAAGCTGTTAACTCTGTCATCAATGGCTTTGCTATTCAGCGAGATGTAACTTCCAGTGGTGTTCTCCTTTCTGCATAATTTCTGACCATTTCTAGAACTTAATGAGTCTGGGGATTATGCAAATATGTATCAAAATCGATGCTTTTAATGACATCTCTGAAGAAATGTTTTTGTTTTTTCTCCTACCCTTCTCCCTCTGCATAGCAATTGAATTAACTGTTATACAATGAATAGGAAATTTCTTCTTTACCTTTTAGTCAATATTTTTGGTTGCTCATGGGATAGATGTGGATTTTCAAAAGCTGCCTTTTCAAGCAGTGTGATGGGCATGTGATTTGACTGGCAAAGGTCAAGTTACTCCTGCCAGCTGCCTCTGCCTTGTCACACCCTTATGATTTATCGACAACAGTTTAACAGTTCAGCCTGCTCTAATGAAGTTTTTGAACCTCTGGAGGGTTTCTGGCATTAGAAAATATAGAAATATATAGAAATAAGTTGCTGGCTTTTCATTTGCTTCTGTTCCTACATCATGGACTCCAGCTTCAGTGGAGAGTTATCCTGTCTCTTGATCAATTAACTGTGGTTAATTGGTAAATAGTGGGCATTACTGGGCTTCTCATGCTGCTAGTGACCTTGTCTGCTTTGAAAAAGAGGTACTGCTTAAGATGTCTTGGAATGTTCTTAGGATGTTTACCAAGTGAGCTAGGGAAGATAGTGTCTGGAAAATTGAGTGCCATACTGACGTGGGCAGGACGTCAGCTATGAACCTTGTTCCTAATCTGACTTCTTGAAGATGATTCCGAGCCTTGACATTTCTTCCATCGTCAGCCTTTCTGATGAAAGTCTGCTCACAGCACTAAGACCTTCACCTTGCAGTAATAACTCCTTCCTGCTGTTTAGGACTGGTGCTGGCTGGTGAACATAAGGAGATGCTAGTTTCAGTTTTTTGATACAATAAGCTCTAGCTTACATCTTTTTGTGCATCTAGAGGATGTTATTTGTCCAGCTGATAGAAGGGCTTTTTCCTAGACGGAGCTTAGACACTTTGCTGCTGTATGTGTTCTTTGGGGCTTGTGCTTTGACCTACTGGCGTGGGAGCAAGAAGATTTAATATGCAGACACTCTTAGTGTTAATGTGTTTTATTTCACAAAGTATTAGAGGCACTCTAGGGGTTATTTAATACCTAACCATCATCACCTAGTACCATTTTTAGATGCCCTAAAGAATCTCTGGTGTCTGCACTGGACCTACAGCCAGACTGTAGCCTTCTGCAGTGGCAGATGGAGGCCAGGTGGGCATCCTGTAGGGCATCTAAAAGGGCATTAGATGCTTGTTCAGACAACTGGATCCTATTCTTTATATATTTTCCAGCTGGAGAACATAAAGCAGTTGTCTTGGCAAAGTGACCAGACAGCCCCAGCTGCTGTTTTCTCACAAATACAGTAAAATGTTTCATCTCAGAGTATTAATTAGCTAAACTTTAAGCCAGAGACTTGTCTCATGCATTTGTATCAAGGCCAAAGTAGTAAACACACATGTAGTTAAATTTCCTGATGGAAACATAACATGGAAGTAGGGTGATTTCAAGCAACACACTCATCAAACGTGATATGCTATTTCTAACACAAACTTCAACACTGAACCTGCTTCTCCCAGTGCCGAAGCAATTAAGGAGTAACAAAGATGGGTGGCAAGAAGAGGGGTCTATCAGGAAGAGACATATAAATGTTGCAGGTTTCCAGGGCAGATGTGGATATTTCACTTTTATCCTCTTTATACAACCAATGTATAAAGACCTCTGGCAATAAGAAAAATTGCTGGAGAGAGGTTCTAAATACTCCAGCCTTAGTCAAGGATTTCAGTGTTAGTTTGGAATTCTTTACAGTTGAAGTGGTGTTCTCCAACAGTTGTGCTTAATCTTCTGCATTTGCCAGGCTTGCAGGTATCTGCCTAACACAAGCTTCACCTTGCTATTTTGAGACTATGCATCCCCCAACTCGAAGTTCATGAAACCCAAGGATAGATCAACGTGGTTTGACTTGTCATTACAGTCTTTAGCTGAAAGGCCTTGAATATGAATTCTGGAGTTGTTCTTGGACACTTCTTTCAATGCAGAATAAAACCTTATTTCTTTATAATTATGTGGCTGAAGGTTTTAAACCAACACCACCATAAACTTTGTATCATATAATATGGGGAAGGACTGCTATGTTTGTGTGACTTCCTTCTGAATTACTCTGAGTGCTGCAGAGTTGTACTAGTTTTGGGAATCTTGCCATTTTTTTGCTGGAAGCACTTTGCTTCTCATATTGCTTTTTGCAATAATCGGGGAGAATCTGTCTCGCACTCCCCAGCTGTGGCCACTGGTGGCTGCATCTTGTTCCTGGCAGGGCTGCCAAGGGTACGTGCTTTCCTGGACTCACCATTGTGATAGGAGGTCTGTGAATACAGAAGGAATTGCACAGGAAACGCAAAATTTGGTTCTAGTTTCAGGTTTGCAACATACGGCTGTACTGCCATGCACAACTTCGTTTTTGCTTATTTTTCATTTGTCTATGTTGCTGTGATGGTGTGACAACTAGTTACCTGCTGTGTACCTTAAGGCAGGCATAGTGGGTTTTTGTCTAAATGTCTCAAACTTTTTTCCTACCTCCCAATTGTTACCTTTCTATTTCTTATTTTACCTTTTTATTAGAAGCTGTGGAAGAATGCTTTAACGAAATGAATCTTGACATTTTGGGAAGTAAGGATTTCAAACCACACCTTACTTTCCTAAAGCTTTCCAAAGCACCAAGGTTGAAAAGAAGGGTAAGTAACTGGGTTTAAAATATTTCTGTTGGGGTCTGTTCTTCTGATTACTTTCCTTCTAATGAAATTCTTGGGAACTATATACTTAAGCAATATGCATTGCAACTAAAGAAAAATACAATTTCTGTTATTTACCAAAGCCTTATATAGGCTGGCCAGCACAGTTGTGTTTGCTCATATCTGATTGAAAGAGGTGGGGCCTCTTGCTCATGTTGTGTATAGCTCTATGGTAGACTACAGAGTGCTTTCCTTCTACTGTGGCCAGCCAAAGCTGCACAAAAACACAATGTCAAGCTGTTTCCATAGGGCAGGATGGCTTCTGAACAATATTTATCTGAGAACAAGATTAATATCATGTTGGAAGCCAGGCTGGTGCCTTGATTTATGCTAGAAATGTGTGATGTGCTTTTCTAACCTTTACTGCAGCATTGTATGGGATTTTATCACATACAATTAAAGTAAAAAACAACTCTGATTAGATTGCTCATTTCCCAGTGGAATATTGTCCTGCTTGATTCCAGGAATAGTACTTGTATTTATGAGGTCAATATATTGCAAACCTGAAACACTAAAGGAGCATGCACAAAGAAAACAGAAAATGCTGTAATAGCTGAAGAAAATGACCTTGTATTTGTGCACTTCAAGTACTTCTTATTGACTTGATATTTGCCTTCTGTATACGTGGTACAATCAAAGTTGGATAGTTGTGATAGTTCTGTGCTGGAGGCTTTCTTTTATATTGCCTATAGGGAATTTCATGAGTTACAGGCATCAGCAGTGTCTAATGCAATGCAAAAAAAATACACAGACATGTAGGAATTATTATTGACTTTTGTCCAGAGTATTTTCCCACTTCCTTTTACTATCAAGTTTAAAGTAAAAAAAATTGTAATTTCTTGCATGTGCTCCTCCTTTGATCTCTAGTACTAAATATGGCATATATTCCTGAATAGTATGATTCATGTGTACAATCTCATTGCTTTATAAATATGTATGTGTATAGAGCTTTGAATGTTTTAATAGCAAGTAGTTGGGAAGCCCAGAACTGGACACAGTACTCAAGGTGTGGCCTCACCAGTGCTGAGCAGAGGGGAAGGATCACCTCCCTCGACCTGCTGGCAACACTCCTCCTAATGCAGCCCAGGATATGACTGGCTGCCTTTGCCACAAGGGCACACTGGCTCATGGTCTACTTGGTGTCCACCAGGGCCCCCAGGGCCTTTTCTGCAAAGCTGCCTTACAGTCAGCCCTCAGCCTGTACTGGTGCCTGGGGTTGTTCATCCCAATGGCAGGACTTTGCACTTCCCCTCATTGAACTTCATGAGAGTCCTGTCAGCCCACTTCTCCAGCTGGCTGAGGTCCCTCTGGGTGGCAGCATGACCTCTGGTGAATCAGCCACTCCTCCCAGTTTTGTCGTTAGCAAAGTTGCTGAGGGTGTGCTCTGCCCCATCATCCAGACCATTAATGAAGATGCCGAACAGTACTGGACCCGGTATTGACCCCTGGGGTTCACCTCTACTTACCAGCCTCCAACTAGGACTTTGTGCCACCAATTGCCGCTTTTTGGATGCGGTTGTTCAGCCAGTCTTCAATCCACTTCACTGTGTCTCATCCAGTCCATACTTCATCAGCTTCTCTGAGGATCTTGTGGGAAAACAGCGTCAAAAGCCTTCCTGAAGTCCAAGTAGACAATATTTGGTGCTCTTCCCTTGTCTACCAAGCATTGCTCTCTTCCTCTCCAAATTTGTTTGCACCTTAAAATTGTTGCTCCTAAAAATACTATTCTATACATCAGGGCTGTGAAAACAAAGTGGAACAGGGCTGTATGTTAAGTTAGTTATTAGGGGACATGTGGACCTGTATGTCCATGTACAAATCTCCTTTAGGTTAGTAAGGCTCAACCCTAGACTTAAGGTTTAACTTCAAAGATCAAACTGGAAGATCAGCATGTATGCATTTTGAGATTTGATATGTCAACTGAAAATACTGACAACTTACTTGAACTCTTTCAAAATCAAAATGCAATGGAAAATAAAGGAGGAAAACCGACTACTTCTATAATATCCCACTCCTAAGGACTATATGAGAAAAATCAACCTCCCTAAACACTAGAAGATGCCAAAGTATGAATAAGACAAAATATTACTTCAGTTATTATGATGCCATCTACTGGCTGTAATTACTTTCCTTGTACCAGAAATAAACTGGATCCTTACAAGGAAACAGTTAAGTACTGCATGCATCTTAAGTGCTGCTTATGTGAAGCTTGAGAAATAATTACTAATGCTCTCTGTTCATATTTTACATCTCAAGAACACTTTCTTAACAAGACAGGTATGTGATACTGGTGGAGTAGCTGTAGACCCTGTTCCTATTTGTGGAGAAGGAGGATCTGATTCTCTTTACTACTACAACTGCAAACTTTAATCTCAGGGAATTGTGCATCTTTGACTTCAGTTGTGTGTTTAAAGATCCCAGGAGGTTGGTTTGTGTGCTGTTTAACCTGAATAGCTACCAAAGGAGCAGTATGTGCTGTTGTGTTGATCAGGTTCAAAAAGTGCAGTATGCTCCTGTAATAAATATAAAATATGAGCTCTTCAATATTTCTGACCTCTGTTTCCAGTAAGCCAAAAGGAAACAGTTCATCTCTTAAAGAGAATTCACTTCAGTATCTGTCTGTAGTAAGAGCCTTCTCCAACATGCAGACTAAGTGCTTTTGTCAGTGTAGGTTGGACTCCAGTGCTGGGTGCTACCAGTGCTCACCTATGCCGGAGCCAAGCTGTGGATCAAGTGCCTCTGTGCTGAAGTGGAAAATGTTGGTCTTGCTTTTTATGCTCCTTTAAGTAGATTCACTTGGTGTAGATCTGCAAATAGCTGTGGTCAACCCTGGGTGGTGACAGAGCAGCAATCCTGCAGTTGCATATTTGGAGATTTTTAATGAAAGGGTAGCCCTATTCCTGCCGTCTTCTGGCTACTTGATAAGTTATTGACAATGACATGACCTTACTCAAGTTTCCATCATCCTCCCAAACTACTCAGGAAACAACCCATGCACAGTGTACCTCCATCTTTCAGCAAAACCTGAACCTGGTGGCATTAAGGTGACCTGTAGCTCTTGGCCACTGAACACAAACAACCTGGTTCTGACTGACGCATGGGTATCTCTGGGACACAGGGCAAGGTATACAGCTTGTTTAATTAAACTTTGAAGTGTTTTGGTCATCAGGGGCAGCAGCGCCTAGTGGTTTGATGTGTTTGGTTGTGAAGCTATTTACATTTGTTTTTTGTCCAGGTAATGCTGGCTGTTCTGGCCATCCTCCCACTCTCCCTATGCCATTGAACCATGCATGTCTGCCTGCTAAAAAGGCTGTCATTACAAGGAAGAAAGCTTGTAAATAGATTTTTTGTTGTGTTTCATTGTGCACTCCTGTGCATTCATGGGCAGGGCTTAAACTGATTGAGACTTCTTTTGAGGCAATGTGCTGCAAGGGGCTCCTTGGAGCCTTGTTAGCTCACTTGTTCATTAGGTTAAGGGAAGGTAGAGACTATTCCCCTGTTGCTTAATGATTCATCTGTCCTTCACTTCACCCCCACGTATGCCCTTGGCATATGTGGTTTGTTACAGGTTAAATGCTTTGTGGGAGCCCCTTATTTAAATTGGCTGTCTGTTGCTGACCGAATTAAAGCTGTGGGGGCCAGGGAATTGTTGGATTGCTCACCCATTCCTGGTGACACCCGTACAGGGGAGCCAGCACTGCTGTGCCGGAACTCCTCGGGGGAAGAACTGTGAAGAATTATTCAGACAGGGGGACTGTTGATTTTAAATCTTGACAGTCCTAAATTACAATGGTTTCTGAACATGTGGCTTGATTATGGCAGTGGGAGTTACTTTTTCTTAGTCTGAAAAGAACACATCAGTGTCTGAAAACACTTCCATTTACATGCCATGACTGCTGTCTCATTTGGCTGTTGAGATACTAGTAGTGCTTGATAGCTATCTAAGAGCTGCTGAGGTTTTCTTTTTCTTCTGGCTTGCTGAAATGAGCTTGCTTTCACAATAAGTCATTGAGTTCAATTTCTTTTGAATACTTTGCTCACAGGGAAGAGGGTGCATGAGCTCTATTTCTAACCTGTCTCTAACACAATTAAATTACTGTTGTGGAATGTGTACACCAAGGAGAAGGATTAATTTTTCAATCTATAAAGGTAGCAAAGAGATGAAACTGAGCAAAGAAAATTTTAGGTTAAATAAAGAAGTCCCTCCCAAAAGCAATGCAGGAGACAAGGAAATAACTTCCCAATGGATGTGGTGATGGCAAACTTGCTTGAAATACCTAAATTTAAGTGGATGCATTTGAGTAACAGTGGGTTAAATTGATCTGTTTCTGTATCTCTGGTACATTTTTGCTTGTGGAGATTGGCGTAGGTAGAAGATTCACCAAAAGCCAAACTTCCTATAACTTTCCTTAGTAACAGTTTATTTTTGACAGTATCAACTTAAATACTACCAAATAAAGTTGATACTGTTATCCTAATGGGGGGAGTACTTTCTTTGCTAAGTTTTGTTAAGATAATACTTGATACATCTTATACCTTTCTAAAGTGCACGTATTTTTGTGTGTGTGTAATACACATGTCACATTGCTCTTTCAATATTTAGGGCTTCAGAAAAATCTGTTCGGATCTGTATAAAGAATATGAAGACAGTTACTTTGGCACAGAGGTCTTCAGGCAAATTGATCTCTGTGCCATGCACAAGAAGAAGCAGGAATCTGGTTACTACCATTGTGAGTGTTCAATTAATGTGGGCTCCAATGGTGTGGAAGAGAGTAAAGAGCAAGAAATGCAGACAGAAGATGCGGGAGAAACAACTAGTGAAGACCTTCCAAATACTGCTGCAAAGGCTGAAATAAGAGCAACTGCTGCAAGCTGTAAGCTTGCCTCATGTTTAGTAGTAGCTGATGATAAACCATCTGAAAATATTGCTGAGGCTTCAACTGCAAGTAAAGAAAAGGAAACTGATGAGGTGAAGGGACAGCCTGAAGCTACAGATGGGACTCTTCTTGCAGCTGGAGAGATCTGCTCAAAGTCAGTACTTGGTCTGTTGCCAGTAAGTTCAGATGCATTGAAAAGCATGGAAAAGGAACAGATGATAACAAAGATAACAGATGGTAGCTTGCAGAAAACCGAAGCAGTGGAATATGTACCTGATCAGCCAACAAGTTCAGGATAAAGCTGTTTCAGTTCGTGGTGAACTGAACCCATGCGTGGTGATGGTGAAGGTGCACAACCATAGTAGTACTGGGCTGAGGTGGGGGGGTGGGGATGGTGAATTCATTTTTGGCAGAAAACAGTCTTTTTAGGAGACTTCACAAAATAAAGTAGAAAAAAATCTGAGGGAAACATCACTGAATACTGTAATGGTGAAATACCTAGGTCTAAACAAGAACCTGCACTTACTGGTGTGTGTGACCGTATGTACTATAAAGACAAATGAGCTCTGGCTTACAGGGTCAGACCCTTCAGAAGTCATGCATTGATACCGAAGTTGTTGCCAGACACTTCTGGTGCCCAAATGCGCATTTCTACCTTTGTCGCATTTCTTCCTGCCCTGCTTCCCCCTGGCCCTGGGCCTGCACTCCTGACTTTGCTCCTTGCTTTTCTTGCCTTCTCTCCGAGTACTACCTCTTCTTGCCTAACCGCTATAGCTGCTCTGACTTCAGACTCCAGACCATGATTGAAACAAAATCATTCACTGCATGTCTGTAAATGGTAGGTGATTTTAGTTGTTAACACACTTTTGTGAAATTTGTGCTTTGCTTTGACTAGTAGCTACTTAATGAGAAAATTTTTCTGCCTGACTTACAGAGATAGTATTTTTGGAATAAAATAAGGTATAACACTAATATTCAGATAAAGAAAAGGAGAGGAAGAATCCATAATGAATTGTTTTTGTAAAATGCCTTGAGGAAGAAACTTCATTTAGAAAAAGACTGTGTGCCTTGTTATGTTGTAGTCTCACATGCATGCATGAGTTAGTGAAGAACTGGATAAACAGAACCGTATTCATTTCTGGCAAGAAGAGAATGAAGGGTTTTGAACCCTGCCTGGGGCTGAAAGTTTCCTTGCTTTGCACGTTGTTTGCTGAGGCCAAGGAGCTGAGCTGTGCCTCCCAGCCAAGCCTGCCCTATGTGCGGGATGGGGAAAGGATTTTCTTTGCGGACTCTCACGGCAGAGTGACACCAGTAGATGGCACTACTGGAAAAACAGCTGCGACTGGAAAGGCAACCGGTTGCCTCCAGGTCTTCAACGCTCGCAGCAGGCTTACGCGTGTATGAAGGGGGCAAGGAATGTGGAGGAAGGCAACTGGGCACTTGGAAAAAGTCTTACTTCCCTTTTCTGCTCCAATTGCTCCTTGAAAAGCAATATTTACTCTTTTAAAAGCTCTACCTTTCCTTGAAAAAAGTGCTACTTGAGCACACGCTTTTCTGAAATGCACACATTTTTCCCCAAAAAAGCAGTAGCATTAAGCATATGGTGGTTTGCTTCGCTACATGGTGTGTGGGATACACCTTCGGGCAGAGTGGCTGGGATGCACTCTGTTAAATTAACATCAGACTGGTAACAAGCTGAACAGCTTTAAAAACAGACCATAAAAAAGAAAAAAAACAAACCAACCCTGTACTAGTGCCCCTTTCACGGAGGGGGGGGGTGGGGTGGGGGGAGGAACAAAACCTACCAGACAGCCACTGTGCACGAGGAAAGGGAAGGCTCTGCATTTAATGAACCTGCTTTGTACTCAGCACTGGGGCCTGTGTCAGATCCCTTGTGCTGCAGTGCTTGGCAGAGCATTTGTTTTTGTGTCACTCTGCTGAAGGTTGTGGACTTTCAAAGGGCTGTCCCCAAACGTCTTCTAAATGCAAATTTGAGAGTAGCTATTCCCAACTCCTCTGGGTCTTCAAAATGCAGCTAAATTTCTCAATACTAGATGAAGACTTCAAGGTTAATTCGGGGAAATAGTTAAGAGTGAGACTTCCATAGAGCATCTCTGTATCAACACATTCTGGAGGAATTTGTTTTCCAGAAAAGTTTGCTTTAAATATACACTAAGGAAAGAGTGTTTCTTAATGATTTCTTAATTCATGGAAAGGATCAGCAGTATCATTCATCTTAGGGATTTAAGTGGATTCAATGGCCTAGGACCAAGTACACTTTACAACAAGCTGTATCACTTATTGAAAATGTTAATTATCTTTTTATAGACAGATGGCACTGGAGTGTAGCAAATGTGTGGTGAACCTGCACTCATAAACGTTTGGGGTTTTAATGTGTACAGGTTCCAATTTAAGTTTAATTCTGTTTTAGGGTATTGTGATGATTGTAGGGTAATTAATTTCACTTATCTTGGGAGTATAGTACGCTTGTTTTGGTACATTAAGTTAAAATAAATACTTAAGTTGTCAAGATTAATGACAAAAGATACAATTTAAAATAGTGCTTAAAACCAAATATGTACAAAATACAGTATTCAGATACTTAGTCTCTAATGATAACAAGTCAAAATAAGCTTCTATAATGTTCAAATTGTAACAGCGTATTTTCAGCCTTATGATGGAGAATATAAACCGAGTCTTTAATTTTGTTGGTGCCCTGCTTTAGCCATGGGGATCCATGTTTTTGTTCCCTGGTGTTTTTGTTCAAATTAATTGAAATATATTTGATTGTTAGACACTTCTGATGTGAGCAGGGCAGGTGTGAGATAGTTTCTGACATGAAAATAACTTCATATTGCTGAAGCAGATTAATTGTCTTTATGACTACTGAAGGGAAATGACACTGTGAAATGTAGGTCCGGAAGTGAGTTTGAGTAATTCTTTATGATCCTGCATTTATTGGGTTTTTTATGATTTCTTTTTTTTCCCCTTTACGGTCTCTAACTTGCCTATTTTTTCCTTTTGAGTAACTTCCTTTATAAGCACTGGTTTATGTAAAAGATAAATGCAGTCTGTTCTTTTCTTCTGAGTTCAGTTTAATGTAACTTGAGTTATTGAAACAATGGTACAACATTGGGGTGAGAGAGAATTTGCATTAAATACTACCCACTGGCTGTGACTTTGTTTTTTTTTTTTTCTCTTTTGGAAAGAGCTAAATGCTGAATTGCACTGCGATGATTGTTTTCCACGTAAGTTGAAAGGAGGCTTTGACAACAGCATCTCCCTGCTTTTCTTGGCTGGTTTTAACTGGTTGTTTGTTAAACTAGCTATTTTAATAAACTGGATGCAAAAGCCAAAGAAAGGAGTGTTCTGCAAATACTTTTTCCTGAATACTGTTACTGGTTGCTGTTAGACACTGAACACCAGATGGGCCTTTGCCATCTGAACAGCTGGGGCAGTTCTTGCTTCTGGATGTTACATTTCTGGGAGTTTAGATACAACTGAGCAAAAGCCCTATATCTTAAGGCTCTTCAAGTAAAGATTATAATGGTTAGTCCAGCTGGCTTTCCCTTCCCATAGCCCTGTACTTCCTACATATGCACAAGGCAGCAGATACATCTCCTCCTTTACCCACACTTCACGTCAGAAAGATGCCAGACTCTTCTGTTGTGCGGCAGAGCTGTCAAAGGTGGTAGCTTCAGGTCTGGAGCCCTATGATCATCTGGCTGTAGGCACCTTAAATGTTTGATCCTTCAACTAGGAGTAGTTTTAGGGGTGAGTAGCAATTTGACCTTCCTGGGGCATTTAATTACCATGGGTGTATTCTGCTGTCAGCCACGCTTTCTGCCTTGGTAGTATACCATACAATAAAATCTCTAAATTGTTTCTTGATGTGCAGGTAGAAGGGAATAATCCCTCAATTCAAAACCTTTGGAGAACTTGCTCTTGTTCCTCATAACCCTTGATTTAAAAAAAAAAAAAAATCTAATTAGACAAATCTCTTGCTTGGCCTTGAAGCAATTTCTTGCACAGTCCCACACTCTTGCATTGTCACCCTGACCCCCAGCTGAAGGGCTGCAGCTGCTTAGCCAAGAGAGCAGCTTGGTTATGGCGCTCTGGAGTGGTGATGGGGTGGATCAGGCCAAAACTACGGATTGTTCTGTTAGGAAGTCTTCCATTTCTTATCATATTGTCATGAAACTAAAAGCAGATGCAGGAGTGAAAGACAGTGTGTCTAAAAAGTAACCCCCTTGTAAAAAGCCATTTCTTTGGGAATATTTCAACTCTGGTAAATATTGTCTTTGTGGGAGTGGCTATTCAGAGTTAGAGCCAGAAGGACACATCTGGGGGCCCATAAATCCTAAGCAACTTAGTGTAATTGTATTGTACAGTTTCCTTCTCATAAACCACTCCCAGATGGGCTAAAATCCAGGCACTGTGTAGGCTTAACGCCTCTGAAGCTGGCTTCCTACCATGGGTATTGGTCACTGAGCTGTGCAAGAGAAACATGGAGCAAGTCTAATAAAGAGACTCTAAAAAGCCTATATATTTAGACCTAGAGCATACTTTTCACACTCATGGGAGAGAAATTAAGTACTTCCTAAAAAATAAGATATTTTAGGTATTGAATGTCTACCCAGAGCTTTTTCTTTCCTATTCTGGAGACTGACTTTTAATATTATAATAAGAAAACTGCTTTTAAGGTCAACTGAAAACATTCTGACAACTGCTTTCAGAAATGTTATTTAAAACTTCACTTTCCCCAAGTTTCAAGATGTGGGAACTTAAGGTTTCGCATCTTACATTTCAGTACTTGGATCAGAGGTGGAAAAAAACCCCTTGTTTTTAAGCTGGACGTACCACTTAAGTAATTCCATCTTCAAAATGAAAAACCCAGCAAATTGCTGCCTGGCTGTTTGTTAGCCTTCCAGCCTTCAGTTTCTTATTGTAAAGAAGAGACACTATCACCTGTATGTGATATACCTCTTTGCCAGAAATCCAGCATTTATTATCTGCTGGTGGGTGCCTGGTTCAACTTTTATGCTGTTGAATAAGAATGAAATAACGTTGAATAAGCATAAAACAGTGGTATGTTTACCAAGTAAATGTGTCAGGGAGATGTGATTACACTGGGTTTCTAATATGCACAGGAAGTTTATGGGAAGTTTGACTTGTCTCTTTCCTAGCCAAAGAAGCTGCTCAACTCTACTTGTGAGCAGTGTGGAAGACGTTTTGAGGGTTTTCTGTGATAAATCCTCTTTATGCAGAGGGCTAAGATGTGAATGCTGGTTGTTTCATAAGTATTTTTCAGAATTAAGTTGATTTGAAGTTAAATCCTGCTCGGACTTCAGCTGAGGTAGTGCAACTGGTGACACTGAGGTCTTAGCTGATGCTGTTGAGACCAAACCAAAACCCCAACTTTCTGCATGACAAAGGCTGTTGTTGACAATTGGCTGGAATTCTGTTTGATGAAATAAATTTAACTGACAAATGCAGAGATTCTTTTGCATATGAAAAACAGATATTTTTTTTTTAATACCTTGTCTCCAAATACAGTATCTTGATCTGAGCATGCTGCTTCACAGAATAATTAGTTCTTTTGTCTGTATAAAATCTATGGACTTGATTCTTGAGTCTTATCCCAGGGGGTGCTACCTCCTTGCATTTGGGGTGACCTGTGGGAAATGCAGCCTGAGCAGGAACCTGAGAGGGAGGATGAGGTGCCTCCCGGAGACTCTGCAGCTCTACTGGTAACAAGGTTCCCTTCTTTCAGGTTTAATGCTGTGGAAGAGATACTTTTGCTCTTGACTGGCTTTACCCAACTCCACCCCACCTAAAACAGCCTCTGAGGCTCAGACTTGAAATGACTCCGTCTACTAATTCTGCACATAAAGTAACTGGAAATGACTATCTGAAAACAAACAATATAATTTCAGCCTGAATAACTAAAATTCTTCAGGTACTGTTATGAAAACCTTTACAAAGTAGATAAGATTTATAAATAAATGTATTTATTTTTCAGAGTTGATAACATAGTCAAAACCCAATCAAATCTTGAGCTTGGCTTAAAAAAAATTTTTTTTTAAGATATGTTTCAGGGCAGTTTAACTTCCCTTCCATACTGGGTCTTTATCACTCGTGGGTTTTTTTAAGTCTTCTTTTGCCAGCACAAGAAAAACTTAAAATGCATAAGTAGTGATGTAAATCTACCTCATAATTACAGGAGTCTAAGCCTTGAGGAAAACCATTCATCTGATAAGACCTGAACACCCCTATAGCAGTATTCATTTTATTTTTATTTTTTTTTTTCCTCTCCTTTTCATGCCTTAGTGTTCACTGAGAGCAAAAGCCAAGCATCTATTCCTTGGCATGCCTGCACACCTTTATCTCTTGGCATGCCCCACGCACCACCCCCAGCCCAATGCTGCCACCCATCTTGTTGGCTGCAGGACTTGCAGTGACACAGTTCTGTCTAAGAGCAGGAAGTGAAGCTGTTGCTTAACTGACCGATATTTTTGTGCACAGAAGCCAGGTGGTAGTAATGTGAGGGTGGTGCTTAAAGTTAGGTCTCCCTAGTGCCTTTATACCCTAGGAAATATACTTACGTAGTTAAATCTGCCTCAAAAACTGAAAGTACATTTCCTTTTCCTGTTGTCAGGAGCACATCTTTATAGAATCTGCAAAGGTGCTTCATTACCCCATCACTAGACCCTCCTTTAATAATGCCTTCTCCTGTTGCTGTTTTATTCTCCCTCTGCTCTATTTATCTAGTTTGTTATACAGTCCTACACTCCTACCTCTTCCATGACACTTTTGTATCTGACTGCATTTCCCAGAAAAACCCTTTGCTCCCTTCTTCTGGGTAGTGAACACCCTATAGCAAGGACAGTGCTTGCTGCACCATGTTCTCTTTACCCCTAGGATGCTTTTGTGACTCAGCCTGTTGCTGCAGGGCACGATGCCCAATGTCACCCCTTTGAGCTGCTGAAGGCTCTGGGCTAGCTCACTTTGGCAGCTGTTAGCCTGCTGCTTGTAAGCCTATTTTGCTCTGGTTTGCAGAGCCCCTGTTGCAATGGGGGTACTGAGCCATCACAACGTCTCTGAGCTGCTGTAATTCTACTCATAATAACTGAACAAGCGTACTACTGACTTACTGCAAAGGAAGTGGAGCCAGCACAAACTGGGATTGCAGCAAGTGTACCAGTAAACATGCACCAGGACCTCACAGAACAACACTTAAACACCCAGCATCTACAAAGGACAGTGTAAGAGCAGACAGAAAGGGTACAAGTTCTCCCTCTAGTCTTCAATTTAGGCAGATGACACAGAGAAGCAACAGCAAAATGCAGGATTTAGTGTCATGGGCTGTCCTGTCTCAGGCTGGCTCCAACCTTGGACATGTAAACATAACAACGGGTACTAATGCGGTGTGTGTAGCAGGGATGGAGAAGGATGAAATAGTGGAGGGGGAAGGAAATGGTTCCTGAGGGTGCTGGGCTCCTCTGCAGGGTGAGCTGAGCAATGCTGAGGCTGCTGCTGCCCCCAGTATCCTTGCTTCTCACAGAAGGACAGTCTCTGTGCTGTAGCCTGCAATTGCAGGAAATGCTCCACCAGTCTCTGGAGGGGCAACGTTCACTCAGGACACAAGGACACACGAGCCACGGTGGTGTAGGGCCCGGAAGCTGTGAATTAGCACTAAGGATCTCCCTGCCATGGGAATCATTCCTGCCTTAACTTGGGCCCTTTCTCACGAGCCTGATGTATGACAAGGTGCTGGTGGAGAGAGTTCCTCTCTCCTTATGAGGTGCCACTGCTTTCATGGGCTGCGGGTGGGCTCCTTGGCATTGCCTTCACCTACTACTTGGGTTTTCTTCTTTTTTTTTCTCTTGGTAATGTGTGGCAGGTTCAGTTTAACTTCCCATTTCAAACAGCTCTGATTACCATGCTTGTGCCTTTAAATCACTGCTGTGATGAGATCAGCTATTTCCTCATTACCTTCTCCATCTAGGACACCTGTTTTACCCTGAGTGCATATGTTACTCCATGTGTTGTACCAGAATTTCAGTTTTCAGCGTTTGGCTCAGTTCTCTGGGTGATGTAGAAGTAATGTATTTTAGTTGTGCATAAACATGATGATTTATATATGTTGTGTTGCTGCAGTATGCAGATTTGAGCACGTGTAATGTAATTGCTTACACTCTGTACTGTAACAGAATTATTCATTTAAACAAAAGTTAATTAAGTTGTAGTCCTTGACAGAGGAGAAACAGAGCAATTCTCAGGACTCTTCTTGATAGAACAAGACCTGCTAACAATTCTATATTTTACAATGGGAAAACCAGCGCATTAATTGCTATTTCAGAGTCATGAAGACTAAATACTCCTTATGTTCACCAAACACAGACTTTTAAAGAGAAGACTGCATACTGGATATTACTCTCATTTACTTTGTGTAATACAAATAATCTGTCATCTCATGTAGTAGGAAAGAAAGCAAAAAAGATTAGGCAATCCAGCATTGTAGTATGGAACATTTATCAGCATGCATTTGAAATGGATATATTGCTTACCAATGCTACCCAGGCCACTTGAAGCTCCTGCTGACAAAAACCTTCTCCAAACCCCCAGATTGCTACTTGTACTCTGTTTTTGTGTTAAAGAATAAATGTTTTAGGAATATCTAAAGATATTTAGGGGTAATCTTTATTTTTCCTGCAACTTATAAGCATTCCAACTGCTTAGAAGAATCCACAACTCATTTTAAAAGAATTTGAATAATTTATGCTTTAATTTCCTAATGTTTTGACATCTCAAATCTACCAAAGTATCTATGAAATTTTGCATGCTGATGGGGTGAAAATTCCATTTCTAGCAAGAGACTGAATTGTGACATGGCAATTCTAAGTAAAGGATTTCTTGTGATCCAAATCTGATTCTTGTCTCCCACTCAAACATTTCTCTAGGCTGAGATTAAACAAAATACTTGTGTTAACTTTCTTTACCAGTTTTGCTGAAAAACATAGTTCTATCCTTTTTTTATGGCAGCAGAGTTATCTAAAGTATATTTCTCTAAATTGCCAGTGAGATTTAGCTACAACTGTAAACTAAACCAAGATATTCTACAGAACATTTTTGATATGTACCTAATATGGCTTGCCAGAAAACATTGCTGTCAAGTAATGTTGCCTATATGAGAATTAATTCAACCTGCTGGTGAATCATTAGGCAGCATAAAATGTTTATTTGAACAGAGGACTGGACCAATTTGCCAGTGAAATGAAAGATATAGTAAACATTATCTTAATGTTGCTTTACAAATGTAATTACTTTGAAAGTGTCAGCTTCCTTTGACTTCAGGCCTCTCAGCTCCCCTGGATTCATCAGGCGGAGCCAGCCACGCAGGATGGATGCATGTGCCAAGCCAGGAGGAAACACCCACTGCAGCCTTGGTGGCCCTGGGGTGGTCCAGCTTCTCAGGGAGAGGACAGATGCGTGGGAAGGGAACGAGGGAGTGAGGTGGCAGCTTATTTTAGCAATTGCTCTAGATTCTCCCATTTGAGGGAAGGAAAGCCTTTCACTTTCCTGTCTCCATTTGGCTAGGATGATGGCAGCAGAGCTGCACAGAGCTCTTACGGAGGCTGTGATGATTTACAGTGAAGTCAGTGCCAGCTACAGCTGGGAACAGCCAAGTGCTGTTAATTGCTGCTGGTGCAACTGCAATATTTTATGGTTCCTCTCTGTCCACTCATAACCCAAAACTGCAAGGGCAAGTGCAACAGAAACTTGTTTCTTTCCTTTGCCTGCCATCTTCAAGAGTACCTTCTTGGTGACACCAGTGATGATGCAACCTGCAATCTTGTTGGTGTCTTTTGCTCTTTGGGTAACTCCTGGGGCTCGTTAGATGCCATGCTGGCAGCTGACTTACAAACTGGTGATGGCTAGAAGCTGCTGACCTTCCATAGTTCATCATGTGCCCCTTTCCCTCTCCTCCCAGATTGTCAGTGACAAGCACAGACCAGCCAGAGGTGTGCAGGCTCTGTGGCAGCACTGGGAGGGAGCTCAGGGATCCCAGAACTGTGCTACAGCTTTTATTCAGGTTTTCCCTGCTGTGTGCCAGAGGAGAGGCAGTAGATCCTTGCAAAGAACATTGCTAGGAAGGCACCCTCGCTTTTCTGCATGTTAGTCTCAAACAGTTCCTTAAAAAGCGTAACTGCTTCGTTAAGGTGACAGTACACCAAAACACTAGTTTAAAGGTCTAAAAGAAACAGCTTCCTTCTGCAGCTTGCTTGTATTAGTGTCTGATCAGATGGTGACAGATGCAGCCTTAGCACTTGTCCTTGTTTCAGTGCTGCTGCTGCTCCAGACGCTGAACAGTTTGCAAAGACAGACACAAGGACAAGAATGGTCCTGTTTGCATTTTCAAGCACCAAGGCAGGCTGTAGTGTTAATTAAATTAGCAGTGCCAGCAGACAGATTTAAGTTTCCAGTACCCGAAGAGCTGGTACCATCATTGCCTTATGCTGTGTTACCACAGTAAACTGATAAGCAGTGTCAGACTTTACCTGTTCTCATTTTAAATTCCTCATTTGAAACAGAATGGCAACAGCTGCCTAATATCACTTGTGTCCTTAAATATTCTGCAGGGAGGTCTTCGGAAAGTCTTACGCTTTTGCTAAGTTGTTTCCTGCAATATTGTGTGTGTTGAGTCTGTAAGATAGCGAAATAGATTAGCACTTCAGTGTCACGTATGCAGAAAGAAGCTCTGTTAAAGATGAGGGATGGATCTTTTGTTGGAGGACAAATGTTCAAGGCTCTGCTCCACAGCAGGCTACTTGTGTGCTTTGGAAACATCACTTAGAGGCAGATATTTGCATCACTGCATACTGGTGCCTATATTCTTCTCCCTTAAAAAAAAAATAAATCTGGTCTTTACACACTTCATTTGTGGCTGTATCTCTGTGCCTTGTTTTTAGAGAGGAAGATAGACACACTTTCTACCCAAGGCATGCTAGAGAGAATACATTAAGGACTGTGAGGTCATCTGATGCTATTTTAATAGGGACTCTATAAGCATTTTAAGTAATAGGCTCTATTAGGCTCTGAGAGCAAACTGCATTTCTTTAAAATGAATTTTAATTGTAAAGTCAGTGAAGTAAAAACATGCTACACCTCACAGAGAGACCTAAAGTGTGCTTCAGGAATGAGGGAGGAAGGCTATTTTATGGTGTTGCAGAAGTATCTTATTAGCTCGTTGGGGATTTATCCCGATGGAGCTGCCTCTGGTGACTCTTGTGTGCCAGACCTCAGAAACGCTGGTTTGCCAGGCCTTTGCAGGTAGTTTTTTGTGAGACCCTACCACAGGCTTCCGTGCTGCTGCAAGGTGTGAAGGGAGCTGCGTTGCACTCTGTACCATGCCACCTCTGTTTGCAAAGTCATTATCAGCTCCATCCCTACCAGAACTGATGGTCATGTTATGAAGTCCTTTACAAATGGCTGATTTCATTTAAAGCAACAAAATGGGAGCTGTATGTTGTGGTCTCAGCCTGCTCCCAGGCAGGTTGGGGAGGATGTGTCAGCAGCGTGCCAAATCCTACGAGTGGTGATGAACAAAGAGCAATCCTAGGATATGTGATGGTGTTGCACCATCTTATGTGACGGTGGGTATTACAATGTCTTAACTTCTATAGTTCACAGAAAATAAATAAAAAAACCAAATCAAACCATGATTCATCTCGATATATTTAGATATTTCAGTAAATATCGTGATGGTTCTTCCAATTATTTGGCAGTAACTATAGCCTGGCCTTGTAGATTATGTTTTCTTCCAAGTTGGAGTTCATTTAAACCTTTATGAAAATAATATATTAGCCACTTGAACGTTGAACATTGACTTTTTACTTGCCATTTTTTACTTTAGCCATGAAGCTTAGCATGGAACAGGCTGCTTCTCTAAAGCCAAACAATCTCTCTCCATTTCTACCTTGCAGTCTGAGAGTATCAGTTATGTGTCCCCACCAGAACCAAACTTGTCATGGGAAGAAAGTGGAAAGGAAAAAAGAAAAAGTAATACACAAAATCTTAGACTAAAACTCCTTTGTGCAGAGGAGGGCAAAGGAAACCTCATGGACTGAGGGTTTAGTAGTGATTTTGACCCTTGGTTAGTTTGCATCTCTCTTGATACTTTCAGCAAACAAGCTTTCTGTCTCATTGCAATGTAGTTTAAAAAGAATATCAATGAAGAGAAAACTTTAAAACTAGTACTGTGACTCCCCTGTCTCTGTCTGATTAAAATGTAGATGAAAGACTAACCGGTGGATAGATACAGGCCATGATCCTCAAGTTCTTGAATTATCCTGTGATCCAGTCAGATCCTTTCTAGTAGCCTAGTTCCGCCATCCAAACTTCAGAGCTATTTCACCTGATCGTTTTTGCTTCTCTTGGGCCTCCAGGATCTCCTTCTTTCTCCACGCTTACAGTGAAAGCTAAATGACACAAAGCATTTTCCAGTGCGCTCGCTTAGACATTTCTGCTTTGGAAGTTTTAGAAGTGGTAAATAGGAAGCCTGGCTTCTGAAATAAAATAGATACTAGTATAATCTTCCATGGCAGATTTTTGCCTGTGGATGTGAGACCCTGTTTATCTTCTCAGACTGTGCCTGCACATGCTGTGTATCTTGTTCGCTGTTTGCTGGCCCAGGCTGAACCCTTGAGTCATCCTTGGTAGAGAAAAATAGTAATTAAGCAGCCTGGATAAAGCATTGTATTATTGCTATTGACAGTTGTGGAGAAGTCAGAGAGAAAGCAGCTCTTTCTGAGGGAAGTTTGATGTACTTGATCTAGAGGAAAAAAGGCAAAAAAATCTATAGTTGTATTGATTATTATGATTTTAATTGTCACCTACCACTGAGCACTCCTATTTTGTGTGGGTTTTGTGCAGCAAGGTCTGATTTCTGGCTAGGTTATGGCCAGAGGTTGGTTGTTGATTTCTTTTATTTTCTTCTCTCTTTCTTTCCCTCTTTTCACATGGAGAGAGAAATGCGAGGGACTGAAATGTGTTAATGAGGCAAAGCATTAATTGGTGATCTAATGAACTTATTAGTAATTCTCATTTCTCACTATAAATACAGTCCCGTTTTATTGCATCCACATGAATATATTCTTGTTTAGAAAGAAAAACTCTTAAATGTTACCAAAGGCTATTCCTCCTACTGAAATCCAATAACCTTTACCATTGTGCCATCTCCATTACTTTTACTAAAAATTATTGTTTAATTGAAGTCACGTTGCTACTTCTGTGTAAACTGTTTTGGCTGTTAGAAATCCATACTGTATGTCAGACCGCAGACTTAAAGCTGTGTTAACAGTTACCTAATTTGATGTTTATACATGCACTATTACTCACTGTTGGACAGCACCAATCCTTTAAGAGGGTGTTAAAAATTTATCTACCCCATACGTTGTAATAAATCTGGGCTATAGTCTTTTGTAGTAGATCAGCTGATATGTCAACTGTTGGGGATTTTGGGAAATCAGTTCAGTCAAGGGAGCCAGGTCAAGACTAGGATTTTAAATACTTTGCTAGCCAGTGAAAACTGAGCCACAACTGGGTTACAGTATGATCATGTCAGCAGCTTCTCCAGAGTCCTGAGGATTTTTTAATAAACAGGAGCATGAGTGAAGTACAATTAGGGCATTTGCCTATGTCCTCAGACTGGTCCAAGCAGCATCTATACTCATAATGAACAAACCTAGCGATGGGAGTACTCTGAGAGTTCCAGTAGAAATTACCTTTTCCTCTGGAAATTTTATGTATCTTAGCACTTCTATGCTAAAAGAAACATTTCTGGACCAAAAATCTTTGGGATTTTTTCATAGCAAAAATTTATGCCTGGGTATTCTAGATTAACATATCTTCAGGGATATAACTTTTTAAAGGGGGACTAATGATTTCTTCTTAATAAGTATTTTGTGTGCAAGCACATCTCTCTTTGCAACACACAGGCAGGCAGATACTGGAAAGCAGAGGCAGCCTCTCAGCTCTTGACAAGGACTGTGGAGGAAGCACTTGGTGGCAGGACACTGAAGATGAAGGTCAAAAGGAAGAAACAAGACTGGAGAAAAATGCCTAAGCACGTGGCAGGATGAGCAAACGATGGCCAAGAGGGAGCCCGGCAGTGCTGGGAAACAGTCAGGGCCAGCTGGGAGACACTCAAGAAGAGGTCAGAGCACAAACCCCAGCACTCCCATCACCTGCTGGTATCACCAGGGAAGGTTCAGCTCCTCACCAGCTGCTGCATTTCTCTCCAAGGATAATGGTACTACCAGCAGTCACGGCTGGTGCACAGGGGCTGAATTTCTCAGCTGCTTTCCAATATTGGCACGTTGAACTAACTTGCCCATCTTGAATTTTAAACAAAAGTTTCTGACTGTAACTCCACCACCATATAAGTTGCTCAACAAAGAGTTGTAATTAATACATTTGCAAAAATAATGAGAGATTTTTGGATAACTTGCAGACAGGCAGCTTTCTTTGCTTATTAATCTATATGTTACAAATCACTTCTAGCTGCTGTTATAAAAAAATCCAGCTTGACTGATGAAAGTTCATGTTTCACACCTTTTTTGGCAACACAGAAACAGGCTATTTTACTTATTAAACCCAAACTCTGTTGCAATTTTGTTACTCAGAAACCTTTGCAGTAAATTAATCATCAGAAGAATTACTGAACTGCTTTATTTTAAATCAATCTAAGGAGTACTCTGAGGCTTTTTTAAAGTTGTTGGCTTTTTTTTTTTTCAGAGCACATTGTAGGTTCAGATCACTGAAGAAATATTTACTAAGTATACTAAAAAAAAAGCATTTGTCTCCCCCTCTCGGAATAAAACAACCCCCTGCCACATCTTCATGAGGACCCCATGCCCCAGTAAGTAGCACCCATGACTCGCCTCTTCCCTCGTACCTCCATGGAGGGTTTTTGCATGGAAAATAAGAAACAGGGTGACTGCAGCTGTGTCATTAACTAGCATCTCCGTCAACACCAGGTAACGCTGCTCAGATACATCTCAGAAATCCCACTGGACGTCACATGAGAAGGAACAGTAGTGCAGGGCCATCATCCATGGGGAACTGAAAAGAAAGACCTGTGCAAATGCCAGTGCCAGTTGAGCCACCCGCTTGCCACTGCACGTGGCGCCTAATCCAGCCCATGCCAGTCCAGGTGGTTTTACAACATATTTTTGCCAGCTGTGTGTTTGATAGCAAGAATTGCCACAGTGATGTTCATATTGTCAATGCACTGGGTGCCACTGACACAAGGAAAGACATTGCCACCTGGACGTCTCTGTTGCTCAAGAGAACAGGCACTTTCTGCTTCCCCAATTTCAGGACTCTGACATGGCAAATTGTTCTTTTTTTTTTCTTCTTTTCTTTTAAATTAGCCTTATTTAATAAAGGATTTTTCTGGATTACTAAATGCAATTGCATATAGCGATGGCTCATTTTGCAATGTACTATAATGTAAGTAGTTAAATATGTAACTAATCATTCTAGAACATGAAACCATAAGAAAGATTTTAATTGCAACAAAAAGACTCTTGCCTGCCTACATATTGTATTTGTTTAATGTCGATTTCTCTTCCTGTAGTAGTGAAATGCCACATCCATATTTAAAATCTGAAGTATTGACAAAATCTTCTGAACGCATAAAGCTATTTTGGCAAAGTAAAAGAGCTGCCGTGCTGCAGCTACAAAAATGAAACAGCTCATCAATTTACCAAAAATCTGCCCACAGACAAGGCGTTCTCCAGCCTTCAGGAAACCTGATGCTTTTCTCACGCAAGAAGAAATCTTCACCGCACCAAAGTCAGTGAGAAACCTCTGCTGACTTCAATAAGGCCAAATGTCATGAGGTTGACAGGTTATCATTATGCTTTAAAATGAAGCTTATGCACATGTATTCATGAATAGGAACTGTAACAGCAGAAAGGCTTAATGCAACAGTTACAAGGGAAGTGAAAAATCCAGAAAGAATATGCTGCAGTTCGAGATTTATGTGTTACAAAAAATCTAATTTTAATAGAAGGTCAAACCTTTAAATTTTTTTTTTCCTTAGCGTGTCAAAATTTCACATTCCTTCAGCTGTCACCAAGCACTGTTAGAAATGGAGACAGAATCTGCTGATTGAATTAAAGTGTGATTTCTCAGAGACTGATCCAGTATTTATTCTGAAATTACCCCTAAATGATTAATTACCCACTTAAAAGCATAAGCAAACCTTTGGCCTCATAGCAACTCTATAATCTTTCACAGTATAAACCCAAAAGTTTTCTGATATTTGTAATTACTTACCAAAATAAAGGACTTCTTTTGTGTGGCAGTTTTGTTTGTAAATGTTTTATTAAAAAAAAAAAATCTTTTAATGCTATAGGTCAATACATGTGTAATAATACTTAATAAAGTATCACGTAGTAGTAGGTATTTTGGATTCAGGAATGTAATGGTTTTAACTAAATCATCAGAGCTCTGTTCCACTCCAGTCTCCTCTAAACTGTCATTTTTTTTCCCCAGAATTTAAACAAACTCATTCTTTGTCAAGGTACGTCATCCTTAAGGCCTTGCAAACTTTTTAGTGATTAAACCAAAACAAAGAGAGAGCTCGGCTTTCTTGATCTGAAGACCACGTTGCTCTTGAGCTTAAAAAAGGTGCCTGTGGTTTTCAAGCAGTTAGTGGCAAATCAGCAAGAAAGAAATCAGAGGAGGAGAAGGGGCACTTGGAAATCAAAACAGTAAAGTGCACAGTTATACTGTCCGAAATTGTATTAATCTGATCCAAAGAACTTGCTGGACTGTGGATATTTAATACAATTTGGCTTGCATGGAACATACAATCACGATCGGACAGAAAGGATTTTCTTTTTCTTCCTGAAGTCATCTACAGGATTTATGGAATTCAATTTTCAAGGGTAATATACTGCAGGTCTTTGGATATTGATCGGTTTCCTAAGTCCACAAGGAGATCGAGAAGGGGGGGAAGGTGTGGAGGGTTGCAAGGTGTCCTCGTGCCTTCTCTGTTTTGTTTAGATGCCAGTACTCTCCAGTTCCCCATCCTCCATCCCTAATGCAGCGTGTGACCTAGAAATCATAAAGAGTTTCTCTTTATTTGTGTACTGTCTTTGAATTTGCTGGGATTGCTCCCCTGTTTGTTCTCTGCTGGTAGCCTTGAGGGGGTCCGTCTTCTCAACTGGTTCCTCCTCACAGTCCCGGATTTTACTGGCTGGGGTGTTGGCAACTGACTCCAAGGAGGTGCCTGCCTCCTCCAGGTGGCTGTAGCCCTTATTGCTGCTGGAAGGCTCAGACTGCGAGCTCTGGGAATCCGTCCTGGTGATGGCAGGAGGGGTTGAGGTGGGCGACCCCCCCAGATCCAGAGATTTGGAGTAGCTAGAAGATGCCTTTACCAAGAGGGTGGAGTCTGGGCCCCTGCTAAGAGCCGGGGACCTAAGTGGCTCAGGGAAAAGGGGACGCCTGGCATCGGGCAAGCAGCTGGTGCTCTGCCGCCTGAGAACTAGCTTGTGCCTCCTCATCTCACAGCCTCCCTCGGTGTGGCTGCTGCTGAGGTTGGTCAGGCTCAGTTCAAACTCCCCCCGTGGGATCTCCCGGGCTCCCCGCTCACCGGGGGGCCTCCGCCAGCCTCCCCCTCCACCGCTCGGGGCCAAGGGCAGGAGGGTGAAAGTGCTCAGCGAAGAGCCGACGATGGAGCTGGCTGTGCTGCACCGGCCCCAGCTCTCCGGTGGGCTGCAGGGTGGGCTGGTGACAGTGTGGCCAGCAAGGGCAGCACGCTCCCGGTAGATGCTGTACACAGCCTCGGCCAGGCTGGGTGGCTGCGGTGGGGTGCAGAAGGAGGAACGCCGTGGCGAGGACTCCAGGTCGGGTGGGGAAAGGGAGACGCCCAGTCCTGGTGGCCAGGAGCTCTTGGCCAGCATGGCCGCAGCACCCAGGCCTTCACCACCAGGCTTTAGCTCCAGGCCCCGGGACTGCACGTAGTTGACAAAGCCGTTGAGAGGGGCTGAGGCCGGGGTGCCTCCATCCTTGGCCCGCAGGCTATGGGCATCAATGACGGTGGAGTAGAGGTCACGCAGGTTGATGATCTTGGTCTTCTTGTCACGGTTCTCGTGCAATACTGCATTGGCGCAGATGAAGAGGAAGATGCCGATACCCATGATGAGGGGGCCCAGTACCTTCAGCTTGTCTGAATGCAAGTAGCTCGAGAAAAGACGGAAAAGGAAACCCACCGAGGCCTGGGGGGATGAGGAGGTAGGGGGTGACTGTGGGGACCCCCGGGTAGTAGCAGTGGTGGAGGTGTTGCCTCTGGGGATTGACTCCAGATGGATCCCTGCTTGTGCCCCTTCTTGGCTCCGGGAGCGGTTCTTGGGGGTGCCACCCTGTGGTGGCAGGTGCCTGCCCCCGCTGATGCTGCCTTCTCTGTACACTTGGCTGGGCTTCGGCCAGTAGCCCACCACAGCCAAGGCGATGCCCACCAGCAGTACCAGGATGCCACAAAGGGCGATGAGCCCTGAGAGGGAGAAGAGCTTGAGCTTGCCTTTCACCACCACCACGTCGTTCTTGCGCTTCTTTTTGGCCTTGCGTTTGTGTTTGGGGACTTGACTTTGGGGTCGCAAGGGGTCCTGCTTCCTAGCTGAGATCCTCAGGAGGCCTCCAGTGGCGATCATGGCTGGCTACCCAGAGCACTGCCCCCTACGGCCGCTCCAGCTCCTGCAGTGAAAGGGAGAAGAGAAGAGGATGAGGACCAGGGGCAGACCTGCAGCACAAGAGGTGTCTCTGTTTGCTGTTCCTCATTCAAATTCCTGCTAATTAAATCCCTCAACAAGCGGGACGGGGCTTGACACCAACAGGCTGATCTCCCTTGCCCACACAGCTCCCATGTGTGAGAAAGAGACAGGCAGACAGCATCAAAGCAGCCACGTGCCCCACTACGCTCTTGCCAAACAGCTAATTAATTTATTTACACTCCAGATAAACGATAAAGAGAGTGGTACATGCTGGTGTAAACAAAAAAATGATCTTACTGGTCTCAGAAGGAGCTTGCAAGCCACTGGAGCTCAGAGGATGCCGAGCCTTGCTCCCTAACAGGGTGTGGGGTTACACCGCATGCGGACTGTGGTTAGTTATGTCAGGCAGGATTTGAGGGGATGAGGGAAATAAAAGCAGGAAGGCATTTGGTCTATCGATACCATTTGTTTTATTGCACTACTTACACATCACTGGAGGGAGGGTTAAACATATTACCTGCCTTTCTTAAATGAGTGGGAAAAGGAATTATTGTGAAATGCACAAGGGAAACATTTGAACACTGGAAAGCTGTGCCCTGTGAAAGTTTCTTCCTAGCCCTTTGCACTCGGTCTGCAATATTACAGAAATTCATCTCCCACCTGCGGTCCAGAGGCACCCCTGGTTTGGGAACACGTGTGATGTTACATAACAGCGGCAAGCTCCCTCCCCCCCCCGTCCCCCCNAGAGATGGCATGTCAAATCTTATTAAAGGAGGATCAAACCCTCGTGAGTTACCTGGGGAAACAGCAATGACTGCTTGCAGGGAAACTGGCAGGGGACTAAACACTGAGCATTTATGGCTTTTGTTTTACTGGACCATCATAAGTCATCTCTCTATTCCAGCGATCTGAGCTCCAAAATGCAGCGTGTAGGAGCAATTCCTGCATCGTTGTGATTCTTTTTAAGGGATATTCCTTCATGCTACTAAGGAGCAGGATCCCCTCCCCCCTTTCTCTTTCTGAGTGTCCAGTTTGCTTCCTCTGAGGGAGCAAAAGATGACAACACCGAATATAATATGATTCACAAAGTTCAATTCATTGCACTGAAAGGTGATTAAGTAAGCACCCTAAAAAAAAAAATGTTGCTCCCCTTTCCCTGTCCAGCTTTTAAATCTCATTTCTTTTCTGTTCTATTCCCAGATTTGCCATGTATGCCGTAATTTTGTGTCCCATTTACTCCGTTTGTATTTTCCCCAGAAGAAGAAGGGTGTTGTCAGCAAGGACATTGTTAAATCACTCTCCGAGGTACTGCACGCTCAAAACAAAGAGCAGAGACTTGTCTTCTCTTTCCTCTCGCAGAACTATTTAAAAAAGGAAAAAAAAAAAAAAAAAGCATTTTTGGTCGATGCAAAAGTGTAATTATTGGGGCACGCTTTGCTTTAATTGCCGGTTCGTTGATCTCTGCTGCCCCGCTAGCCAGCAGCCCGTCTCCCCTGCCACGGCGAAAACAGATGGCAACCAGCCCCGAGGAACCTTCCCAGTTCGGCATCGCCGGGCTCTTAGTTTCGGCGACGGAGGGAGCCGAGCTGGGCATGCGAAGGAGGGCACCGTCGGACCGGCGGCCACTGCCACGCAACGGAGCACCCCGGCACTCGCAGGGGCCGGAGCCACCTTCGGCACCGACTGACCGCGACCTCCGCCCGGCCCGGCCCGGCCGCCTCCGCAGGCGAGCCCTCAAGCCCTGCCCCGACCTCGCTCGGTAAAGACCAAGTACAGTTGTGATAGTGTTAACGGGACCCGGTTTAACCCCTTCCCGCC
>WEKW01022349.1:254340-272029 GCA_013389905.1 Sula dactylatra
CCTCTCCTCTCCTCTCCTCTCCCTGTTCATCTATATAAAAGTCGCTAATTTTTAAGCATACACTTGCTTTTGTTAGGTTTTTGAGCATAAGACTGTGACATTCATGTGGTCCTTCTTGGGACCTGCTTCAGTACAACAAAATGCCATCAATTTTTGTAAATTCACTTGAATAGGTTCCACCCCAGACTGGCTGTGTATGTCAGCTCTAATCCAGGAGATGTGTAGCCAAGTTAATATATCTCAGCCCTCAGCAAGCCCAACATCCAAACACAATTTAAAGGACAACCTAAAGTCCTTGGTGTACTTATCTGAAATACTGTAACATCTATGGGTTCCAGCTATGGAACTGCAGTTCCCAGTGTAGAGATCCTACAAAACAAAACCAGAGAGAAGGCACTTCCTCGATATACTTGCAATCTGAGCACAAGATTAAAAGGATAAAAATGAAAAGTATTCTTAGAGGAGTACTATTAAAAGCACAAGAGAGCGACATTTTGCACAGGCTACAGGTTTTCCCCAGTGATTTATCTTTACAATTTTTCAGACACAGAGTAACAGAAGTATCGAAGAACCTTTGCCATCTTAACCTATGTCCTGCTAGCAGAATGGCTTCCAGTCAGAACAGTGGCTCTAGCCTAAAAGCCCATTTTAGTTGTAGCTTATTTAGCTATTTTTAATTAGCTAATTTATTACATTAATAAAAATAAAAGCTGGTGGACATTTTGCACATATGCTTCGTAGTATATTGTGCTACATGCCAAGGTTTCCTGAGTCTTCATTGCTAGAATTCATAGCTTTGTCTTATTCAATAGCTAGGAAAGTTGTAAGAGTATCACTCCCAGTCTGGCCATTGGTCTCAGAGTGTGTGTTTGTTTTGTCTTATCTCAGCCCCATATACTTTGTTTGTTTGTTTGTTTGTTTGTTTCCCATGGCAGTTGAGATTCTGATATGATTAATGGTGGAGACTCTGGTATGATTAATAATGATTTGATAAGCAATGCAGAGGAAAAGAACAGCACTGTGAATGAACTATGAAAAATCATCCTCACTGAGAAAATATATGTTTGAAATCCTTACAGGCCTACATCAAACACAGTGAATCCACATTGTGAATTAGATTTGTCCGGCTTATTTGATATGTGGCAGAATCAGAGGCAACTTTTCTTTTCATTATGTAGCAAACCTGAATCTAGATAATCCACTGAGAGCAAATGGCAATTTGCATGTCTGCTCTTCTTTCAAAATTAATTATAGCAGAGATACACATGGCTGGGAACATTTGCCAGGGTGAAGAAAATACACAGCCATGAAATCTGATGATTGAAAGGTAAAGGGAATTAATACTTTAAGATGAACGAGCTTTTTCACAAAAAAAAAAAAAAAAAAGAAGGAGCTATTAGTTTATCTCACTTCAGTTCTTACTGACATTCTCTGTGAATAGGTTTTTATTTTTGAGGCATTACTTACACTAATCACTTTATAAATATATATATTTTTAATTAGCATCTTGAAAAAGGCTTGGGACTAGAGGAAATTGAATGTGAACTCCCCCTGGGTCAGTTGTAACATATTGCAGGAAGTCTGTGATGGTCGCACCCTCAGGTTATGAACCGTGCTCAGGGGCAGATGTCACTCAGTTACTTTTAAATGTTCTGTGCATGACTTCTCAGCTGGCTTAAAAAGAAGTAGGAACCATTCAGCTGTGTTATTTGCCTTCACTTTC
Source organism: Sula dactylatra (assembly GCA_013389905.1). NCBI lineage: Eukaryota > Metazoa > Chordata > Aves > Suliformes > Sulidae > Sula > Sula dactylatra. The sequence continues at coordinate 256,064 of WEKW01022349.1, forward strand.
GATTTGTTGATACAAGACAACTGCAAATAACTGCCAAAAAACTGTGTCTGTTATTTGTGGACACAAAGCCACAAAAAGGCTAATCAAGAACACTTTCCAAACTATTTGCCTGGAAGGCAAGATCAGTGTAGCATTTCCCTCAAATCACTGCAATTCAAATTTTTTTTTTAATGTCTTCCCCCTCCACTTACCTCATTGCTCTGCAATGTAAGCTCTTTGATATGGAGGCCATCCCAAAGCAACTGGACTCTGTGTACATCTTTTTTCACGATTAGCACCTTCTTATTGCTTAAACATTTTTGTTGTCTCTTTGAAGGTCTACAGCAAATGATGTGAATGTGTATTTTATAAGACAGGTTCGTAAAATAGCTTATTTTGTCTTCAAGCCTTAGAAATAGTATTTTGAGTCAGTGGGACAGCACTTGTCTATGAGAAATAATGACAGAGTATATTGGACAGAGGGTTGGAAAATGTTTTTATTGTAAGTGGTATTAAAAGTACATTACTTGCATGCCAAAGCACTTGTTGTAGGAGGGGAACATTAGAATGCACCAATAACATATGGCTCCTGCTGTCTTTTTTTTTCTTCTAGGGCAGTAGGTGCTAGAGAGATTTTTAGCCTTGGTAATTTAAAATTGTAAATGTTCAAAAATAAACTTGATACCAGCATTTTTGCAACTCTGTGCAAAGGTTTTTCAACAAGAAGGGAGATGCTCATGCCTTTTATCTGCATTGCTCATTGCAAGTCCCAACACCAAAGAGTTCTGGCGATATGCAAACAGCTCAGTCAGGAAGTGGTCAGGGAGGAATGGCGGGCAGTTTGCCTCCTCCACATGGGAACAGGACATCCATGAAGTGGAGTTAGTCCACCCAGTCCATGAGCTGGATTAGTCAACCCCAAGGAGCCACCGTCACACACAACCTGACTAGTTAGCAGGTATTCTACAATTTTAATGATATCAGTGTTCCCCCCCCCNGACACTGGAACAAAGCAATAAAGCATAATCACACTTACAATTAATAATAAGATGATTTGCAGTAATCTGCATGAAAGCACAGTCTATCAGTCAGGAGAATAAGGCAATAATTGCATCCTTCCTTTTTAAGGGAAGGGTTTTCTCAGACCAGCACTCACTGCATACTTACATACTCGTGCAGTTTGATAGGTGTCTTTGCCCTACATTATTAAAGGATTAACTTAGCATTTAATTAATGGAAACTATTACAGTATCTTTTTGATATGCTGTCAAGAGAGATTAACCCAAATTTTTGACCTGTTTTTTTTTTCTTTTTTTTTTTTTTTTTTTTTTTTTTGTTTGCTATTTCCCTTCCCTCATGACCTGCAATCATAGTTTTTTACTCTACACTGGACATCTAATCATCACTGTGGAAAGATGACAAGCTAATGTAGAGTACTCATCCCATAGAAATAGTTTCTATGGGTTATTAACACAATTTGTCACAACCCTGATGAATTGTTGAAGGTCCTTAAAGCTCCACGTTTCATTGCTGTCACGTTCAGAGAGATACAAAATCTGCTCAAAACTGAAGGGCAAATTTGCCCAAGATTTAACAGTACATTTTGGGAACATAAAGGAACCCAGAAAATGTATTAAAGACTCTGATGGAGGAGCCCTTGGGTTGCCAGAAGAAGAGTCATCCTGTTTCTACCAGCTTTTCCACAGCTTCTCTGTAGAGGAGGGATGTTGGGGTAAAGTCAAGAGCACATCTTAAATGTGCCAGTACTGTTCTTAGTTAGCATAGGTGAGAACAGCCTGTGGATTGCTTGCCTGTGATAGGAGCTAAACCCTTCCCAGGCTTAGGATAGCACAAAAGTGAACTGTAGAGTTCTTTGAGCTCTGCTGCGCTCTGGGTGCAAGTGCCAAGGTCAGTGTGCTGATATATTTTCTCTTCAGTCACACTTAAGTTGTGTTATAAATTATTCTAATTGAAAAAGGTAGCAAAAGATATTTTCATAACTTAATGCTAAAACAGTGAACTCTGCCCTAAAGGTGTAGAATGGTGATCTAACAGTGATCAGTAGGTGCTAAGTCCTAAAAGTAGACAGAAGAAAAAAAACTGACTCAGAACTAGAACTTGATCTGTGTAGTTAATGAGACTTGGGGACTCAGTTGTAGGCCATTGTTTATTAAATATAATTAATAACACTTTACATGAAGGACTTGATCATTATTCTTTTGATAATTATGAGACATATTGTACCTCTGTTTTGTTTTTGAATGTTACTGTTGCAACATTCAGTTATGTTAGTCAAATGCCTGGTATCACTCTAATCATTCTTAATCAGTTTTGTAACTTTCAAGATATCAAATTATATAATTCAAATAAAATACAACTTGCCAAATTGCTTTTCTGCATTGACACAAGTGAGCTGAATTTACAGAATGAAGCAGATCTACAGGAATCATCCTGGTTTTGCCAAACCCAGGGAATATTCAAAGCAGAAAGCCAATAGGAATATTCATTTCTTTACTATAGGAATCATTACCATTAAAGAGGTAATAATGAAAAAGAATTAGCAATATCATGTGCCCTTGCTGTTCCTTTTGCTTTCATTACCAAATAACTGTCTTTCCTTAAATTTAAAGAGAAAAAATAAGGCAGCCTTTTAATTGTGCAGGCTATAAGGATGTTGCTTGCTCTGATCTTTTCAATGCTCCCACTGGGGTAGGTTATGTCCTAGTTAATCTATATATCTGAGCAAAAGTCAATTAACTTGCTATAGAGTTTCACCAGAGACACTGAAAGGAAAATTTGGCCTGCAGGTGCTGTGGGATTATGTATGTGAGTAAAGCAGTCAGGCTTTGGCCCCAGATGTCAAGCACTAACTCTACTGTTCATATAGCAAGGTAAGAGCTTTGGGAGTCTCTACAGGCTTGGGTGTTCCTGAAAAACACAGATATTCCAGGCAGCAGGAAAATGCATGCCTCATCTTGTGATACAGAACATAGCTGATTTTCAGTCTGTGTTTATATCTTTAGTTATTTTTAGAGAGTTATTTTGCTGAGTTTTGTTTAGAGATATTAATGGTGCAGAGAAGGTAGTTGCACTCAGAAAGACAGAACCTGGAATAATTTTTGGTTTTCCTGAAATTTAATTGTGAGTAGATTGGACTATTGAACAGAAGGATGGGAAGGGCCTTTTCATGCTCTTTTTTATCTTTGCTTGTTTGAATATTTTGGGTGTGAAATGAAGCTTGTCATGTACACTGGTTAAAAAGCCTCAACTCCTCCATTTATTATGCATTCTTTTTTCAGGGAATGTCTATTACTCATGCATAGCCAGGAGTATGAGGATCACAGATGCATTAAGAACTGTTTATTTAACTTTAAAATAACCAATCAGAGCTTAAGAAAATATTAAACAGATATTTTCAAGTAATACCTGCAGGTATAAATCGGGCCATGTCTAAACAAGTAACTGCCTCTATCACAGCTTCTGATGAGGGCTCAACCACAATCAGAGCACTTACACTCTTGGTTACTTTTGCTGTTCCTTGGTGTCCTCACCATAAAAGGCTGTGTCAGTTCCTGTCTCAAATATAACATATTGCATCACAAGTGGGTGGAATTTATCTCACCTAACTTTGGAAGGCTATAACATGCCTACATCACTTCTAGAGCGTGACAGATCTGGTCTTCTGTAGGAGCGGCAGTTTGAGAGCAGTGGTTTTCTGCAATTACCTGTTTCCTTCTATTGATTATAGCAGAACTCTGAACTCCAGATTTTGATGTTGCAGATTTTCACATTGCAGACTTTTCCCTCTGCTTACCTGTACTGTCTACACGACTCCCTCTGGAGCATTTTTGCATAGCGTCATAAGAATTCAGTAAAATACTAGAACTCAGGGTCAGGTTCCCCAGATTTCTATTCTGCATCTCATAACACTTTCTACATCACGATTCTAGCTATGTACACATTTCGGTGTTTTCACCTGTCTCTTTTTACTTATGGATCCTTGAGGGAATTCTGCATCTATCTGGTAGATTGGTTACCTTTTCCCTCTGTATTCAGAAATGTAAATTATTCCTGATTAGAAATTCGACTGATGGGTGTGCTGAAGTGTAGACAAAAATTTTTGAGGGAGATGAATGGATAGGACAAACACTTCAGAAGAATGACAGGTTGTTGGATTTCACTGAGCAACATTTTTGAGAACAGCAAAGAACTCTTGAGTGGCAGGGTCACATTGCAGTTTGATTTAAATAACAAGAAGTGGTTGCTGAACATTTGGGTGTGGAAAGGCATGTTCTTGAAGTTGTAGGGTGAGCTTGCTCCAGCCCTTCAGCACAGATATCAGAATGAGAGGTGCTTTGATAATAAGAAAAAGTGCTTTGACTGTACTCTGAAAGCTTGCTACCCTAATCTGCTATTGATCAGTAGGCAGTATGCCTGAGGTTGGGAAGGCCATGAAGGAGCTCATAGATAACCATGTGTGTAAGACCACTAAGCATGTCCTTATTCACAAGGATGGGATCCTGGAAGTGTTAAACAGGAATTTGAAGCAGTGATTATTCTGAATGGAGGTAGGGTCAATACCAGATGTTAGTTATGACCTATGGACACCTACTCTAGTTCTGGTATTTTTCACCTTATTCTGTTTATTCATCCACTCAGGGTCCTTATTCCATCATTAGGGACATACTGCTGAGTCACCAGAGTTAGTTTGCTAACTATAAGACTGCAAAAAGAAGGTGCATTAAGTTTCATTTTAACAATAAAGGTGCAGGCAGTGTTATTCTTTCCTGATTGGCATCATCAACATATTGGGGACTCAAATGTCTACAGAGATTCTGAAATGTGTATAGTATTCTGGCTAACTGAGGAGGTAAAAAGGGGAAAAAAAATCCTGAAAGATCAGGTGTGACCAGCTGAAGAGAGTATTATAGGACTTATCAAGCAGGAGGCAAACCACACTCTCCTCTCACACACTGACCACAAACTCTGGGTGACTAAACTTCATGAATGGATCTAAACCCAAACACTGCTGAATGTGAGCTTAAATCTTAATTGTCTCACCTTTAGGTTTTGGTATTTGCATGACTGTATGTATGCCCTTTCTCAGCATGAAGGTAGACAACATCAACTTTAGTTAACTGCATCTTGAAAGAGAAAGAATCTGTTACTTTGCTTTAAGGAGAACTCATTACTCTGGACTTCACGGTGACAGGGTCTCCATCTGAACACCTTTACCTGTCTGTCTCCCAAAGTCAGTCTGGTTCCTGAGGCTCCCATGACTGCATCTTCCCTAGAGATACCGGATAGCACAGAAGGCCATGCTGGCTTGCAGCAGGTACAAGTATTTTATCTCTGTATATCAAGAAACCATTCTCTTCCTCATTCTGGATACAGAGATGAAAACCAGACTCCCTTTTTGGTCCCTCTGTGGCAGATGCTTCTCTGTCTCAAATATAACATAGGGGAGAGGTTGTTTTTCTTCCATTTTCAGTTTTTAAAGTGTTTCTTAGTGCTAATGCTGGGAAAAGTCTTACTAAGAATATCAGAGATGTCATATGGGATCAGGTGGAAAAATGATCCACTGAGTTCAGTATTGTCTCTCTCATAATAGCCTGAAGACACTTCAGAGTAAAACTGTGCTGTCTTGTTTTCCCTTACCCTCCAAATTTTAAAAAGGTAAAGAATCAACAATCTGAAAACAAGTGAACTAACAAATGTCTCAAACCAGGTGAATTACTTTTTGTTAGAGTACTAATATTAGCTTAAATTATGCAATAAAAGATCATTTTCAAATTGTCAAAAGGGCATGCCTGCCTAAAGTTGTTAAATAGAAAACTTTTTTGAAACAATTATTGCCTATTAGTTTGATTTTGGAGAATTTATTGCTTTCACTGAATAACTATCGCTTCCCCATCCTCAGAATGCTCATGCAGCCAATCTGGACCCAGACACACTTCGTCTCGCACACAGGCCTGTGAGTGACTAAGGCGAGGATGCAGAGGAATTGTCTGAGGAAGCAGAAGGGTCATGAAAGGGACTGGTATTCTAATCTGCACTCTAGGTGGAGTCCCCATTTAACTGAAATATAGAATAATGGAGCAAGGCTGATTTGGATAGACTTTCTGATGAATTCTGGAAATGGGAATATAGTAGTTCATTAAACATAGCTATGTTGCAAGCAAATTAAGCTGATTTGGGCTCTTTTCAGTGGAAGTAAGGACAAGTGTCTTTCCTGTGTGTTATTTGAGACAAAAAGGATGGAAAAATATTATCTGAGCAAGGAAAACACATCAGAGAGTATTAAACTCTGTGGTGACAAGATACTGTGATGGATTTCTATCCTCCAGAGCTTTGTGCAGATATTTTATAGTTAGTGATAAAATAAATGGGATGCTTGGCATTTACAGAAAGGTGATCTGGGAACTAGTGGAATAGATAAGAAATTTCTTTTATCAACTTTTCACTAATTGATGTGAAAAATCAGGGAATGGATTTTGTTCCTAGTCATACTTGTGTAAATCTTCAGTAACACTGGTCTCAATGAATGAGGAAATTGATATAACAGAAGGTGGCCTTTGCGTTTCAGACAAGTGAATCTCAAAATTTGTCAGACAAGTGAATCTCAAAATTTGTATGTTATTAGTTTTACACCTTGTAACACGTGCTTTTGCAATTTATTTTACCTAGAGGACAGCTTAAAATGTTGTATGTCGATCTACACACGACTCTAAACTCATACCTGGGATGAACCAAAGTTAAATATGAAACAAACTGAACGGAGATTATTCTAAGTGGACTATTGCCATATTAATGAGTAATAGGTGAAATGAACTCCTCTGTGGGCTATAACCACCCAACAGAGTAGAAACTTTGAGACCAAATTTCTAGAAGCTCCAGCCAAAATTTATGGCTCCCATCTAACCAACCCTGTAGATGGTGTAAAGGCTTTCCCCACCTTGACACTGGCAGGCCACATCCATCTGCAGAAAGCCCAAGGCAATCCATGCTGCTACGAGACCCACAGTATCACATGATCCTGGTACACTACAGTCATCCTAAACCTTCTGCCACTGTAGTGTGGACATAATGTTCATGTAAATATGAGCAGCGCTTCTCTGTTGAAGTGTTGTCAGTGAAGTTGCGACAGTTCGTGACATGGGAAGCGACCAATTTCTAGCTGCTTCTTCTGCAGCCAATCTACTCATGTTGGAGCATCAGCCGTGAAGAATTTCATATATAGATATAATGAAGATATCATGGAACTGGCAATTTCTAATTCCACTCTCACACTTGTCTAGAGCTGTTTCTGTTAGCTCCCACCCAGAGACAAATGCCCAGCACTTCATATGTATTTGACATGAAAAGAACTGCAGACATGTAGCAGAAGCCTGGCTGGGCTTGCAACCTAATTTGCAGCAATTTCTCAACCACACAAACTACAAAAAACAATAAACAGAGATACAAAGCCGATAGAAAGCTGCTGTGAAGATGTTCTACAACACTCTGTAAGACAGAGCTGGGATTTGCCTCATAAACTAACTAGGGAGAACAAGAAGTAAGGGAAAATTTTGTCTAATCTTTCATGAGAAGTTTCAAAATGCATTCTTAAAGCACTGTCTTGAAATAAAAGAACATATCAGTAATTTTTCCAATACTTTTCTCTAAGTGCTTAACCAAGATATAATACTAATGTACATTTTGTCATTATGTAGTTTGGCTTCATGGAATCATAGAATGGTTTAGATTGGAAGGGACCTTTAAAGATCATCTAATCCAACCCGCAATGCTTCCTTAAAGCATGGGTTTACAAACTGCTTGACAGGCCTGTTGTCTACCATTAGACAAAAAGAAAGACTGAGATTTAAAAATGGACCAAAGTGATCAGTTTGGAAAGCTGCTAAAGCTACCGTTGGGCAAATGCTCACATATTTTTAAAGCATATTTTGTTTCTGCAAAGCACTTAGCAGTTTATATAGCCTCTATTGAAGAAAATGTAACTGCTCCCTACATTGCTTTTAAACATAAGAAAGAGTCAAGCTTCTTTTGAATCTATTAACTATAACAGTTGTTTGCAACCTCCAACTTAAACATAAGCACCTATAACCATTTAAATCAATGAGGTTTTTCTGGGTATTGTTCAGTATTTTTATGCGTATTTGTTTGTATGGGACAAGCAGAAGAAACAGAAGGTGCTACAGAGAAGAGAATGAACCACAAAAGCCAAGGGGGACAGTCTGAGTAAACACTGAGAATGTGACCCTAAGATGAATGCAAGCCTAGAGCAAAGCCTTAGGATTAATGTCACCTGGAAAATGGTCTGGAAATAAGGTCAAAGTGCTGGTTTTCTTCTTTCAAATATCTGTTTCATGCTTTCCAGTGTAATAGATTGGGGTCAGAGAAGGGTCTGTTTGCTTGTTCAAGCAGAGGACTTTTTGTTATGAGGAAAGGAAAACATAAGAAGTGATAGAGAGCCTTTAAGCAAAGGTGGTACTCTCCTGAACATGCTGTAATAATGTGAGATTTTGTTATTGAATGTGGACCTTCTACAGTTAGGAGCTTGATATTTATCTTATATATTTTCTGTGGTTTGTTTGTATTGACAGAACTGCGCAAAACTTACTCCTCTTCAGGAGGTGACTGGAAGGTAATTACTGCCCCAACTCTGAAATTATCCTTCCAACTTTTGCCTTGCTGTGGCTATTTGCTTGAATAGACACACTCTTAACACAACAGAGAATTTAATACATGATATTATTGCAAACATTTGTTGCACCCATTTGTTAAGAGCATGGGCGAGTCCAAACTAGGTAACCCACAACAGAACTAAATATCATTTAGTTTTTGAAAAACAATGCATGGCATAAATATTCAAGGTCAGAGCTTGAATAGAAGGTTAACTCCCAAGGAAAGACTTTTTAAATCCTAACAACTTATATTGACACTGGTATTTGAATAAGACAGATTGTTACTTGTGGAAACTAATAAACATGTAGGCAACGACCCTGCTATCAATATATCAGATATGACACCAATTGATGTATGTGGGGGATACTGGTGAAAGGACAATATGCCAGACTGAAAATGTATTTGCCTTTCAGTCCATTCATATTATTCAGTTTGGCTGTTGTCTCGAGTGATGACAAACTTAGTCTTTTTGCGGCTGAATAAGTAGTCTATGGGCCTATTCCTTTATTACAAATTATGACTCAAATTTTGTGCTTGGCTGAAAAAGTGCAATTAATCATGGCGGTCATTTGTCACAGGCTCTGTAACTCTGGAGAAACAAATCTCTGTATTCAAAGTTGCATGGAGTCTGCTCATGTATGTCAGCTGTTTCCATTTATATTTTTTGAGAATGATGCCATTCTTTTTTAATTCTTTCATATGGAAAAGAGCATTGGGAATCCAGTGCTGTGGGGTGAGGTGAGTCATGAACTCTGTGCTTTCAGTACTTACTGTAATCATGAAAAAAACCCCTATTTTTTCTCTCCATGGTGTTACAAAGTGCTTGAAAATGTGGTGAGAGAGCACCATGGAAGTGGGCACTTGCAGTTAAAAAAACAGTTCTTTAAACACGTGAACTTTGATTTATTATAAATAATTGTTCCGACATTAAGCTCTCTTTGAAGATCAGAATCAAATACTGTTCCCAATTTGGTAAATATTTTCAGGAGCTTGTTATTTTCAGCCAGCAAGCAATTGACAAGGGTGGAAAAGAGGTGAGGATCTTACAAGAAATCTTGACAATAACTTTCTTTTTTCGGCACAAATGCTTTTCAAAAACACATGGGGGAAAGCTGCACTTTAGAGAATAAGGACTTAACTGGGATTCAGCTGAAAGTAAAAGGAAACAACTGCATTTGATTCCACTCTCACATACTTTAGTTGCACTCACATCTGTGCTGTATCAAATATAAATTTACCTTGGTGTAAATGAGAGAAGGCTTAGACCCTAAGCTTGGACATTTTGGAAACCAGCAGCAGACTAAGTAGCTGTAAAAACCAGATGTTGTGAGCTTGGACCCTGTTTTGTTTGAATGGACCTCTTCATTGTCAAAAGCAAGAATGGTCGAAGGCTGGTCTTCACTTGTTCCCTTGCTTTAGGCTCAGTTTTGTCACATTGACTAATACCTGAATTTGTAGGTAATGCACTCTCTTGAGCAGAGCTCCTTGCGTGCACACAATGTGGGCCCTGCTTCAAGTGAGCTGGACCAGGTGTCCTCCAGAGGTCACTTACAGCTTCAGTTATGTCATAATCCTGAGGGTTTTAGACATTGCTTTACATGAGGAAAATGGCAGAGTTTGAGGTAAATTCTGACGTAACTGGTAGACTTATTTTTGCTACATGGGGGAAGGAACAAACTTGTGCTTCTTTTTCTTTTTTTGTTTTTAATATGCACTGAGATGTGGAAGGTTTTGTGTGTCTTCTGCACTTTTTCACTGCTATATTTTAAAACTTTTAAATTTTCATTTGGTTAGCAGTGATATTACTATTGTCAGCCAATATGTAACCATACCTAAATTATTATGTTTACTGCTCCAGTACTAAATTTGGCCTAACCCATTTAAGTCATTTTTAGAGACAGATTTGCATTTGAGCTGATTATGTGAATGCCAAGTTTCAGCCTACAATGACTGAAAACAGCTGAATAGTGAAATAGTGAGTGACACTGTTTATAAAGGAAACAGCTCCTGACCCTCGATGACAGCTCTGTGAATATGATGATACAATAATTTGAGGATGTTCAATCTTGCTCACAGCTATTACTACGCAGGTTCCTAATTTGTTGCCTTCCTCCATCATCAGAACATGCTCTGCAACTCACACTTTTACATTGCTGAATTTCACTTCTGCCTGTTTCCTCGGAGTGATAGCTTGTGAAAAGACATAATATTTATAATCTTACTTGCATTTATTTTCATAGGGCTATGCTCTGCCTTTGAGCATAGCCTTCAGACAGAGATGCTGCAACATGTGCCATAGCAAGAACAGCCTCAAGAAACAGTGTGCTTCAGACATCCCAATGAAGCATATTTTCCCTTGTTTTTCCCTTTGCCTGGGTAGTAAGTTGCTATTAGCCTGTGTAGCAGTGAGTTTGGCTAGTTCTTAACTCACCTGTGGTGACCAATGCATGTATGTGTGTACGTATATACATAGCTAAGTGTGTGTGGGACAAGCTTTACAAGTGCTGCATTATTGGGGGTTTGGAGTCCCCTTTTTTCTTTTTTTTTTTTTTTTTATTTCCTCATCTCTCCATCTCTCTCCTGTTCTACATGATCTTATTCACTCCTGTGGAAGTGAGTCTGAGCTCTGGAGAACGCGGCTCAAGTTCACGTTCACAGTCCCCATGTCCCTCTCTGAGTGTTTGTCTCACACCAGGGCTCTCATTTACAGGGAGCAATGCACAATTTTGTCTCAGGAAGTTTGATGAAAAGCTCTAATCCTGGCATATTTAATCCAAAGGGCAAAGTGTGAATGTCACCAGTGTTTCATGAACTACATAGTCTATAATTTTTCCAGAAGCATATCACTAAGATAAATTTTTGTATTTGGAGAATTTCCACCCTCTAATTAAAAAAAGAAACAAAAACAAAGAACTGTTTTGGGGAATGTCTTTGTTATTTCTTTAAACTGGATCCTGAATTTTAAACCTAGATGCTCATTTACTCATTCATATGTGCATGGCTGAACAGATTTAAAACATATAATATTGAAAGACTTCACATAAAATATACATCCATTCTCCCATAATGCTGGATGTGTAGCATTTATTCCTGTTTGCCTGCGGAAGGGAGTAAGAAGCTAAAGAGAAGGAAGGGCCTCTGCTCTCTCTACAGTGTTGAGTGTAGATCTGCTACTCAACATGTAAAAAAAAAAAAGGCAAAAAAAAAATTTACCCAGGAGTTTTACTCATTGTTTTAAGTCCCCTTGGTTTTGGGACTCCCAATACAACATGGGTTTATTTTTGAGGAAAAAAGAATATATATATATATGTGTGTGTGTGTATATATATATATGTATATATATGTATCTATCTATTTACCTATATATATGACTTTGGTATATCTTGGTATGTGTGATGTTTATTAATGGATGCTTTTTTTTTGTGTCTAAATTGACAGGCTTTAATATCATCATCTGATTTACTGGGGTCATACCAATCTTCTAGCTAAAGAAAGTTTGACCTGTCAGTTATTGACATCTGTAGTTGAATGGGATGGGACAGCCTTAAGAGTACTTGACCAATTGGTTCTGCTGTAACTTTTACAAAGCCTTTGGTTTAGCCTTGTTAGACATTTTGTGCCTCAGATTTTATACACTGTTTGAACTGTCTTTTTATACATTATTCATGTTCCCATCAGCACAATATTGAATTCTGGCATCCTTCCAAGGACTGGTAACATTCAGTTCCAAAATGAGACTGAAAAAGAAAGGAGGGAGAAAAAGATCATATTTCTTATTTTTTGCTCAAATTTATCTGACCATTGACCTACTTTATTTTCTTAAATAGCATGAGAGGTAAAAGTGGATTGATGAAATAATTTCTACAGACATCTGAGTGCAAGTGATATTAAAATGAGGGGAATACAATCTTAAAAAGACTGGGACAAATTCACCATTGGGATTATGCCAACCAGGGGTACTGTAGAATTTATTGGAGTTTTCTTATGGCAGAAACTGAACAGGTGAATTTGTATTAGTAAAAAGCTGCTATGGTCGTTCAAACACTGAGACTTGGACAGTGCTGCAAGGAGCAGACAAAATTTGAGAAGGTGATGTTTTGGCAATGGCACAGACCTTGCAAGCACAGATTTATTTTGCTCCTTCAGGAACTTCTGCATTAAGCCCTGGATGCAGTAAATTCTGATGTTGATAGAAAGCTAATCTTTATCTTCAAGGAAAAACCATGAAGGAATGTTAATACCAATGCCTTCCCTCCACAGGGGTAACATTCCCATGGCTCAGACTTTGCCTCCTTTACCAGTAGAGAATACCTCCTCCTGCAGCTTTGGCAGATATGATGCCACACAGCATGGTATTCTTCTAGCCTGTGCTAACCTTAAAACAAGTCCCTCTCCACTGCTTTAACAATATTCATCAAAAAGTCAGTTGCAGGTAATTGATCTTGTTAAAGTAGGTACAAAGTACCTTCATGCTATTGTCCTGATCAGTTTGGATTACCTTCTCCGGAGAAGAAACCTGTGCCTTTCATGACATGTAGCAAAACAACAACATGAAATATTTGTTTGAACTTCAGTGGAGTGAGAAGCTAACTAACTGAGTACTCAAACCAAGAACTATATAGGCAAAAGCAAAAATTAGCAGCCATGTTGATGACTGCTGTGTTTGCTCTCTAAATCTTCCTCTTGCTCAGTGGGTCAGCCAGGCCACAACTGCTCAGAGCAGTGAAGGGAAGCATGATTAACGTTCACCTCCACCTGAAGGCGATAACACTGTCCAGAAAGTGCCAAAACTGGCAATACTGAACAACAGTGAACTGTGTATTATTTTTCCCTGTTATTTAGCAGGATTTCCAAAAGGATAAGATATAGGTATGGGTAATAAATGGAAACATCTATAATTGCATTGGGATATAAACATAATTGTCACACCTTGGAATCTAAGCCAAACTGGTAAATATATTGTGGAATTAATATTTTTTTGATATATTTAACATTATTAAAGTTATAGCTGTTTCTCAGAAGCATCTAAGATTAGCTGATCTCATATATGGGCTGCTCAATAAGATAGCTGGCTGACCTGGTACTGCCTTCCAATGCATATTTCTCCTGTTTGTCTACTAGCAGCAAGCATTTGCAGAGAAAAATCATCATCAGATATCATCAGAATTGGTGACTGTTACATTTATGTTGATAAACTTGAAAACCCCACATTTTGGTTAGTCAGAATTACCACTGAAATGGATTGCAGAAAGAACCAACACAATTATAAACTGTTTTTCTCAGCAATGCTGACTTGGGATCAGAAGGTAACTATTCTTGCTTCCAGAGTAGGGAATTTTTGGCATTTAAATTTTCAGGCACCTTCTCCTACATCAAAGAGACTGCATAGAACACACAGGATAAAAATCTATGCCTCATCCTCATTAGGGATTATTTTCTCCCTTGCACTGAGAGCTGACCGAGATAAGAGCAGCATGCCTTAAATTAAACTTCCTCACTGAGGCCAAGCATGCATTCTGGAGCAACAGCTTAGGCACTTAGATGAATGACTCTGAATACTCCATATGATCATTCTCTCCTTCACCACTAAGCATATGCATAAGTGCCATGCTGAGCAGGTCCTTCTGAATGCTTCAGTCTATGTGGCATCCTTGACTTCAGTGCTGTTACCACCATTTTGTGGAGATTTTTTTTTAGTCTGTCTTTTTAACCTTCAAAATTTGTCATTTCTCCAGGCTCTTAGGCAAGACTGGGTTGAGAGATGAACAGCCTTCAGCTTATTTTTCCTCATAACTGTTGAATATTTATGTGCTGAATTGTGATGAGCTGTCCTTTCTATATTACATATTACTGGGTATTTTAATTCATGAGATGGGATTCAGAGCAGAGAGGTACTTCTGGAAGTTTTTATAGCTCTAAATAAATGAGACAGACAAGTTTTTGTCTTTTCATCTGCTTCTTCAGCAAGTGTGTTTCTTTCTCAGGTCTTTATTTTGTTGATCTTCTGCAGGGTCCAGCTACCTCAGTGACAGACGCCATGTGAATAAAAACAGATAAAATCACAGTCTTGGTATTCTCTCTTTTGAGAAAAGAATAAAACAGAATTGAGAACCACTTTCCTTTTTTGTTTGTTTTCTTTATGAGTCTAGAACACAAATAGTTTCATGAGAATTATTCGGCCAATGTTTCTCAGCTGCCCTCAAAATTCCTGCTAAGAAGTTCTCCCTCTTTGGCTTTTGCACATCCTGCATTCTTCCCATCATGTGAGTATGAGAAAGCCTCTTAAAAATGTGTCACGGCAACACAACAAGAGTTTTACCTTTTGATTCTTATCTTCCCCCATTCCCAAGCTGTTGTGATTTTCACTAACCTCAAATACTTGCTTTTTGTAAAAACAAGGAAAATTGCAGACGTTCAGAAAATATGATCAGTTTAACCTTTCCAGTATAAATGCAGCATGAATTAAAGGCTTTAAATATCAGCTTAAAAATCATGAACATTTCAGCTTTGTTTGATTCTGCAAAGAGATGTAAACCTGGCACAGAATTAGAATTATGTACTATTGATAATGCTCTTGAGTTGAGCAAATGAGTTGGTCAAACACTGGCCAAAAGTTCTTCTTAAATAACTAAAAATATCAATGTAACATTCATTACATGCTTTAAATCTGTGGTGGAAAATGTATGACTTCTTTGGCTTTTCTTTTCTTTATGATTGTTGTGTGTTGTAAATTCCCTTTTTCTCTCCCCTTTTTTTTTCATTTTTCTATTTTGCTTCTGCAAAGGACAGGGCAAGAACATGAAAAGAACATGAAAAATTATTTAATTTTGGATGCCTTAAAATGGGCATTTTTTTCTTTATTAAAAGATCTTTTTAATAAAAGCATAATGTTTGGACTGTTACTGTTACCCAGACTTGTCAGGATTAATCCTTAAGATACTTGAGAATAGAAGAAAAACTAGCTTATGACTGAGGCATAGGTCTATCTAAGCTCATTGTGTAGCCTTGAGGAAGTCATATTGTTTGCATGATGCCTACATGCTAAGGGATACCTAGACTTCTCAGAACCACAGGGGTTGTGTGATACACAGCATGTTCATGTTTGAAAAGATCTTCTAAGCTCCTGAGGTGGAAGGATCTACAGTAGTGGGAAGTATTAGTATTTCTTAAGGTTACATGCAAGCTAACACAGGAAATGAATCTTCTGGTAGATTAGAAAACAACCAGACATTAAGGTCCGTTCCCTGAGATGCTTAACCATGGATTTGCTTCTCTTTTCCTTTCTCTTTTTTTTTCCCAACA
>WEKW01022349.1:272048-285385 GCA_013389905.1 Sula dactylatra
ACAAAATGATAAAAAGCTAATTCTATGACAGGGAACTTTGAGCTTTTATTC
The DNA here is from genome assembly GCA_013389905.1 of Sula dactylatra. Lineage (NCBI taxonomy): Eukaryota > Metazoa > Chordata > Aves > Suliformes > Sulidae > Sula > Sula dactylatra. Next base: position 272,100 of record WEKW01022349.1, read on the forward strand.
AAAAGGATCAAAGTAAAGAGTCAGGGAATATTATGCTTTGGGAGCATAGACTCACTGTGCTTTGCACTGGCAAAAGCCCTGCTGGAGTAGTTACATCCTTTTATGTCATGGATAGGCTCACATTACCAGGGCATTGTGTGGACAATAGCAGACCCTGAAATTGTCATATGCTAGTTGTTCTTTAGAAATTGTGGTTCCACTACAAACATTAAAATCCATCAATGCATGTATTTTAAGAGAGTGTCTGGTTATCCATCCAGCTTAATTCCTTTGCAAGAAGGTAGGGGTTTTTGCAATATTTTCTATGCCTTAGTTACCTACAGAAAGAGGGGCACAATCTAGTTTCAAAAGATGTCTGCCACTGCCTTGGAAGACCCTCAATATTTCTTTCTTTATTTTTTTTGACTGAGCATATGAAATGGGATGCAATATGACCAATAAATAGTTTCACTTAAGTAGAGGTGGATCACTGGCTAGAGTTACTACAGCCTCGGCTTTATTGGACAGTGCACTGTTTCATCAGGAACAGCATCTAGAAAAGAATTGAGTATTATGTGATGTCAGTGTGATAGGAACTTAGAGGTAGAGCTTATAGCCAGAGTCATTTGCTACGAGTAGTAAAAACCAGTACTATTTAAGTATTTATAGACATTTTGGTGAAAAGAGTGTACAATAACATCAGAGAAAAAAGTCATTTTGGAAGCCTTAGGGAAGTGAATGAGTAAGTATGGCTAGGATGGCAGAGTAAGGTAATGTGATGTCTCCAGCTGTATGACCCCTTCTTTCTTTAACAGGCCTTAGTTTTATTTAAGAGACCTAGAAGAACATGTTTAATGAGCTTTTGTGTGTGTATAGTGAAACACTAAGGCATGCATTTCTTCAAGAAATGTGGCTGAGGAGCCAAGGGTGTAGTATATATAGGATTAGCTCCACTTGGTTTTGTGCCAGTCTATGGTTTTGTTGAGTTCAAAAGCATTTGGATTAGAAATAGTTTGGTACCTTTATTTGTCATAAGATACTTAAGAAAACAATTTTTAATCTTTTAAACCCTGCTTGTAGCTGAGATGCTGCAGACTTTGGTTTTATATGGCTCTGTCACGGAGATACCTAAAATACTGCACCAGATGAAGAGAAACAAAAAGACCATTTTCTCTGCCTTATCCCCTGGGAAGAGTGAGTCTCTATATGGCTCTTTCTTCCTGTTCCTCTCCTTTACCAGCATTTGTCTTCTGAGAGATATTCTGAGTTTTACCCGTACTTTGAACATTTGATAGTCAGTCTAAATGAAATAAAAAAGCAATGGGTTTTATAATAGCATAATTTGGTAGAAGCTGGAAGCAAAACTGAACTGTGCAAAATACAGCTCCTTCAAGACCAAAATGTGTGAAGAAAGTCTGCTGAAAATTAACATTAAAAGTGTTTGAGCAGGAGAGAAGGAAGGATGCTTCTGATTTAGAGATCAATTCTGAACAACATGTGGCCACCCTGAAGAGATGGGGGTGCAAGAAACTTTAAAGACGGGGAATCAAAGAAATATTTGTGCTTAATTTATGCTGCTGCTAAGAACCAAATAAGTGCTGGGGAACATCTCTATTTTAGCTACAGAAATGAACGATGCATAAGGAATAGCTAAGTCAGCCCACTGGTTGCCCAGCCTGGTGCAGAGAGAATCTGAGCTATGAATTATAACAATAGTTATCAGTGAGCCAGTAATATGAAATAAATAAGCCTGAAAAGTATTGAGAAAAAACATTCCCAAGGTTCCTTTAATTCAGTTGCATAAGAAGGATATCTGATCTCCTCGTTCTTAATTACTACCTGATGCCACTAAGGCGCATGTGTGTGTATGTATGTAATTATGCATATATAACATAGATTGCATGAAATCTATTTGGCAACAGTTTATGTATTCATTCAAATCCAATTGTTTTTCCCTTTCAGCAAGTAATAATAAGCCATTGTCATTGCTTCATATGATCATTAGATTGTGTTAAAGCTGGACGTAAGAAAATGCAGTGAGTCCAATGTCATCTCCCTGCTCTTATGACATTAATATATGCTCAGGTCGAGAAGAAGCTCACAATTTCAGGTCTCAACACTTGGCACCTGAAGACCATGTGGGCTCTGCCCTTTTGGTTTTTGGCTGTGTGCATGCTGTATTTAACTGTACTTTGTATTAAAATTTGTACTTTGGGGTTAGTAGTCTTCTCTTTTGACATATAGTATGTGTTAAATGAGAAAAGCAAATAGATCTGTTGGTAAAACCTGTCTTTTTCTAATCGGGAGGTGGAAACAGACACAGGGGTTTGGTGGTTTTTTTTGTTTTGTTTTCTTTTTTTGCATCAGCTCTTCAGAAATCTTAGTCAGTTCCCTATTTATTCTTAGTGAAAAAACGGCAGAGCTCTCTTTTGGGTCTGCTTGAACAATCAGACGAGTATTGACAACTACTTGATTAAAAAAAAAAATCCTTACCGCACTTCTGAGAGAAGACACAGCATGACATGGCTCCTATCTGAACGTACTTGCTGTTTACATTATAAACGTAATAAATCAAGCCAGAGCAGCAAACATAAGGGACAAAAGCATGACTGGGAAACGCAAAGGCCGCAGCCGCTTGGTTGGTTGCCCCTGTGTGATGCATGCTGTGCCTGCCAGGCCTCTGCTCCAGGGTTGTCACCCTCAGGAGCCCCTCAGCTTCAGCGCCGTGCCCCTGCCCCTGCTCTTTGTCGTGGAGTCGAACCGCCTCAGCCCAAATGTGGGCTGCAGGTATTTAGTCTGAGGGCTGCTCCTTTCTTGGAGGTGCACAGGGTGTACCTAGGTACATAGGTGTGCAATGTACATATGTACATTGTACATAGGTGTGCAATGTAATGGCATACCCAGAATCTTCCCTGGTTGGGGACAATGTCTGCCAGTCCCCGCCCCACCACGCCAGCCGAGTGCTGGGGGACACCGGGGCAACCCCAGCCCCGGGCATCGGGCACCTCCCTGGGGAGGGGAACAGGCTGAGGCCGGGCTCAGGAGCTGGGTAGGGCCATGTGGGGTGGGGGTAGCTCAGGCCAGGCATCCGAGAAGCCCCCACAGAAAAAGCAGCTCCCCAGGCTGGGGTTGACCCTCACCATGGCCTCTCTGTCTCCTTGTAGGAGCTCTCCTGGAGGGCAGGCTGGGGCTGAGCAATTCCTAGTCTGGCCCGGAGCCCACATGCCATACCCCAAGGCAGGGATTGATGCGCCCAGGGCCTTGACAGCCTTTGCCAGTTGCATGGCAGATCTTGGCAGAGTACCTGGCAATAGCTGAAATCTGCCTGGGAAAACATATTTAAGGAGGTCTAACTCTAGGGACATTGTCCTCGGCCCTCTCTGTTGCAAAGGTAAAGAGCTCATTGCAGGCAGGAGCTGTCCTCGGGCCTGTGGATGCTGTGGGGACCTGCCTCTTACAGGCTGCATTTTATTCAGGAGCCCAGAAGCAGGTCCTTCAGGCATTGTTTGGGTTCCCCATGTTTAAACAAATATAGTAATTCTCTGAAGCAGAGACTGATGAGGGTAAATGTCTGGGAAATGCTGAGTGTGAGACTGTTCACACCTGGGGTTGCCCTGGGTACAGCTGCCTGCAATGTGGGCTCCCAGCCTCAGGTGCCGTGCTTTTACCTGTGCTCAGTAAAGAGGAAGGAAGGGAGGCAGGGCTGGAGAATGAATCAGATGCCTGAAATTAGATGCTGTGCAACCTCTTCTCATTTAATACCTACCTCAAAGGATATCTCAAAGGCCAGACTACCATCATAAATAAGGCAATAATAGTCAGTGTTAAAACACTTATGTAGGCTTTCTGGGCTTTACATCTGCAAGAAAATGCTCCACGCTGCTCACACCCTGCCTCCTATCTCCCTAGGGCAGCTGGTGCATAAAGCTCCTGGTACCAAGTGTGTGCAGCACTGGATCCTTAGTCATCGGGGGGAACAAGGCTGACAGCAGAGGTTGATGCCTGCAGAGAGAAAACAATTACCAGCTGATGCTTCAAACAGCAGCTGCAGCATTCTCAGATTCACCAACTCCCACTCAAAGACTTCGCCTGAATCTGCTCAACATGCAGCAGGCAGGGTGTGTGCGTCCATGGAGAAGCCTACTCTAGAGAGAGAAACATCTGGCCATGGGTATGAGAAGGTCTTTACCTCACTGAGACCAACAAGGAAGGAGGTGAGAGCTCTAAGGGGGGGTAGAGATGGAACAGAGTCCTTCCAGTGTCAATAATGTCCATAAACCCTCTGAGGGGAAGGAGCAAAGCAGTGAGGAATGCTGCTTTTGAGAATGGGAGAGGTTGAAGCACAGATCAGTACTAATGCAGTGGAAATCTAGGGAAATCAAGGCCTGTTCTGGTCATTCAAGAGGCGAGGAACCCAGGCTTGCTTTGGGGAGGGGGATGTGTGCTGGAGCCAGGCAGACTGAGCTGGGACCCTGTTATTGGGCTGCTGTACCTGGCTTTACTGCTTGTATCTGATAGGAGACTATTGGCATTGACTTTTGTATCTATAGAACTCCAAAACCTCCTTCCAAAACATGCTAAACAAAATATACTGTGCTCTCTACAAGACTGTATTTGTGGTTTTAAGTATATATGTGTCTGTTTTTCTGTATTTGTGTGTTATATCAGAATATATATTTAGAGGGGAGAAAAAAAAAGGAAATACATGACGTATGGGTACAATATGGGGCTGTGATCAAGCATTTGTACTCAACAGTAAAGAGGTTCAGAATAGAAAAAGGCAATATTTTTTAGTGACTGAGACGTACCATTATAATTTTAAAAGGCTCTTTAATATTGTGTTGTTTGGCCATTACTTTCCAGAGGGCATACACGATATATGACTGAATACCATAAGCAGCTTCTATGAAGGAAGTATTTTCTAGTTGTCAGTAGACAGGCAGTGCCACTGAGAAGAGGATTTCATCACGCTTTCTCCAGATTGCCTAGCTGGCAGCCTCTGCTCACCTCAGAGTGGCCCTTTGCTCTGCTGCTCTGGCAGTGTTTAATGTTCAGCCTGAGAGACAAAGGAGGATTGTCCTTTCAAAATGTACGTACATCAGTACTGCCTGAAAGAGAAATACAGCAGGAAACACTGATTCTAAATTACTGTTTAAAGTGCCGGCCTTCTTCTGAAATGCGGACAAAACAGAAATTATACAGAAGCTAAAAGCAGCGATTTTTGTGTAAGCAGAAGAAGGGGTCCCTTTTGGCACCTTTTCTAAGGCATTAACTGTACCCAAAGAGCAGTTGAAATGGGGTGAGAAGAAAATGGTACTTCTGATGTAAGCAACTAGGCATTGCTAAAGCAATAACTACGCCGTTAGATACTGGTTTCCACTGAAATGGAGGTAAAAAGTGTTTCTCATTCTTGGTTGTAAATCTGCTGGGCTAAATCTGAAAATAAAAGGTCCAAAGTCTCCAGGCAAAGCTTGCCAAATCTAAAGAATCCTACTAAATGTATGTCAGCTGGAGGCTGATACATGGGCTGCTGCTTATATACTGCATAGAATTATGCCGTCCCCTTGTGCAAGGCCCACAACACAGGACACTGAGGTTTTGTGTCTGAGAAGTGGGTCTGGATCTGCTCCACTGTTTAGAGCAGTGGAGAGAATGGTTATTGCAGACTAGATGGGCAGTACTGGGGTATTGAGTATGATGTGCTTGCTCATTGGGTTTTTTTCTCCTACCTCGCCTGTCAGTAATTGGAGACCAGAACCTGCATGGGACAGTTTCTGGACTAAGATCGCTTGATCTATTAGATCTGATTTTGCACACTGAAGCCAAGTGAGCTGTGCTGCTTGAGGATGTGGTCCCTTTTTTAATCTGTAGTGAGACTCTGGAAATCTTTGGGGTACTTGAAATCAGTGAGGTAAAACAGAATGGCTCCTATATTTTTCTGGTGTCCATGCTTGGAGTCATTTAAAAAGTTTATACTCTGGATATGTTTCTAGGTCCAACATTGCTGTTTATCCAAAATGGTTAGCGAGGAAGTTATATTATTCAACACACACACAAAAAGGAGAGAAGTGAATTAGCATCATCTTCAGAAGCTTCTTAACCAAGATTTTTCACATATATTCATTCTGCTTCCTGGAGCAGGGAAAGGTGTTAGATCATTACTATTTAGGTTCAAAATTAATCACACCCTTGCTGTGCTGCTGCTCAGATGGTCTTTTATTACGCTTCTGGAGAGATAATAGGTATAGATGGTACCCCAAACTCCCAAACTTTCTCTGGGCTTAGTGCCAAGATTTAATGCATTAAAAATGAGAGGAGAGATATCTTTTCTTTACTAAGAAAAGTTTAGTTGGGGATAAAACACGATGTCCAATTCTAGCAGAGACATATCCAGGGCTGCCATCTGCTACACGGAGCCTATGCCTTTCTGACTCTACTCCAATGCCAATTAAATCTAGCATACAGAAAGCAGAGGTGAAGTATCCAAAATAATCACGAGAACATGAAGATCACAGAAGGAAGTTCATGCCTCATTCATATGTCGGTAAGGATTTACCCACTAGCAAGGGACTTAAAAGAAAGTGCAGAAGCAGCAGTCTAGGAAAAAATATAGTCACTGCATGAAAACAAAAGTGTTACTGCATTGGAATTCCTGAAGCACTTCAGTCTTCCCTTTTTCTTAGAGTGAGCAATAACCACCTTATCTAACAGCACTGGTATGAGCAATGGTTAATTTTTTAATGGTGCTATCTTTAACTTATTAATGAACCAATATTCAAACATACACTTGTATATGCAGAAAAGATGGACTTGAAAATTAAACTGTTTTCAGAGAAGGCCAAAAAGTAGAGATGCAATAGCTTGTGCTGCAGTGCTAAGCATCTGATTAGCTCAGGAATCACAGCACCCTGGATGGTGTCAGGTGCAGACACAGGCATGTGTGCTGGGCAGGCATCATTAGTACCAATTTCTTCTCTCCCATAGGGCAAGATAATTAACAATAGGCCACTCCCTTAAGGATGGAAAGGCAACCACAGGAGGCTCTCTGTGAGAGCTAAGGGCAGAGCATAAGAACAAAAGAGGGGTTGTATTTTTCACACCATGCACAGGATACTTCCTCAGTACTCTTCTAGCGGTGACTGTTCAGATCACTAGGGGTTATTTTCTGAGGTCTTTGTACTTTGTCATGGTGTCGTGTAGGATTTGTCTGGTGTTTCCCTAACTGTGCAGTACTTGTCCGGTTTCTTCTTAAATGCATGTACGGTTTTTTGCATCCACAATAGCAAGGAGTTCCACATGTCTACTACCCACTTGCATGAAGAATCATCTCCTTTCACTGGTTTTGAACCCAGCTCTTGCTTGTCCTCAGTTCTTGTATTGGAAGATGCGGTAAGCAATTGGTCCCTGCTTACCTTATTTATGTTGCCAAGGATTTTGTGGACCTTTACTATAAGTCCCTAACATGCCTCTTTTCTAGAATGAAGAGTCCCACTCAGCTCAGTTATTCCTCTTATTGAAGCTCTTCCTGCTTTTGATTATCCTAGTTGGCCTTCTATGAGCCTTATATGTCCTTTTGCAGATGAGGAGAGCAGAACTGAACAGAATTTTCAAGGCGTGGGCAAAACATGGATTTATACTGCAGCATGATATTTTCTGTTTTGTTCTCTGTTCTTTTCCTGATAATTCCTAACATTTGTTTTGCTTTTTCAACTGCAATGGAATGCTAACCTGATGGTTTTTACAGACCTATATATCATAACATGAAGGTCTTGCTCCCAAGTGGTAATGGTCAGTACAGAGCTGATAATTTTTTGTGTTAAGGTTAAGATTGGTTTTCCCCTTGTGCATCACTTCACATTTATCTACACTGAATTTCATCTACCAATTCATTGTGCAGTCACTTGGCCTCTTAAGGTAAAAAAAAAAATTCATTATAGCTAGTTCTTGTTCTTAGTGCCTTGGATAGCTGTGTTTTATCTGCAAACTTTGTTACCTTCCTGCTCATCCTCTTCTTGAGTCGAAAAAATTTGAATATCTTAAACAGAACAAGTTCCAGCACAAATCCATGCAGAATTTGACTAGTGATGGCACTGAGAAATGACCACCCAGTCTTATCTTATGTTTCTAGTTTTGTATCCAGTTTAATTTTCTATGCACACTTAATTTCTTTGTCTTTCATTAATGACTCTTTCACAAACCTCTTGGAAAACCAGGTGGATCAACTAAATCACCTTTACCTACAAACTTGTTGACCCCCTTCTTGCACCTTAAAGAAGCTGTGTCGACTGCTCTCAAATCGGGCACTCCCTGTGGACAGCAGGGCTCTGAATCCTGTTGCTTCCTAACATATGGCTGGTGCTGTGCTTCTGTGAGTGATTCATTTTTGACAGGCAATTATTTTAGTTGAGCTCCCATTTCCAGGCCTCTAAAATAACAACTCAAGAATAAGCATACATCAGTTCCTGGAAGCTGGCCATGGCAATCTCATGTGGATAGTTATCATGTCAAATCCACCAATAAATACATTTGCTGTGAACATCTGGGAGGTGTAGTCCAGCTGACTTACCCAGACAAGCATCCACAACATCCAGAGCATTGTGTGCGTGTGTTCAGGAAGTGTGAATGCTACCAGAGGTGGGATGTCCTTTCCCAGAGTCATGGTACACACTCATACGCTGCAGAGGATTGTTATAATTCTAAGCGAGGCCTCATCAATGGCCTCACAAATTCTCAGGGCAGCTAATGCACAACACTGTCAGACTAGACACGCTAGCAAAGTATACATCACCCAAAGCTCTGGCATATACATATCAGCACAGGCAGCACCCTCTTTGCCCCGCAAAATACCAGCTGCCACAGTCTGAAGGCACCCACCTGCATGCGTATTTGCAATAGCAAATTGCCAACTACTGGCATGCTGCCCCAGTACCAGATACTTATGATGAACTCTTTGCATCAGTTCTCAATTTCCGTAGTAACCACTGAGTGTACTTTCAGGGCAAGTCAAAGGTCATTGGGACTGCTGGTGAGATTGTCTTCATGCTAGCACAGAAAACATCCATGAGGATTAGCACACATCAGTCCCTGTGGAAAGCTGTTCCAGCTCCACCGAAGAGCAAGCAGCTCTGTGATATTCCTGGGTTTGGACATTGTAATTAACCAGGAAAGACCATGTGTTATCCTATCTGAAGATACACTGGCATGGTACATAGAGCTGTAAGGCACAAATCACCTGTGCTTCTGCCTGGCTCAAGGGGTAGTCTCTTCTCTCTCACACCTTCCAAACACCTACCAGATTTAATCTTGGGGTTATTTTTTCACCTTTAGAAGACTGAAAAACAAGAATAAATATTTGCATATAAAATATGCTGCTGTACTGTTGGTGGTGCATGTTAATCAGACTCCATATGATTTCATGTATGCATACTAGAGTGAGGGCATAAGCACAGGCTGCCTACAGAGAGCTGACACACAGGCTGCCTCTTCCGCAGAGGGACCACCTAGAATCCCTCCAAATATCTCTGGATGAAAACCTGCTGAGATTTCCCTCTGTGCCACAGCCTGGGCATGTTCATACAGGCAAAATTCAAGCATCTATAAACACCAGCAAGTGCATGGAGGAGCATGGACTGAAAACGAGTGGTAGACTTGTTTTAAAAGGGGAGACCTAGCTGCTGGTAACTTTGGGGATGGTGACTAAAGACCCTGTGTGGGAAACTCAATCCAGCTGATGGATGGTGCCTTTTTACAAACCCCAGTCCCTAGTTGTCTTTGAAATGCTGGTGAAATGCTTCCAAATGACAGCTTACTACTTCTTATTTTAACACAGTTGCTGGTATGACTGTGGATGGTAGCAGGTACTGCTGATCCCATAACCTATCTAAAGTAAAAGGAAGTCCTAGCTGGATCATTGTAATGCGTATTTGGTCACTGTTCTTTGCAGTGGAGGCTTATGGTGGTGTGGTGTGGCCCCTCCTGATAACTGATAGAAATCGCTCTGTATGGCAAAACAGATGGCTCATTTCAAAAACTCAGGAGAGAGCAAGCAGGACTCTGAGGAAAGAGAAAAAAAAAAAAAAAAACAAAAAAAAAAAAAGAAAAGCACACAGGTGCTGGTATTCAAACATTTTTGCTAAACCTAAATAAGGTCTACCATGTGGGTGTGGGAAGCTTCTTATGGGATGGTAGTATCTGATGTGAAGAAAGGCATAGGGGATGCTTGAGCTGTTGAGGTTTGTATGAGGGATGTGCTGCTGGAAGGGGGATGTAGGGATGTGATATGAAGCTGTTTCAGAAGGGACTCTCCTAGGTGAGAGTAATTTGGACTAAGTGTGGAGGTAGACAGTGATCTCCTTTGTGTTGTTACACCTAGACCTATTGCTTGTAGCTGTACTGGTTGGATTACTCTCAGGACACTTCAGAGGTAGCTTGAAGGGTAAGCTGTGTGGAGGGGCAGAGAGGTGGGGTATGAGAAATTTAACAGGGTAAGAAAGCTGGGAGATAAAAGACCCAACAAGCAGCCTTTGTCTCTGTCTTGTACTGGATGTGTTGGGATAAAGAGTTTTGGAGGCACTGAGAGAGAAGTCAGTAGTTTAAAATCATGTTTATATCTACAGTCACAAGCTTATGATGCCCTCAGGGAGCTACCTCTGATCTCCAAATTTTTACATTAAAATAATAGAAAATTTAGAAGAAATTATTTTAAGAAGATGTGCCCCTCTATGGCTTTCAGTTTGTTCAGTGTAATCTGAATATGGCTGTTGTGTGCAAATACTCCTGGCTGAGTCTCAATCTTCACTGAAAAACATCTACATGGTTTCGTATTTGGAGGTATCAGACTTTCCATCTATTTTCCAGGTTAGAGAGCTCTTTTGTAGCAGAAATGACAACTGGAACAAAGAAAGAGGGGAATTAAGAAACCATGAGAACATGTGCTTTATTTATGACATATGAAATAAAAGCTTTCACACTTTTCTAAGCACACACAAATTTCACTTCAGTTATTTCTAAAGCGCTCAGTTATCCTGTCTTTTACAGTGTAAAAGTGAAAATTTCTCACATTCCAGATGGAAAAAACACCTGAGCATTGCTCTGTTCTGCTGATAAAAAACATCTAGAACATATTAATGAATACTGCTTTTACTACTCAACCAGCAGAGGATTTTCTCACAAACATATGAAATAATTTCCTGGTAGATGATCTGCTGTAACTTTTCACAATTATGCATCAAAGCTTAAAAGTGTTCATCAAAGAACACAAGCATTTACATTTGTGGGCCAAAATTGCTCTTGGCTCATGGCCATCAGAATCTCTTAAAAGTATAAAATTTTTGCTTAGCTACTATAGGTGACCCAACCTGAAGGATAAAATCTGGCATATTCCTGAGGTTCAGATAATTACCAAAATGTAGAAGAACACACAGATGCAAATATTTAGGTCTTGTATGCCTGATGCTCTTGTATATAAAACTAACAAGATTTTTTTTTTTAGTGCTGTATCAGGACGAACGTGTCTTGTTTCAGTATCCAATTGGACCCATGTGCTGGGCCATAGCTATTCCCGGCTCATATATCTACCTTATAGTATATTACACAACTCTTTCTGAAAGATTTCAGCTGAAATTAATTTCCTAAATGTAGATGATTTGAGTAAAAAATACACCTATGTGTCTATTCTCCCAATACAAATCTTGTAATATAGACAATCTAATTTCAGAGTTCTCCCAATACAAATCTAGTAATATACACAATATAATTACAGACACCTTTTTAGCTCCTGAGCTGTAAATTTCAGATCTGAAGCTGAATACATTTCACTGACTATGGGAGCTTAGACACCTAACTTTACTTAGTTAACACCTGTATTTAGATGACTATATTCTCCAGCTGAATGCTCCTGTTAATATTTTCTGCTATTTTGTCTTCCACAATTAATTGTCAGCTCAGTCCCTTTTTTATTTCCTTTTCACTTTAATTTTCAGATTTGATGAGACTTTTTATGAGTGTTTTTTCTGCATATAATACTGGGTGATCTCAAACATCTTTCCTGTAGCAGTCTAGAGATCAGGTCCATATCGACGTTAAATTTTTTTTTTTTAATTCCTTATCAATTCTATTATGGTCTTTTAAAAGCACTAATAATAAATGCTTCTAAGCTGCTTTTCTTTCTTTTTTTTTTTTGCATCTGAGTTTCTTCATTACCATGCACCAAAGGTACTTCTGAATACTGCTTTATGTATCTTTATTTTCTGATGATGGCCGAATCTCCAAATAAAATGCTTTAGTGAATGCTGTTCTTGACTTCGCTATCAGAGTTTAAGCATGTACTACTAGTGAGGCTTTCTATGCAAGCATTAAATCACTTCCATCCACCATATTTTTTATCGTCCAGCCTGTGACAATTCAAAAACTCCAAGGTGAAAGAAGACATTCTTACTCCTGCTGTGATCCTTGAATCAGCCTGAATATTTGTTAACACAACATTCTTAGTTTGTTATATGCGGTAAAGATATTAATATACTTCTTGGGAAGATCTCACTTCTACTGCATGCATTTCTCTCCTTTCTCCTGGTGCATTGTCTATGTGGTGAATCAAATACCTTTAATAATTATTAATAAAATTTACCTTTACCATATATNAATAAAATTTACCTTTACCATATATTTAAGTCAACAGGGAGGATATTTTGCCATTAACCTGTTATGAGATTATATTAAAAGTAGTGGATCATAATGATTTACAGTAAAGGACAATTATCCATAAATTTCTGTGTTCAGTTATACATGTAGCAATACACTTGGCAGAAAAATAGCAAAGTACCTTTTGGTAAATATACTATGTTACAAAAACTACATTATAAAGAACAGGCATGCATCAGTCACTTTTTAGAAAGTGATCAGGTAATTCAAAGCAGTGTGCAAGAGCTGATTTTTGTGGCTAAAGGAGCTTAACATTAAAACAAATATATAACATTGGGTTAGTTCATATTAAATTATTAAATTATAAACGGAAACATGCATTAGCTTGGGTTTCTTGAGTAATAGATGTTGTAAGTTATGTTTTAGTTAAGCTAAGTCGTGCTGTAGGGAATTGTGGATAATAAATACTCTTCCAATTCTCTTCTGGATAGTTCCAATCCATGACTGTGTCCATGCAAATAATTGCTGGCAGCTTTGTGTATTTAGGCATTTTAAGGGTATTTATTCCATACAAAGTGGAATATAAATAAAAGGCAGTCAAAATGAAATGTTAATAAACATTTCCCCAAGCACCACTCCAGGGTATGGTATTGAAGGAAAACCCATGT
>WEKW01022352.1:438-15288 GCA_013389905.1 Sula dactylatra
CTACAAAAACAGTGATAATGGCTGGAAAAAAAAAAAAAAACATGCACTGAAAATCTGATTGGCATGTCAGTTAATTAAAATTAACAAGAAGGAAGAGCTTAAGGTCACATTAGGGATTACTTTCTGTGACAACTTTTCCAGAGTATTTCACTGTGGGAGGAGGTTAACACCCAATTTATTCATAGTCAAATAATTGTATTTAATCTATTGATGACACGAGTTAACGAAGGACAGGGTGACACAGCAAACTGATGAACGGATAAATCAGGTAAATGCATGAGGCACAAATTTAAAGGCATATAGGGCTTTTATGGCACTGTACACCTGCTTAGTGAGTACTGTGGCAAACATACGGTTTCCTCTAGCCCACTAGTAGTTTGGCTAGGTCTGACCTTGATTACTCTGCTCTTACAGGTCTATACTGAAGGAGATTGTGGATCACATTAAAAAGTTTGAAACTTGTTATATTCCATTTTTTAATAGCAATGTGTTTTACTTAATATTAAAAATCCCGACTGCATCCAACTGTTCACTATTTTACAGCTTGGTTCACTATTTTACACTATACAGCGTAGTTATAAACTGCTAACAAATCAGAACTGCAATTGGTTTTCTATATAGCTGTAAATGACTGCCTATCAGGAGAAAAGATGCTCTAAAAACATCTTTCATGCTGAAAGCACCTGCTCCAGATTTTACTAAAATCTTCAAAGTTAACAAATTGTGCTTTAAATTTAAATTGTGATTTAAATATTAAGTGTTTTTCTTGTAGCAACTATGAAAGGGAAGTTATTTATTTCCCTGTCTGACAAAAAGAACAAGTTCCTGATGAAGATCTACTCTGAGATGTGCTGGTATCTTATGGTTCAGGATTTCTTCATTTTCCATTTTTTATCCAGGAGCAACTGCCACTGCTTTCTGCAGGAGAGACAATTTCATACCTCAAAAACATTTTTCTGGTCTGTGTTTCAAAAATCTGTATTATACCCATGCTGGTGTTGAGAAAGAGGTTCATCATACACAGTGGATATCTTTAAACAATACCACTAATCAGATATAAGACCAAACCCAAGAATAAATAAAATTTCATTAGACAGTACCCTACAAGAATATAATTTAGAAATAGTAAATTTTGAAGTTGCAATAATTGATTTTTAAGAGATAATTTTGTAGAAGAATAATTTGAAGAAAAATATTTTGAAGGGGAATCAGACATTTAAATTCTTTGAAAGCCCCATTATTCTTACAGCTGTTGGTATATACTACAGAACTGGCTACGTTTTAATTTCTAGGTAAAAAGGAGAAAATGGCAAGTTTACAGAAAAGAAAATTTACCTGTATTTTCTTATCAGTTGAAGATAACTTTTCTGGTGAACCAGTCATTTTAATAGATACATGGACACTGAAGATGCAGACTAGTACTGTTGAAACTCTCTGCATTAGGTCTATTCCTGAATATACAAATTAACTGCGTACAGGTGCCCTGAATTTTCAGAGAACTGCAGAGGTACTTGCAGCTCTCACTGTTTTCAGCTGATCATAGAATCACAGAATCATAGAATGGTTTGGGTTGGAAGGGACCTTTAAAGATCATCTAGCCCAACACCCCTGCAATGAGCAGGGACATCCTCAACTACACCAAGTTGCTCAGAGCCCCGTCGTACCTGACCTTGAATGATTCCAGGGATAGGGCATCTACCATCTGTGTGAGCAGCCTGTGCCAGTCTTTCACTACCCTCACAGTAAAGAATTTCTTCCTTATATCTGGTCTGAATCTCTCCTCTTTTAGTTTAAAACCATTACCCCTTGTCCTATTGCAACAGGCCCTACTAAAAAGTAATCCTTGTCTTTCTTATAAACTCCCTTTAAGTATTGAAAGACCACAATAAAGTCTTGCCAAAGCCTTCTCTTCTCCAGGCTGAACAATTCCAACTTTCTCAGCCTTTCTTCATAGGAGAGATGGTGTTCTATACCTCTGATCATTTTTGCGGTCCTCCTCTGGACCTGCTCCAACAGGTCCATATTTTTCCTGTTCTGAGGACTCCAAAGCTGGACACAGTACTCCATGTGGGGTCTCACCAAAGCAGAATTGAGGGGCAGAATCATCCCCCTTGTCTGCTGGCCAAGCTTCTTTTGATGCAGCCCAGGATATGGTTGGCTTTCTGGGCTGCAAGCACACATTGCCAGCTCGTGTCCAGCTTTTTATCCACCAGTACCACCAAGTCCTTCTCCACAGGGCTGCTCTCAATCCCTCATCCACCAGTCTGTATTGATACTGGGGGTTGCCTTAACCCAGGTGATGGACCTTGTACTAATTTCCTCCCTCCTCAGCAAGAATTCTTTGTGAGAAGGGAGGCAGAGCTGCTATTCTAGAAATGTCACTGGTACATAGTTTTTTTTGGAGGGGGTCTCACAAAAAATTATTGATAGAAATCACTGTAAAAATATACTGAAGAAACTCACCAGTTTGTCCAGGCTCTACTAGTTGCCAGGTCATGATAGCCACTTGGTCTATGCAGGCTGCCATTATCAAAAGGCTGGTCACATACAATATGTCTTTTAACTGGTCTTTATTGTCTGTTTCATACATGGTTTTAGTACTAAAATAAATCAGGCTAATAAAGTAAATCATGTTTTGGTACATTTTGAGAGTTTTTAGGCATTTAAATCAACACCCTTGTTGGCTCATAGGTGAAAACTTAAAGAACATGTTTTAATTGCAGGATGTAAACTGAAGAATACTGGTCTGGTAATCCCAATTTTTAGGAGATGGCATTGGGAGAAAAGGTTAGACTTCCACATATACCTTGAGATGACACAGGCAGTCTTAAAAGAATCTGGCAAGGCTTTAGCTGAACAACTTTATAGAATTTGAAGTGCACATTAAAAATGCAGTTCAGTACTTTGTAAATTCACTTCTGAAGTGTAGTCACAAAAGGGAGAGAGTGAAGAAATTAGAACAGTTTAGATCATTTTATTTTTGTCACTTCAGTTAAAACAACAGCACATCTGCTGTGACTTTGGACATGAAAAAGCTAAGTGCTTTATTGCTCAGCTGTGTGAGGAAGAAGTAGAGCTCTCATCTGAGAAACAGATAGTGCAATTTAAGAACATATGATGTCATTACCAAGGAAAGCAAGCAAAAACTGCATAGTACAGAGGCTGCTGCTGGAACAGAGCATGTATTGCTAGAATGTTACTCTCAACTGAAGGTCCATATATGAGCAGATTTTCTTAATGTTTCTTCATAGGTTCATAATCTGTCATTTTTGTAATCAAATAACATGAAGATACACACCATTTTCCATTTAACCATCTGGGTATATTCTGCTGATTGTGTAGCTCAATGAGTGTGTCACCCTGTACTGCCAAGACGTATTGATATCCACTCTAAGTTTCATTTAAGAGGCAAATCCAAATGGGAAATTCCTGCTATTTCCCTTAATGCTGTCTTTTTTTAGTGTTAACAGGACATTACTTTGTCCAAAAAGACTGAGACTGACAGATTATCTTGCAAATAAAAACAGAAGAGAACAGGACTGGCAATGAGGAATTAGAAATCCAGTTTCAGAACTATATGTAAGAAAGCTTCAGCAGTGTAATTTTGAATGCCCCATTATTCATAATTTACATTTCTACATAGATCTTTCCAAGCATCTCAGGCTTTCTGCAGTGCCTGTTCATACAGTCTCAAAAACACTGCTGTTTCTCAAGGATATAAACTGTTTATGGCTGATTTCAAATACTTTCTGGAATGGATTATATATTTTGGAGAAAGCAGATACAGAACTTGTTTGTTTGATGCCTTCATATTTGTGACATGTGACATTTAATAACCTGACTGTGGTTCATCCTGTCAAATGTGCAGCAAACTGTAACATAACATCAAAACATGTAGCTGAAATTTTAAATATGTTCTTTGTTGATTATGAGCTGGGCACAGGTATTGAATCCCAAACAGAGTTGAGTTGACAGTAATACTTCTTTATAGTCACTGCAGTACTTTCATGAATACTTTGGATTATTTTAAAAATTAGATGAGTTCTGTAGAATTGGTATCTCTTGTTTCCCAAGGCAGCAGACGACAACAGTGTCACTATTTGCTAGGATTTTTTTTTAATATCCTGAATCATATGGAACCATTGAAACAAATTATGACTTTTAAAGCTAAAATAATCTGCTGGCCAGTCCGTATGGGAAACACAGACAGCCTTATGTCAATGGCTCTTTTGCAGTACTACTTATTCTGGGCAAAATATAGCCAGGAAAATAAAAAAATAAACCCCACCAACAATCAGTTGAGAAAGAATTTACCTAACTTTATGTAAGAGACTGGACTGTGGAGCTTTTGTCTCAGAAGATTGCTCATGTAAGAAACGCACCTGTGGATTGCTTGTCTAGGTGAAAAGTTGTAACTTTTTGCTGAGCAGCTGCAAGGCCGTGGAAATCAGGAATGTGGAGGTGTGCCATTGCCCTGGAAGCAACCACCATTGTCAGAAACTGCAGCTTTTGAGCGGAGATAAAAGGACTGTTAAGACAGACCCTGGTGCGATTGCCTACCACCGAAGCACCAAGAGGTTTGGACTCCCAGAACACTATGGATCCGTGGTAGTGACTATTCTTGCAACTCTATTCTAACTGCTTGCTTGATTTCTGCCCTGTTATTCTATCCTATCCTATCACTATTATTTCAGTTTGCTTTTGGGTAATAAAACTTTTTTCGGGCATACGGCATTTGACCTTGTTTGTGTCAAAATCTCGCTCTTGGGATCATATTGAACCTCACCCCCCAACATTGGAATCATATTGAACCTCACCCCCCCAACACTGGGTCGGGACACTTTATGATCCAAATAAATAATTAATTATCCAAAAAGAATTGATTCGATACATCTTCTGATCAATGTGGGGAATCTTCTGTGTATTATAAACCTCCTAACTGGCTGATTGTTTTTTTATCTTATTTTTTTTAATGAAACATAAGATTTCAGGACTTAAAAACTATTGGTCTGAATTGAGGAAAAGATTCCTGTATTCAGAACATTCTAAAGTTACATATTCAGAAATTGCAGTTGTCCTCCCTGCCACTGCCCGGAGGAGAGAAAATGATTTTGTAAAGCTTCATCTTTCCTTTTTACTTCCCTTGTCTCCTACTGTTTCATAAATATTTTCTGGAGATTTAGACTTAAATCTCTCTTTAATAAAATAGTACAGAGTATTGTTTTTACCTGATGGCAATGATCTCATAAAACCTTTTCCATAGTTATGTCAGGATACCTCAAAGAAATGATATATGAATTTAAATATCAGTACATCACAGAGTTCATTTTCACATGAAAAAATTGTTGTTTGCAAGACTCCTTTTAAGCTCTACTTCCTATAGTCTGTTGTCTAGTCAAAATGATTCCTTCATTCCATACAAATTCCCTAGTAATACACCCTTTCTCCAGTGAAAACATATAATGTTTTTAGAAAGATTTATCCCATCTCTGCTTATGCCTGATATGAATATTCAATGTTATTTTCTCCTATAATGAGCTTGGTACACATTAATTGTCAAAACTTTATACTTACAAACTTGCTAGGACATACTTTTTTCTATTGTTCTCTGTTTTCAAGGTTAGTAGCTTGATTCCCTTGCATGCTGTTTTCTGAGTGCTGGCACCATATCCTAATGCTTGTTTAATTTGCCATAAATTCACAGAAGTTAAAGAAAGAGAAGACCTATTAGGTTATCTAGTCTGCCTCCCTGTCCATTCAGGATTGATCCTTATTGTTCATTCACAAATGTTTTGATCAGTTTAGGATCAGTGAAAAAGTTCCATGCACTGGTGTTTCTGGCATTTATTACCTTTGTGAGGTTTTTTTTCTGCAATCTGATAGATTTTTCTTTCAGGAAGTTTTATTAAATGTTCTTGGCTTCAAATTGGTATATTCCCTTTCACTGAAATGTGATCTTATTTTTCCCTCTAGCTTTAGTAGTCCAAGTTTAATTCAAGTCAAAAACTCTGAGTCACCTCATTTCCATTTAAACACTCTGTCTCCTTTGAACATTTAATAGTCTGAATTACAAAGCCTAGATCCAATGGCTTTCATTTTTTATTTGGTAATAGAATACTCTCCCATACTGTCTTGTATTGTCAGTTGCTCCAGTTATATTCTTTACAAATGTACTGTCCTTTATTTTCACTGATTTTACAACCACTGTATTTCATATGCCCTCTGCAACAGTTTGAGTTACTCAGATTCACACCTCCCAACTGGACTCTGAGAGTAACCTCTTTTGCAGTCAGTCTTAAAAGGAAAAAATGAAGTTCAAAATTCCAGAAGGACTTTCCAAAGGTCTCGTGCTGAGCACTCTTCAAAGGCTTGAAGTAGTTGGTAAAAAAAGCTGAAAACTTGGGGAAATTTTAACAGCAAAATATAAGTGATATTTGTCTTTTGAAAATGAGCCTTTAGTACAATCTCTAAAGATGTTTCAGCCAGAAAATATTATACTGCAAAACTTCCTTACCTTCCTCTGCTTAGCCTGTGGTCCTTAAACTGGTAGTAATCTCAAAGGGACAATACAGTTATTCTTCAGGAATATTCCTCATTATATTGCTAGAGTGGTGGTCTATCTCTGAAAGCAATGAATGTGGATTTGTTTGTGTTTGGTGCACAGGGTTTGACTTAAATTCAGCAAAACGTTGCTGCCAATGTGGACCCCAACTGTTGTAATTGCAGATCATAATAAATATTGGGCAAAAGCAAACTAATTCTAGAGTAAAGTTTACTCACCAATGTACTTTAAAGAACAGCACTTTGCTCCCTCAGACTTACCCATTTTTACTGTAGCCATTAACAGTAAAATTCCCATTAACTTCAATGGTTTAGGAGCAATAATAACAGACGAAGAACAGGTCAACTTCCAGTAAAACATTTTGCCCTTTAAATTGCTCAGCCTCTGTTTCTTTTTAGCAATAAATGATACTGGGTTTCCTAAACATAACATACCCCCAGATGCCAATGATATTTTCAAGAAGAGGAATTTGCATATTTTAAATCAGGGAGGAAAGTAGGGAAAGCATATATGCTTTTCTTATTTGAAGGAGGAAAAAACTTGCATTAAACACTACAAAACCAATAGCAAGGTAGTGTCACAGAGCAGCAGAGAAGTCATATGCTTAAATACAGAGCATCTGACACTTATATTTAGAAACAAAATTCTGGAGAAGCTTCTGTGATGAGTCTAGAGTAATTAAATGTCCTTTAAATTAAAAATTTAAATTTAAATGAAATACCGATGTCCTCAATGTCGCACACATCTCACATATAGAAGTTGCAAACATCTGTTTGTTTAAGAGCAAAACAAAAGCTTTGAGTTTGATAAAGAATATTTTCTGTAGTGAGTTTTCAGATTTTAATACCATTTGGAGAGATTAATTGGTTAGCTAAATTGTTAATTTCCCTGTTTAGTGGAAATGGTATATCCCTGGTTCACATCTGGAAATGCAAGTTATACAGCTAAGCATCATATTATATAATGAAGTGTTGGCTTTACCAGGTAACAAAAATATAGCATATTCTATAGTCTTAAAACATTATATAGATCTGGGCTACTTAATACTCAGAAGAAACTGGTAAGGCAGTAGGTAAGTACAAATCTACTGAGGCAGAGACACAAAGTGACTTGCCAAAAGCCATACAGAAAGCCATTTTAAAATCCAAGACTAAAATTCAGAAATTTCTGGCTTTTTGCCTTACACTCAGTGCACAGCCTGTACTAGATTTGATATTCACTTGGTGTTTCTGATAAAATGCAGTTTTTATATAGAAGATGGTAAGAAACCATATAGAATGCAGGCAAAGTTTTACATAATTTCTTTCCATTCACTTGTGTCCTTCAAGCTCTAAACTAATAAACTTCCTTCTAAGGAACAACTTCTTTTAGGTTACACTGAGAGCCAATATGAATTTGAAAAAGATGATCCTTGAGCTTTTTATATTTATGAAAATTGTTCTTGAACACAGAAAAACATCTTGTTTAGAAACTATTTACATGGGTATCTCTCTTCATGCTTGCTATGGAAATGATGTGGATGAGAAACTACAAAAAATACTTACAGAACAGAGCCTGATTAGGATTTACACAGAATTGAGGCACATAATATAAAAATTATGATAAAAAGTATAAAAATCACTTAGAGTTTATAGCATGTGAAACTAAATTTTGCATTCAATAGATGCTAATACACTTAGAAGTGCAGTGTCCTTTCTGAGACGACTGCCTTGCAGACAGACAGAACAGCTATATCCCTCTGAAACCTGGTCATAGGACTCACAGTGCCTGATGTTGTGTGTAAGATAACTTATCAAATATCCAGAGAAAACCTAACAAGTCTCAAACAAATGCTAATAGAGTTACTTTTAATAATTATTTTATGCAAACAATGGTGTCTATTTTCTTTTATATAGAAGCCTGTTAACAAGTAGACACTAACCTGGTGTTTAATAAAACATTTCAGATCCCTGGGGTCAGTAAAAAAGACATCTGAAGAAATATAAATCTAGCAGTCAGTGGTGGAGAAATTTTGTATTATGGTTGGTGTTCTGGGAGCGACTTATGAGACAGCTTACATTCAACACCCATTAAAAACATGTATGCACAGTTCCATTGTGGTTCTGACCTTTCATATGCAACCTATAAACCAAACTTGCACTTTTATAAACTTTCATGTAATATAGAAAGAATGACTGTCAATTGTCTACTTATAATATAAACTGTGTATGAGGTTGGAGACTGCTCAAACACTGTAAAATATTTGCCTTGTGTCCTAAGAGAATAAATACTTTAACCTGACCTAATTACGGTTTGCAATAATCTCAAAAAGTTCTGAGCCTTAAAACTAATGATTTGGGCATTCAGTCTACTCTGTGTTGATTTCCTATGGATCCTTACTGTGATTTTAGTATCAATTTATCCAAATTCTTGCTGGCAAGAAAAAAAATCTATGCCACAGAAAATAAATGTCTTCATTTTGAAGACTGAGCCTGAGTGGGCACGTACTCTACTGACTGCAGAATTAAGACCTTCTTCATCTCTTCTAGTTGCATTTCATGCATGACTTGATCTAGAAGGAATGATTTCAAAATGCCTCCTGAGTGAGTGTAGTGGGGTAACTTTGCCTGGACACCAGGTGCCCACCAAGCTGCTCTATCATTCCCCCTCCTCAACTGGACAAGGCAGAGAAACCATAACAAAAGGCTCATGGGTTGAGATAAGGACAGGGAAAGATCACTGCCAAATTGCCTTCACAGGCAAAACAGAGTTGACTCAGGGAAATTAATATGATTTATTGCCAATCAAATAAGAGTAGAGTAATTAGAAATTAAAAAAAATCTTAAAATCACCTCCCCCCATCTCCCTTCTTCCCAGGCTCAACTTTTGTCCTGATTTGTCTACCTCCTCCCCTCAAGCAGTGCAGGGGGACGGGGAATGGGCGTTGCAGTCAGTTGACCACACGTTGTCTCTGCTGCTCCTTTCAACTTACACTCTTCCCCTGCTCCAGTGTGAGGTCCCTCCCACGGAAGACAGTGCTCCACAAACTTTTTCAGTGTGGATCCCTCCCTTGGGTTGCAGTTCTTCATGAACTGCTCCAGCATGTGTTCCCCACAGTGTTGCAAGTCCCGCTAGGACCCTGCTCCAGCATGGGCTTCTCTCCATGGTTTCACAGCCTCCTTCTGGCTCATCCACCTGCTCCAGCATGGTATCCTCCATGGGCTGCAAAGTGGATATCTGCTCCATCATTGATCTCCATGAGCTGCAAGGGGACAACCTGAATCACCATGGTCTTCACCACTGGCTCCAGGGGAATCTCTGCTCTGGTGCCTGGAGCATCGCCTCCTCCTCCTTCTTCACGTATCTTGGTGTCATGGTTTTAGCTGGGATAGTTAATTTTCTTCATTGTAGCTGGTATAGTGATGTGTTTTGGACTTAGTATGAAAATAATGTTGAAAACACACTGATGTTTTAGTTGTTGCTAGGTAGTGCTTACACTAGTCAAGGACTTTTCCAGCTTCCCATGCTCTGCCAGGTGCACAGGAAGCTGGGAGGGGAGGGGTCACATCCAAGAGAGCTGATCCAAATTGGCCAAAGTGATATTCCATATCATGTGACGTCACGATCAGTATATTAACTGGGGTGGAGTTAGCTGGGGGAGGCAGCGATCTCGGCTCGGGGACCTGCAGTGTCAGTCGGCAGGTAGTGAGTGGTTGCAGCACTTGTTGTTTGGTTTTTTTCCTTTCTTCTGAGGTTTCACCTGTCTCTCTCATTATTTTTCTTTTCATTATATTATCATTATTATTATTATTATTATTACAGTTTTGTTTAAATTATTAAACTGTTCTTATCTCAACCCACGAGTTTTCTTACTTTGGCCCTTCTGATTCTTTCCCCCATCCCGCATGGGTGGGGGGAGTGAGCGAGTGGCTGTGTGCCGCTTAGTTGCTACTGTGGCTAAACCATGACACTTGGTGTCAGATTTTTCTCTCACGTATTTTTATTCTTCTTTTTCAGCTGCTGTTGTGCAGCAGCTTTTTCCCCTTCTTAAATATATTATCACAGGGGTGCTACCATTGTTGCTGATGGGCTTGGCTTTGGCCAGCAGCAGCTCCATCTTGGAGCCAGTTGACAGTGGCTCTGTCTGACATCGGGGAAGCTTCTGGAATCTTCTCACAGAAGTCACCCTTGTAGTCCCCCACCCCCACTACCAAAACCTTTCCACACTGTCCTGGATTTGGCTGGAATAGAGTTAATTTTCTTCACTGTAGCTGGTATAGTGCTCTGTTTTGGATTTTCTATGAGAGTGGTGCTGATGGCACCATTGATGTTTTAGTTGTTGTTAAGTAGCGGCTCAGTGTCCCTAAGTAGTGCTTACACTAGTCAAAGACTCCTTCAGCTTCCCATGCTCTGCCAGGTGCACCAGAAGCCGGGAGGGGACACAGCCAGGACAGCTGATCCCAACTGACCAAAGGGATATTCCATAACATATGACATCATGCTCAGCAATAAAAAGCTGGGGGAAGAAGAAGAAAGGAGGAGACATTCGGAGTGATGGCATTTGTCTTCCCAAGTAACCACTATGCATGATGGATCCCTGCTTTCCTGGTGATGGCTGAACACCTGCCTGCTGATGGGAAGTAGTGAATTAATTCCTTGTTTTACTTTGCTTGCGCGCACAGCTTTTGCTTTTCCTTTTCATTATATAATTATTGTTGTTATTACTATTACTATTACTGTTTTGCTTTACCTATTAAACTGTCTTTATCTCAACCCATGATTTTCCTCACTTTTACCCTTCTGATTCTCTCCCCCATCCCGCTGGGGCGGGGAGTGAGCGAGTGTGGTGCTTAGTTGCTGGCTGGGGCTAAACAACTACACACACAAACCCAATACAATGAGCTATGAAAGAACAGCAGAGGTGTTCCTAATTCCCTATTTCCATAAGAATTCCTTAAGAGATGTATTAGCACTATACTGAACAGCACTGACAAGAGGGCAATTCTTGTTTCAAAGGCAGAGTTTGAAAAAAAAAAAAGGAGTTCTACTGGCAAAAAACTGAGACACAGAAGGTATTAATGAACAGAAGAAAAGAGAAATTCAGACTCTAAGTTTTTGAATATAACGTTGTCAGGAAAGAATTTTGGAATATATTCTTAGCCCTGTTCCAATCAATACCAGGCTGGCTTGTCCAGCTTCCAAAGGAGATCTCTTTCAGAACTTCAAAATGAACATGTTTTCTGAATTGTAGCTATGGCCTTATGCATGATGTCACTGCTGCTTGAGAAGAAAAAACAATTTCTGAAGAAATAGACTTGGTCTTTGCTAACTAACTTACTTCCACTCTTAATAGCTACAATTTAACCATTTAGATCATATTCAGACATTTATTCAGATATTTTACCACTGTATGCTAAGGGCCACCCAAATGGAAAGCAGCTTGGTAGAAAAGAACCTGGGGATCCTGGTGGACACCAGCTTGTACATGACTCAGCAAAATGCCCTTGCACCAAAGAAAGCTAATGGTATCCTGTGCTGCATTAGGAGGAGTATTGCCAGCAGGTAGAGGAAGGTGATTCTTCCCCTGTGTTCAGCCCTGGTGAGGCCACACCTGGACTACTGTGTCCAGTTCTGGGCTCCCCAGTACAAGAGAGAAATCAACAAACTGGGGAGGGTCCAGAAAATAGCCAATAGGATGACTAAGGGGCTGGAGCCTGTGTCCTACAAGGAAGGCTGAGAGATCAGGGACTATTTGGCCTGGAGAAGAGAAGGCTCAGCAGGGATCTTATTAATAAATTAATTCCTGAAGGAAAGATGCAAAGAGGATGGAAGCAGGGTCTTTCCAGTGATGCCCAGAGAACAGTTTATCTGAATAGGAAACACTTTTTTGCTGTGAGGGTGGATGACCACTGACACAGGTTGCTCAGAGGAATTGTAGAGTCTGCCTCATTGGAGATATTCAAAACCCATCTGGACACAGTCCTAGGCAACCGGCTCTAGGTGGCCCTACTTGAAGAGGGAACTTGGACCACATAACCTCCAGAGGTCTATTTCAACCTCAGCTGCTCTGTGATTCTATAACAGTGCAAGACTATTTTATCTTTAATGAAAATACCAAAATATGTTTGTTTTTTCTGGGGGGTTGAGATGGGGGTTTTGTGTGGGGGATAAACTCTGATACTTCATGAACGAACATTACCATCTGAATTTTAACACTGATTACAATGTGACACTAAAGATAAAGAGATTTTATTTTTTAATAAAAATTAAATTTTATGCATGCATAGAGGAAGTAAGGAGTTGGTTTTGTTATTTTTTTTCCTGGTGGAGATGTGTAGAGTATACAATTTTTGTATGTGTAACAGCATGAGGGCTTCTTAGGAAAAAGGTAAGTGATGAAGCTCGCAGGCTGAGAATATAGGAATGATTCCATTCTGGAATGAGTAATGCACAGATCACAGACTTCTGTGGAGAAGTCAGTCACTGACTTTGTTCTCTGCCTGTCCTAACATCCTAGGAGAAGGGGGAATGAAATAAAAATGAATCCACATCCTTTGGTAGAAGAGACCAGTTAAAAAGAGGGACATCAGAAAATAAAATTCAACTTTTCTTAGAACCATAAAATAGTAGATTTTCTTCTCCTTGCCACAGAAAATTGACTTTAATCAATAGAAATCTATTATTCAGTTTTTAAAAATTCACTCTTCCAAACACCTGGCATTCTGACATTTAAATTTAAAAGGTTTGCCTTTCTTTATGTCTTTCATTTCTGGTCAACTGATATAATTTAAAAGAAACAAACTTCATTTTTTCACCTATGGTAACAGATTAATCTTTATGTTCCAAGATTTAAAATTACAGTGTTTGCTTTAGAGCAAAACATTACTGTGGAATTCCTATTATATATTAGGTTACATTGGATTCTTTACGTTTTTTACATAAACAAAGAATTTGTCTATCAGACACTTTTTTAAATAACATTTTTTCTTTTTCTTTCACTGTATTGTCCTCAATGTAAAATCAATGACAGCACTTAAAACTGCAGTTAACACTTCTAATTATCTTGTTTTTGTCAGACCATTTTCCAGTTTTGTCAGACCAATTTCTTTCCATATTCCTATTTGTGAAGCTATCTGCTCCAAAAGTCTGCAAGCTTTTCAAATGATAAACATTTCCAGTCTAGCTTACTGTCATTTTGATTCCTATTTTATGAGCTTTTGAGACTGCATTCCCAGCAAAAGTTACATGTTGCCTACATGCCATCTGCAGTTTAGATTCTCAATGTGAAAAGTACCTTCCACTAGCTTTTAAATCAAAATTACCACTAGTGTCAAGTTCCTGGCAATCAGGGCAACTCAATTATTTCCTGATAGCAGAATGACATATTCTCCTGACTATGATTTTATTAAATACCTAAAAGCTATAAATCCCAGTAATTTGTCATTCTTCTGGGTAACAATCTATAGTGTGCCAAAAAGCTTTTAGTCTTTTGTTATAATAATAACCATATTTATTGTTCAGTACTTCATAGATAATGATCTATATATCATGCCCTCCAACACAAAGATTGCAACTTACTGCAGTGTAATTGTAACTGCCCTGTATTACTTTCGCACTTTCATAATTTATTACCAATTTCTATTCTAAATAACTGTGTGTAATAATGTGCCTTGAAGACTGCTGTGGTGAACTTCCCAGGCTGATGAGACCAGCAGCAAATACTAGTTTGACAGCTAAAGGCTAACCTAAAGGCTAAGGGCTTTCATGAATGGTGCATTTTCTTGTTAGCACTGAACCTAAAAACCAAACCATTGCCACTTACCTGTTTGGTCCTTTCACCCATGTGCTTTGCAGGTGAGTCATTATCATCTCTGCCATCTGCTTTTCCACTATGCAAAATGAAACATATAGGCCAAGTACAGATTACAGTCCAAAACAGACACTTCAGAAAATATAAAAAACACTATTATAGTTGAGTATTAATTTTCAGTACTTCTGGGCATTTGACCTGACACATTTTCTTGGTTGGGTTTTTTTGGTGCCAGTTGTAAAAGAGACTCAGGCTATATGCTTCCAAAAGCAAGTAATGCTCCTATCTAACAGTCAATTTCTTCTCCAGAAGTCTCTGTCATTTCATGACTTATTGTATTTTTATGCATATATTTTATTTAACAGTGAATTATTCTCTATGTTTTCTCCAGACATTTGATCTTAGTAACTACTCAGGGAAATGTTGTTTTTTTAAGTTTCTTAGATTAATATTTGATAACAACCTACTTATTTATTTATTTATTTCTAAAACATTCACA
>WEKW01022353.1:1568-27261 GCA_013389905.1 Sula dactylatra
CTGCTGTGGTGAAGGGAGGGAGGGTGGGCAGTTCATCGTATACTTGCATGCAGTACCACCATCTGCATAGCTGTTTGTAGATTTTGGTAATTTCGATTCCAGATCTAAATATTTGATGTGACCACTGGACCATACTAGGCCTAGGAGAAATAATGTCTATAAAAGAAATAATGATAGCAGCTGCCATACTGAAAACAATTTAGAAAGTCAACAAGGCTGATGTGAAAGTGCAGATCCAACACAAATGTCTGCTTGGTTGACAAAAACTGATCTGCTGCAATTAGCATAGTACAATAGTTCAGCTGAGTCTGTGCCAAATTTTATTCAGGTAGACACATCTCATATCAGGGAAATTCATGCAGAGCAATCTCAGAGTCACCTGGCCACATGTTTTCAGTCCCTTAAACTTATAAGCCTGTCTCCTGCCTAGTGTCATAATCCTGTGTTCCATTTCTGTGTTGACATAGCTGTTCAGTGAATTCTGTTTTTCCAGGATGTTATTTCTTTTCTTTCTGGCCCTTCTGTCTATCTCTACCTGTAGCTACATACTGTCTGAAAAAATGAACCAGCAATCATTTCAGTAATTAGTGCCTCTGAGTCTTCTGGATAGAATAAAAGATTCTGTCTGAAGTAACTGTTTTGAAGTAGCTGTTGACTTACAGCACAATATACTACCATTCTTCATGGGTCTACCAGGTTTCTGTGCAAGTAACACCAGTACTGAATCTGATTCCTAAAGTGATGAATGTAAGAGTAGCTCTTAGGCTTTGGAATTCCAGTCAGAAAACCTTTTCCTGGTGTATCTTTCACTAAAGTTAGGAGCAGTTTTGAATCACAATGTTATATTTTATATAAATTGTCGAAAAACATATAAAATATTCCACTATTAAAAAAAAGAAAAACAAACAAAAACCCCAAACAGAACCATATTGCTCATTAACAAACAAAACCAAAAATGTATTGGACCAATGCAGGCAGTCAACTTGCATAATAATCATTTCTGCAAGTAAGATTCAACATATTTGAGTGGATGTTTAAATTCCCTATTTAATCATGGCCAAAATTAAGTATCTCAGAATAGCACTCATATCACTCTGTATGCTTGGAATAAGGTGCCTCAAATAAATAATATGAACTGTCTGACAGAGAAGCATATCTAACATCTTTTCTTTCTTCTGAACTTCTGCTGCTAAGTAGCAGCCTGAATTATGTATCTCTTGTCAAAGTTTCTTTATTTGCTTGTGTACTAAAATGCTTCTTTCTTAATTTTTTTTGAAAATATATCTGAAAAAAAGGAAATTACTCTGCCCATTTTTGTGTATTTTCCAAAGTTTTAATGCATTCCATATTTCCTTTTCTTCTCATCTCAAAGCTAGATCGGTATTTTTTATCTGTTCTTCATTCTTGGATGGAGAAATACAGATGAAGATTTCCCAATCCATGCTCTTCCATACATGTATATATGTGTGAGCCCATGTATATGCAGACTACATTCATGATGCAGATACTGTTCTGAGATATACTAGATATGTAATTTTATTACTTGTTAATTTTACAACTTCTATCATCAGACTCATGGACAAGCATTTTCACAACTAGTTTCATATAGAAAGGAGAAAGCTCTTTCTCATTCAACTATCCCTGTTGTGGTTGTGGTTGTGGGGTGCTTTCTGCGTAAGACATGGGACGTGTAATATGTTAAATTAAAAAAGCTTGAGTGAAATGCTGTTGTCTCAATGGTTCATTTACCTGTGTGGTTACAGCCTTGGATAAGAATCGAGTTTAACGTATCTATGACAAATTGTTAAATTGCAGTTTATGGTAAACCCAGTCTCAGATTCTCACCTTCAAGCCTGCTACTTGTAAGCAATATTCAAACAAAGGCTTGTGAAAAGTTGTATCTCTACACACTAGGAATCTGTGTTACTGTTAGGAATCTGCATTACTTTCCCGTATCTGGACCCCTGCTACTTACATAGTGATAGTTTGCTCGATAGACTCAAACAGGCCTCACTTTTAGGTTGGTGGCAGCTTTGCTCTGATCTTGTAAATTGGACAAGTAAAAATAAAATATATACACTGGCATCATTAAACAGGAATACATTAATAGCATTATGTGCTGGTTTTAGCTGGGATAGAATTAATTTTCTTCATAGTAGCTGGTATAGGGCTATGGTTTGGATTTGTGCTGGAAACAGTATTGATTATACAGAGATGTTTTAGCTGTTGCTAAGTAGTGCTTACATTAGTCAAGGACTTTTTCAGCTTCCCATGCTCTGCTGTGTGCACAAGAAGTTGGGAGGGGGCACAGCTGGGACAGCTGACCCCAACTCACCAAAGGGATATTCCATACCGTATGGTGTCACACTCAGCATATAAAGCTGGGGGGAGAAGAAGGAAGGGGGCAGATATTTGGAGTGATGGTGTTTTTCTTCCCAAGTAACCGTACGCGTGATGAAGCCCTGCTTTCCTGGAGATGGCTGAACACCTGCCTGCCCATGGGAAGCATTGAATTAATTCCTTGTTTTGCTTTGCTTGCATGCACGGCTTTTGCTTTCCCTATTAAACTGTCTTTATCTCAACCCATGAGTTTTTTCACTTTTACTCTTCTGATTCTCTCCCCCAACCCACCGGAGGGAGAGTGAGCAAGCAACTGTGTGGTGCTCAGTTGCTGGCTGGGGTTAAACCATAACACATTATAACCTCCTCCAAAATTCTAGTGACTTCTCAGGGGCAACAGAAAGCTGGTTAAGGATTACTGGTAACAGGAATCTGAAATAAAAAATGTCAAATAATTAATTTGTACATATGGCTTCAAATAATTTCCTTTACTTTTTCCCTCATATCTTGTAATTAAAAGCTAACAATAGAATACATGAGTGGACAATGGTAGTTTTCTTAAATATACACTCAAAATAAAACATCTTTTTTTACTAGAGAATAATAAACATTTCACCTTAAGGTCTTCATATTGCATCAAAAAGAATGTCCCTGACTTCTTATTCTGGTTTTGTGTTTTGAAAAGTGCAGTAAGTGTGAGTGAAAGTGCATGCAGCAGAGGAAAGTAGCCTTAAATGACGTACTTATTTTCCATAAACAGACAATTTGCCCAGTTCAGGGGCAAACTAGAGTAGCTGTTTTACATTGCAGGAGCCTTTTATTTTGGTGTCTGAGCATACATTCCTGCAGGAAGTACTCACACAACAGCCTGTGGGAGGTATGCTTTTGAACTGAATGTATCTAAATGCATATATATTTTCACATATATGTTTTTCAGTGTGTGTGTATCAGGTAATTTGAGATTACCATGATGGGAATATTTTAGAGGCTGATAGATTAGGCCATTCTTTAAAATCAAAATTTACTGAATTCATTCATTAATAAAACCCTTTGTGTTGATGGCTACTTCTTGTGTATTATTAATCATTATCACTGCATATAGAAAATTGATTGTTATTAAAAATAATATCCTGAATTATCTGTGAGCATACAATACCTTCAACCTGATGCCATGTGGTTAGTGTATGATCGCTGTCACCTGTAGTGATTCTGTAGGTGATCAAGCTTGAGAGCTCTTTGACGAGAGAAATGAGAAACAAAGCAAGCTTGTCTTCTTTGTTAAGTTCATCATTGACATTTTATACCCCTTGCTACCTCCACCCAAATGGGTTCTTAGATGTTGCTTCAGATGGTACTTATCTTGATTTTGGTTTTGATTGTCATCCTTCTTGTACATTAGGCAGGGTGCTCTACCTACCTGCAGTCCCTTGTGTTTATCTTGTTTGTTGTTTTCTATCTTGTGATTGCAACTTCTATCACTTGGATGGCTCCTACATGCAACTGCACATGTTTTTGATTGCAGCTTTGCTGGTTGCTTTGCTCCCACACTTAGATAAAATGCCTATGTATTGTGACTGGTGTACCACCAGAGAGTCACAAAAGTTTTATATACTGTTGCTGTTTACAATATTTTGGTAGACTACGTTTGCATTCAAGGCAAGACATAATATTATCCTGATTAGTGCAGTTTTAATTTGCAGATTTCACAGGCCTCTGCTTTGGCTGCAATACCACCTTCTTGATTCGCTTGTTCTCCATTTTGCTCTAACAGTGGTTATGCAATTTGAGTATGGGACCAGGCCTAGCTTAGAATCCTTATTCTTCTCTATGGAAATTGGAAACATCATCTAAAGAACTATATTGGGTCTGGCTGAGCTGGCGTTAATTTCCCCATAGCAGCCCTCATAGTGCCCACATTGGGCATCAAAAAGGACTGTAGAGGGTTGACCCTGGCTGGACGCCAGGTACCCACCAAGCCACTTTATTACTGCCCTCCTCAGCTGGACAGGAGGAGAAACATATGATGGAAGGCTTGTGGGTTGATACAAGGACAAAAAGAGATCACTCACCAGTTACTGTCACAGGCAAAACAGACTGAACTTGGGGAAATTAATTTAATTTAATACCAATCAAATCAGAGTAGGGTAATGAGAAATAAAACCAAACCTTAAAACACCTTCCCCTTGCCCCTCCCTTCTTCTTGAGGGAAGGGAACACCTTCCTTTTCTCTACCTCCTCCCTCCTAGCAGGGCAGGGAGTCAGGGAATGGGGGTTGCGGACAGGTCATCACACATTGCCACTCCTTACTCCTCACACTCTTCCCCTGCTCCAGTGTGGGGTCCCTCCCACAGCAGACAGTTCTCCACGAACTTCTCCAATGTGGGTCCCTCCCATGGGGTGCAGTCCTTCAGGAGCAGACTGCTCCAGCGTGAGTCTCCCACAGGGTCACAGGTCCTGCCAGCAACCCTGCTCCACCATGGGCTTCCCACAATGTCACAGCCTCCTTCAGGCATGCACATACTCTGGTGTGGGATCATCCACAGGCTGCAGGTGGATGGAGATCTGCTGCACCATTAACCTCCCTGGGCTGCAGCGGGACAGCCTGCCTTACCATGGTCTTAATCATGGGCTGCCAGGGAATCTCTGCTCCAGTGCCAGGAACACCTCCTCCTCCTCCTTCTTCACTGACCTTGGTGTCTGCAGGGTTGGTTGTCTCACATATTCTCGCTCCTCTCTCTGGCTGCAGGTTGTTGTGCTGGGTTTTTTTTTTTTTCCCTCTTCTTAAATATGTTATCCCAGAGGCACTACCACTGTCGCTGATGGGCTCAGCCTGGGCCAGCGGCGGGTCCGTCTTGGAGCCGGCTGGCATTGGCTCTGTCAGACATAGGGGAAGCTCCTAGCAGGTTCTCACAGAAGCCACCCCTGTAGTATCTCTGCTACCAAAACCTTGCCATGCAAACCTAATACATTAAGAAATATATTTTATACCGCTGAAGACTTTTTCCTGTGCTAATACACAGGATAGTTTGGGTATAAGGAACAACCTGGCATAGAATATTTTCTGATAAAGCTGGTCAAAACATATTCCTCAGCTTGGTCAAAACATTAGCTTGGTCAAGATCTCTCATCCAGTTTAAATCAGTCCATCATTTATTATAAATTTTAAGCAGAGCATAGACATAAAAGTTCTTTCACTTTAAGTTTGCTTGAAGTGTCTAAATGAAAGTCCAGTAATTCCAATGTAAAACAGTATGTTTACTTGGTTTAAAAACCAGACTAAGCTACCCTGTGTATATGTGTATTTACACTAGAGATTTTATCAGTATAATTATTTAATTAAAAAATCACATACCATCCAATTATTATTCTACTAGTGAACATTTTCTATACAGATCAGACTTAATTCAGTTTATTGGCAAGTAGAGCAAAGGACTCAGCTCTCCCTGTTGCTATAGATTCATGGACTGCAGCCAGAAGAGGCCATTCAATCATCCAGCATGGTTTTTTGTGTAATGTAAGACTTCAGATTAATTCCTTCTTGAGTTAAAGCAGCATGGGGGAACCAACCTGCATTTAAGAATTTAAGAATGGCAAATGCTGATCACTTGTTCAAAATTTGTCTCATGCTACTCTTAAAATCATCTTATTTATAATTTAAATATATCTAGCTGCAACTACAAGCCATCAGGTGTTATTGTTATGTATTTTTTCTGATAGACTGAAGAAACTTCTTATGCCAATGATCTGTCCCCTTTAATTATAAATCTTAGTTACTAAAAGCATAAGTTATATCTTAAGTTTTTGGGAGGATTCTTAGATTATTTCCATATCAGAAAAATTCTCTAATCATTTCTCTATTTCTGTTGTTCTTTTAACCTGTCCCATTTAAGCCATGCCTGATGTGAACACCAAAACTAGCTGTTGCTGACTTAAAATTACACCAGTGTAAGAACTGAGCTGAGAAAGTACGAAAATTTTCCGAACACATTAGATCACAATTTTTTTATTTATGTATCCACAGATTATATTATTCCTATGAGTTACAGCATCACAGTGGAAATTTATTCTCAACTAATTATCCAACTTATTCTGAGTCTTTCTCAACCTACTGCTTCACACGATAGTGTCCAGCCTGTTGCAAGTACAGCTTAATTTTTTGTTCGTAGATTTGTGACCATATACTTAGCTGTACTTAACATTTTTCATTAGGTTGACTCAAGTCTATTAAAAAAAAAATCAGACTTTATAATATCAGTAAATGGTCTTATTCAATTATTTCAGCCATTCTCTTACCAGCATACTCAATGAGGAGTAATGCTTTCCAACCACACATGGATAACAACAGCAAAATACAAAATACATCAAATCCAGCAGGGTCCTGCTAGAATCTTATTTGCTACATGATGTTTTTTGACTCTCAGTTAATTTTGAAACCTTACACTTAGACAGCTTTTCATCTGTTTTTTATGTGACACTAATTTTTTATCTTCTTTATTAGACAAAGTGCGGTACAATATCAAGACAAAAACTTGTGATGCAATGGGTGTATTTCATCAATCCGATTTTAATTATCAACCAAACTAGTAGTGTTGTTCAAAGAATTATCGAGTCAGTTTGATGAGATTTATTTTCCATAAGCCCATTTTGATTGGCTTTAATTATATTTACCACCTTTACTTCTTTATTAATCATATGTTCTATCAGCCTCTTACCATTACCTTGCCCGAGATCAGTGTCAGACTGACAGGCCTAACCTCACCCAGGTCATTTGACTCACCCTTCCTGAATATTATCACAACATCATCTTTCTTTCAGTCCCTAGAGAACTGCTCCAGTGTTCTGAGACTTACAGAAAATCAATCTTAGTTGTGCAGAATGCTCATTGGTCAGATATTTTGTAACAAATTATGTAGACACTTTGATTAAAAGATGCCAAACTTTAACACATGCTGTGTAACATTAATCTAATTTTCAAGAAGGAAAGAATTTCCTGTTTTTCAAATAAATTCCTTATCTGATATTTTCATAAATATAGAACAAAAATATGTAAATGTGATCATTAGTGGATAAAATTTACTCTTACAATTTCTCTTGTTCCTGACACACAAAAACTGCTTTGTAACCTTAGCTTGGCTACATTTCTCCATGTGTACTTTCAGTTTTCTCATTAGTTTTCTGAAATTCCTGATTTCTGATTTGTATTCTTTCATTTGTAATATACAGATATCTTAACTAATTGCTTAGCTGCCTTCATTTCCTGTTTAAGTCAAATTAGAGGATTTTTTTTAATGCAGCAGACCATTTCTTGATTTGGGATTGTGAATTTTTGTCATGTGCTAAAATATTTTCAACAACTGCCTTATTATTTATGTATTTCTGTAAAAACATATCTTGCCCAATACATTCTCTTCATTGCCTTCAGGTCTTCAGGTCTTTTTAAAGTACAAATATAGAAGTATTGTTAGATTACACATTACTTCATTCCTGCTTAATAAGAAAATAATAATTTGCACAGTGACCACTAAATTTTAGGTATTATCATTTGTACTTTGTGATCAATTTCACTGCTTTCTGTTTCTTAACATGAACCAGCAATGTGTCCGTGCAGCAAAAGTGGCTAACAGTACATGCTGGGATCCAGCACTAGGAAGAGTGTTGCCAATGGGTCAAGGGAGATGATCCTTCCTCTCTGCTCAGCACTGGGGAGGTCATACCTGAAATAATGTGTCTAGTGCAAGAGAGATGTGGACATGCTAGAGAGAGTCTAGTGAAGGGCCACAAAGATGATTAAAGAACTGGAGCATTTCTTTTATGAGGAAAGGCTGAGAGAGCTGGAACTGTTCAGCCTTGTGCTGGTTTTGTCTGGTATAGAGTTCATTTTCTTCATAGTAGCTAGTATGGAGCTGTGGTTTGGATTTGTGCTGGAAACAGTGTTGATAGTAAAGATGGTTTTGTTACTGCTAAGCAGTGCTTACACAAAGTCACGGCCTTTTTTGCTCCTTACCCCACCCCACCAGCGAGTGGGCTGGGGGTGCACAAGGAGTTGGGAGGGTACACAGCTGGGACAGCTGACCCCAACTCACCAAAGGGATATTCCATAACATATGATGTCATGCTCAGCATGTAAAGCTGGGGGGAGAAGAAGAAAAGGAGAGGACATTCAGAGCGATGGCATCTGTCTTCCTAAATAACCCTTACGCGTGATGGAGCCCTGCTTTCCTGGAGATGGCTGAACTCCTGCCTGCCCATGGGAAGCATTGAATTAATTCCTTGTTTTGCTTTGCTTGCATGCATGGCTTTTACTTTCCCTATTAAACTGTCTTTATCTCATGAGTTTTTTCACTTTTACTCTTCTGATTCTCTCCCCCAACCCACCGGAGGGAGAGTGAGCAAGGAACTGTGTAGTGCTCAGTTGCTGACTGGGGTTAAACCACAACAAGCCTGGAGAAGAGAAGGCTCGGGGGGATCTCATCAATATATATAAATACCTGAAGGGAAGGTGCAAACAGGACAGAGCCAACCCTTTTCAGTGGTGCCTGGTGACAGGACCAGAGGCAATAAGCACAAACTGAAACACACGAGGTTCCCTCTGGACATCAGGAAACACTTTTTCACTGAGAGGGTAATGGAACACTGACACCAGGTTGCCCAGAGACATTGTGGAATCTCCATCATTTGAGATACTAAAAACCCATCTGGATATGGTTCTGGACAACTGGTTCCAGGTAGCCCTGCTTGAGCAAGGGTGTTTGACAGATGACCTCCAGAGGTTCCTTCCAACCTCAACCATTCTGTGATTCTATGATCATATGAAGATAAGATCTAATATATATTTTTACTGTGTCAAATCTAATAATTTCTGAGTAAGGAAGTTGTCATTTATAATTTTTCCAGTATCAACTAATATTTTAGTTAGATCTTTGAGCTATCCCCAGTATTCGAAAGCTGCACTGAATTGCACTTTCACAAGATGATGTTTTCCCCCAAGTGCTATAAATTAGCAGTTTCAGAGTCAGTCACCCTCTTCACCAGAGCAATCTGATGATCTATGTCAGTTAATCATCAGTTTACAAATTAACTGACTAAATTAATTTAAGATTGTTGTTTCTGAGTTTTAACAGGGCACTTTTAAAAGTGCTATCCTTTTCTTTCTGCCTACTCAGTTCTTCCCCCCTTCAGTAATATGAAGTTAGCCTAAGGATGAACTTTAACCTTCATTATTATAACTTTACTTGCCAAGTTTATAAACTCTGGTTTCTAGCTTTAAAGCCAAGAAAAATATTTATATTCATATATGTAATATCGTATAAAGACTATATAATATATATATATAAATAAAATATATATTGGGGGTGGGACTCGGTTCCTGATTAAGACAGTATATTTAGGTCCATACATGTGACTTTCTACCTCTGTGTTAAATATATAGCTGCATAAAACCCAAAATGGCCCAACAGGCTGTTGTCAATGCTCTCTAAGAGTCTTCAGAGTATCCAAGAGGTCCGCATAGGTCTGGCACGGATTTACAAGAGACCCATGATCTCTCAGCATTTCTCAAATGGCTTGATCCATGTAGGTGGGTGCAACTCAGTCAAGCCCCTTGAAAACACAGTCAGGGAAGCATAGAGAGGTTTCAGCTACCATAAACAACAGAATCTGTTTCAGTTGCCTGAAGACAAGTGTCCAGTGTCCAGTGCCATCTGAGATTCTCTAGGCTATCTCTTCCTCAGAATTTGTTTGGAACTGTAGAGCAATGAAAACTGGAATGATGCTCTTAATCATCCAGCCAGAAACAGGAGAGGTTCTGCTTTTTCTGCTCTGTTTTTCCTCCATTTAAAAGCATCTTAAGCACTTTTGAACCAGAAAGAACACTAGTTTTTCTTAGTTTAAATTTGTATTGGCATAAATTTATATATAAATATTTCTGTGGAGCAATTATAACAATTTCTATGCAATTTTCAACTCCTTGAATGAATGGGTCTTAGCAACATATATGACTGATATCCTATCCTTTGAACTCAAGGTATTGTCTCCACAGCACATTTTCCCAGTACCCAAAAAAAATACAGTGGAAGAATATCGTGCATCCTGACTGTGGGTTTTTTGCTTAATTGATGTATTCTTCCAAAAGTTATTTATATTCTTGCATTTTCAAATAAAAGTTCACGAGTAATGTAGCAGAGTCTTAGAATCAGCAGTTCAAGATTAATTTCTAATTTCAGCTTCCTGGAGAGGTTACTTTTTTAGATAATGAAAACTGTCTTCTTCTTATATGTCAATAGGATTTTTTTTAATATTATAATTTTGGCATTTCTAATTCAGAATTTTCTTCATATCTCCATGTTTGCATTTTAATTGGATGAAGCTATCCAGCAGATTAGCAAAAAAATGCCAACTTGTACTTCTAACTTTATTATTTAAAAACTCTGAGGAACCATATGACTTCAGCATTACTGTGGTGCTGTTGTTTCCCTACATAACCAAGACAGAGAGAATGCATTTATGGCTATTTGGAGTGTTTGACAAACACTAAAGGAAAATTGCTATATAAGCAATGCATAAATACAGTCAAGCAATTTATTTCTCATTTTCTAAGAAGCAATTTGATAAGAAAATGTTTGCAGAATTAAGTGAATGGCTGCATTATACATGTTAGTAAACAGATCAAATTATTTCCTTCTTTCTCCTTGTGATAAGCAACTTTGCACTTCCCTAGGTGTGACTTTATTGGTGTATGAATAATTCAGCTTTGTGAACTAACTTATCTCAAGGAGTGCTATTCAATATTTTTCTCTTTCCCTTTCCTGCTATGCCCTTTGTCATTTCCTCCTTATGAAGTAAATTGTTGAAATATAGACAAAAGGGAGATAAAGATTCCTCAAGGCAAAGTGAGTGAAACAAAGGAATATTCATTTTGCAGAAGTTATTCTTGATTTATTCCTGACAGGTGTAATTGAATTAGATNTTAGATTTCTAGGGGAAATAACAAATGATGAGTACAGATGACAAGCACCTTTTGACAGCTTTCTGTAGCTTCAACATACTGTATGAGTAATTCAGTAATATATGAATGGACACAATATTACCGAACTCATTAGTTAGGGTCAACGTCCATGCTTGTCAAAGTTGAAATTCTGATTGAAGTTATAATAGTTAATATAAGCAATGGTTACATCACCATTCATGAAAATTCAGTGATGGAGGATCACAGAAAGAGCTGGAATCCAGTACACCTGCACAAATATTTTGAATAGATCTACTTATTTGCTGTGACATGAAAATTCAGGTCAACATGGGTGTATGCAAAAAAAAAAGGTGGGTATCATTCATTTCTACCTAAAAAGTAATGCTTAGTTTTCCACATCATTTATTTTCATTTGGGTGAGGAGAAACAAGCAGCTTTTTTCAACATTTTAATAATACGTGCAACAAATAAAAAAGTCAGTAAGTCCCACAGAGTTATTACACATATTGAGGCCATTATATCATAGTATTAATAATTTAAGTGGAATTTAGAGTTCCACTGGTCATTTGCCTCAGCTTGTGACTTTAAAAATGTGTGCTTCAAGACATCTAAAATATATTTGGATATCTAAAGTAGTAGACTGGTTTTCAGACATGCTTTAGATAACAGCTGTATGAAGTAATCTTCATTTCAGTATTAGTTTAACAATTTAATTTGCATTGGATTCAACATGTTAGTTCAGTCATTGAACTTTTAGCTGTACTTCTGAGAAATAATTTACCTTTTCTGATGGTCATAACAAAATAGTGCCCTGTTTCTTTTTAAAGCTCATTTGAAAGGTCTTTTTCTTAGTCTTGTCTGTTTTTCTTTTGTGGTATTCTGGAACCAAAATGACTTCATATAGAAAAAAGTTCAGAAATCCTTAAATTCCAGAACTCCCAGGGCCTATGTTATAATATCTGGTGGTGACTAATTATATACACTAATTTGGCATATATTATAATAAAAGTCAAATAAAAACATTCTGCAGCACAGACTCTCTAAAGTCTTTGAACATGATCACACATACATTTTACAATTCTTTCTGCATACTTCAACTGCTTAAAAGTTGACCTTACAGAAAGCCTTTGGGTAAAATATGTGAATGTTAATAATCCCCTAAATACTTATTTATATTATAAACTCTTAAAGCTTCAAAGGAACTGTCACAGGCTCCTCTCCCAAACGTTTCAGTCCCATGTCCATTCATCATTTGCTTTTATCATGCAAATTCTCAGACAGAGAGAAAATTCCAGGCTGAATGAGAGACACTGGCACTTGTTCCAAGTGGGCTTTTTCCAGCAAGTAAGGTTCTTTAATTTCAGCCTTTTTAAAAATAACAGTAGCATTTCAATCATACTCTTACAGACTCTAGTTATAAAAGCCATGAACTACATGTGAGTTGTGCAAAGTTAATATTATCAATATCAGTATGACACAGCCTTGCCAGGAATTCCAATTAGGAGGGAACCTCAGAAGTGCTTTGCACAGACTGGTAGACACAGTCTCTGCAATGAAAAGTTTACAGTTCAATTTAAATCACAAAACTACAAGTGAGTATAACAGATTGTAGGAGAAAAGTGGTGACAAAAAATTATTAGAGTTGCTGAAAACTATTTGGCAGAATATTTTTCACTGGAAAGTGTTTCAATCACAGTTAGAATATGTGAGATTATGCCAACTGAGGTGAAATTTGAGATGCCACCATTTTCTTAATTAAATTTTTTGTAAAAAGTTCAAGTAATTATTTATTTGACGTGGTACTTTATTTTGGAATGTCTTTTATATTTTTGCAGTCTTTATAATGATTATTTAATTAGTTCTACATTTTATGATTTTAGTAATAGCAATATACAGTGCTTTTTACTACTGTAAAATAACATAATGAATACCTTAAACATGTTACTGGTTTTTATGTTATCTTTTATGTCTTCAACTCTTACCTGATTAAAATATCTGTTTTTCTAGATTAAGATATCTGCTGTTCGTAGAATGTCAGATCGCTTTTTTAGAACACAAACAAGAGTTGTCCTACTCTCAAAAACAGGATAAGCACTCCAGGTACTGACTGGAGGCATGGCTCTTTCAAATACCTTATACATCTGTCTAGAAACATTTTTCAGGACACTAGAAATGATGTCAGGTTTGCAACAGCTTTGCTGAACCTACAGTGTTAATAATTTGGACCCAACATGAAACGGTCAAAGTTGCAGCAAAAGCATGCGCAAATTCTACTTAACTTCCTTTACATCTGTACAGATCCTAGAAAATCCTTGTGGTTCAGGTATCAGTTTCCTTTCAGAAACCTTTCAATAAAACGACTTTTCCTAACAGCCTTAGTNTAAGAGAGAAAAAATTCTAAAGGAAGAATATTGCCATATGTCCTTTCCTGCATTTTCTGCAGATTATCACACAGGAGAAGTGTACTAGGGTCATATTTTATTTTTTTTAGTCCTGTACCTTAAAAGAGAAAAATATATTTAAAATCTCTTACAGATTTATCAGACAGTTGAAAATTAAACAAAATTTAAAAAACCTGCATTATCCTAACTGCATCATGCACTGCATAATAACTTGTGATATTCCACAGAAATCTTACAGAAATAGACAACAGTAATATTATGCAGCAAGAAATTAAAAGGAGCAGATTTGGTTTTACATGCTCCTAATTCACAAAGGATTTCCAAACGAAGACATAACTCATGCACCACATCTAATGAAAAAACACTTTTAAAGGAAATGCTCAGTGTTTCATATAATGAAACAAACTCACCATGGAAAGATAGCTGTGATTTCAGCCTAAGTAAATTTAGTTTGATGGGTTAAAAACAGAGATAAATAAATCAACCCACTCTGACTATTTTTGATCTGCAAGTTCCTGGCAAACAACTACTCACAAAACTCACAGCATTTGGAATCTAGGTGTGCTGCATGAGCACATAGATATGAATTGCGCTTGCTATAGGCAACTCTCATAGCAGTGGATTAGCATAATTTTGCTAAAATTCCAGATGGCAAGAAGGTAGTATGACAATTACTTTAAATGGCATTTTCTTTATGAAAATAAATATGCCTATCTAATGGAATACTATGATTTAGGACATGTTTGTTAGGGATGTAGGTTTGATCCACTTTCAACTAATCTGACAAAAAACTTGTACAGCTTGTGTCATTGCAGTGTGACCACTTTTTATGATTTCTGTACTCTGTATGGTGGAATAACATTTACTATACTTTAGAATTTGTTTTAACATCTTGTAGTCAATTACTGTTGAGACAGAATCTTTTTTTTTTTAACTTTTTTTTCAGATTTAAAATTATGTTACTTTTAGTTGAGCTAGAATACCTCATTGAAAATGAGTGATGGATAAGCGGAAATATTCAGGAAATGAAAACTGCAAAGAAAATTTCAAAGCAATAAAGAGGTCTAAAAGGGAGAGGCAGTATTATAAGAGCAAACAACACTGAACTGCAAACAGTTTTGAATAAAGAGATCTGCAGAGCAGCAGCATGCATGCTGAAGTCCAATATCAAAGAAAAATGTTGTGCTTCTGAGCACATCCAGTGTCTGACTTTGCCTGACTATTGAATGAAAAGAAAAATTGGCAATTTTAGAATGTGCAAAGGTAACCGTACTGCGACATTTCAACATATCGACCATTGTTCTTTTTGTGGGACACTACATTAGCATTGATTAATGAGGTTTGTTCGTAAGTATGCTGTTCTTAACAAATATTTAGTGAAAGGAAATTATCCAGTTATTCTGTACCTCTATGTTCTCCATTAATATTGCCAAATTTGAATGCCTCTTAATTTAGCTCTGCCTCTCAAAACAACTGCTACAATCATTCTAAGTTTACTTTTCTGGTAGCACATGTGCATTCATCAGCTTTCGGATATAGTGCATCCTACTGCCAATTGTTCTTAGTTCTTAGAAGTATTTTGAGACCAATGAGCCATATTCTGTGTTGATGAGGCATGTTTAATCTATCCATGTTTGATGGGTAGTTTAAACCTTTTTGTCATTTTATATCAGAACGTGAAATACTAGTTCTGAATATTTTAATTTTTTTCTGTCCTGCAGCATGTATTTCCACAGTAAATCAAGTTGTAATGTTTGTTTTTATTTTAAGTGTTAAAACTAAAGATGTGAAAACAGATCTCATGCAAATGATTCAAATAAAATTCTCCATTCCAATCAGAACTCCAGCTGTGCAGTTAGTAGGGCAGCAGACAGAACAGTGACAGTGATGGAAGGCACTACAATGAGTGGAATTGGAAAAAGATCTAAAATCATGAGAAGCCTCGCTCCAGTGCCAGGAGTACAAGCTGGAGCAAAGGGGCTACTACATTAGCTCTAAACTTCAGAACATGATGCTGGACTTGTAAGGTAGACCCCTTCCCAACTGCTTTGTGACGGTGTCACCTTTTTGCTAATGAAATCCAAAGAATGCTTGTTTGAAGCTTATGGAGATCTGGGCTGTCACAACAAACTGACTCTCTGTGTAACTGTTTGCTATTTTAAACATTTTTTTCAGCAAGACTTCTCAGTGTGAGCAATTGATTCAGTCATCACACTCAGGTAAAGGCATCACGAAGAGAAAATAAACTGAAAAATTCTAAAAAAAAAAAAAATTATCTCACATGCTTAAGCCTGAAAAATATTGAGAATCCTTGATAAAACAAGTTTTATGCTGCAGTTGGTGACAAAATGTCAGGATATGTCTTGAGAAAGTTAGCACATGTAAGAAGTCTGTCTTCATACCCTGTAATTTAAAAACTCTTGCCACAGGACCTGGACTTGAGGTA
The DNA here is from genome assembly GCA_013389905.1 of Sula dactylatra. Lineage (NCBI taxonomy): Eukaryota > Metazoa > Chordata > Aves > Suliformes > Sulidae > Sula > Sula dactylatra. The sequence goes on from WEKW01022353.1 coordinate 17,722, forward strand.
ATTATACTTGAATTAAGTGTGGGCAAAAGGACTGGAAAAAACATTAACTGATACAGAAAAACTGTATACCCCTTTTTCAGCAGTATGGTCAATGTCAGATTTGGACTTTTAAAGATTGTCTATACAGAACAGTAATTGTTAAACTGTTCCACAGTGTATTGATAACTTTGCCCACCCTGTTTCACAGATTTTGAATCAATGTAATTACATAGCAACTATCAAATAGTGAATTTGGCTCTGTTTTCATAATTTCGTCTTCCTCCAAGTATATTTTTGGTTGGACTGATAATAACTAAATAAATTCAATTTTCAGGTGAAGTTATTATAAAAGAATAATTCATAACCGATAAATATTTCTACCAGTGGCTCTGGTGTGCAAAGGTTTTAGCCAACAATTGACTTTCAGAATTAACTGGCCTGTTATCTAAGGTAAACATTTAAATGAGTGTTAAAGCTTCCCAATAAAACTTATCCAACTTCCAATACCCCTAGGTTCGGACAATTTCTATAAACATGATAGTATCTTTGAGTCCCAAAAGTTCAGTAGTTCTGTTTCTTGGTTTGTCTCTTAGTTACATCTTTACTGCCTTTAGGAACACAAACGCTTGAGTTCAAGCTCAAGCTGTCAAAGCTGGGCCACTTAGTTTAGCCAAACTATCTGTAGGTGCTGAGTGTGAACATGAATTTCCCCGTGAAGACAGCTAGTTGGCTCTCTCCGGTACAGAGAATGCTCTGGCTGAAAAGCCAGACTAGAAGACAACATGCATGGGGTATGGACCTCAGGTCTGACCCCTCAGGTGGGCCTGAGGCCCCAACATGGGCCTGAACTAATATGGCAATACAGATGCAGATAAACCTATAACTGAATAGAAAAATACCATGCAAGATAGAATCTTTTACTGCAAAATCTTTTTTTTTTTTCTTCCCATGGAAGAAGTGTCTTACAAGTCTCTTACAAGCCTTAATTTTTTGTTTTGATTCTTCAACTTCCAATCTTTGCAGATATCAAAAAATTGAAAATCATGTAAAATGGAACATATTGAGTAAAATTGCAACAAATGTTGTGCATGAATAGTGGTTGATGGCTAGGGTTAGCTTTTTTGTTCCGGATTGGTGCATCCGTACTCTACAGCAGTGTAGATGTTGTGTTGTAGAACTTAGTTTCCTACCTCTAAAAACAATTTAATCAGACTTTCAGGTAAAAATCTTCAGCAGTTTATTCTTATGTAAGTACCTGCTGAATGAGCTTGTACATTCCTTTTTTGATTCATTATTTATACAGGTTATTTCAAGGCACTAACATTACTGGCTCAAGAGACTTTAATAATATACCATATTCACTTTCAAAATCAAGTTATGTTCTTACCAAGAAATCATTCTGCTGTTCTCTTTATAAAGGGAATTTATAGAATTCTGTGAGAACGGCCCAAAACAGCACAGTGGGATGGCAGAATGAAGCGTTAACATGTCAAACTTTTGAGGAAAAAAAAGATTGGAGTGTGTCTTTCTTGTCATGGTCCTATTACAAGCTAACACATAAGTTAAAAGATGCAAAAAATAGTTACAAGCATTTCAGAAATCCACTGCAAACCAAATCTCTGCTGAAAAAAGAAAAGCAGCTTTGCACAACAGTATTTTGATCTAATTTTGGCAGACATGCATTCAGCATGACTGCACCTTGAAGACACAGAATACCTAAAGAAAATAAGTGAGTTCCTGATTTTCATGGGGAAAATATATGTATTATAGGGCTCTTTAATCCAGAACAAAAAGGCATAATAAGAATTAATGCCTAGATGCTGAAGTCAGAAAAATTCAAATTAGAAGTAAGGCACAATTTATTTTAATAGTGAGATTATTAACCTTGGTAACAAGCAACAAAGTAAGTGATAGATTCTCTGTCTTCTGGTGACTTTTAGTGAAGATTATATTTCCTGGAAGACAAGTATTAGCCAATGATCCTTATTCAAATGCAGATTATCAAGCTCAGTGGAGGTTATCTGAAATGTAATGGCCTGTGATATACAATACAACAGACTAGATGATGCAATAATGCTTTCTGGCCTCGTGTACTTTGAATCAATAAACTTAAAACTTCAGAAAAGTGCAGATCCATGGTGATGCTAATACCTATATCCTATCCCTTTCTCATTAGTTTCCTAGCATATGGTATTTAAAATAACTGAGCTCCTTGCTCCAAATATAATATGAAAAATTCAGTTTTCCTCTGAAATAAATTAAGAATAAGGGTAAAAATCTGATCCTACTGACATTACTAGAAGTACTGATATTTATTACAATAAAGTCAGAACTGCAGTCCAAATCTCTAGCTCCCATGATTGAAAATAATATAAACCCTGAGGTTCTTACATTAGGGAAGGAATTTATCATGCATTGTTTGAAAGTTGTGCTTCACCTAAGCACAGATGTAAAAAAAAAAAAGAAAAAAGGAAAAATATCACATTATATTTTTAAAATGCAGTTCTGTTTAGTAAATTTATAGAATTAAATGGGCTCATAGAAAGCTTTGGCTGCCCAGACTTCAGATGCATATGTATAGTATATGCATGATTCTGCTAGTTACAATCCAAGAAGATAAAGATTAACAAAGGAATTCAACAAGATGTGTAACATCTCCAGGAAGAAGAAACTGGTAATGGTTATTGCTGTTAGGGAAAGTGTAAAGCTAGAGAAAGATTAATAGATTTTTTGAAGGATCAGCTAGGATGATCTTGTTCGTTCTTTCCATTGAAGATGCTGACACAGAAACTAAAGGAACTCTGATGACCAAGTTAAGAGATCCTGTCAATATAGAAAAGAACACAGAAAGAAATGGATGACACATAGGACTGTAGAATGAAGAACAAGATAATCAACAATATTAAAAAAAGAAAAAAAAAAAGGAAAAAAATATCCTAAGGATAATGCCTGAAACCGGCAAGAGCAGAGGGATGAGCTACTAGCACCTCAACAAAAAGAGGTCCAATGTTATGTGAGTAAGATAGATGAGTGACTTGTAAGCCTATCACAGAGAAGTCAAGATGAAGACAGAATGAAAGGCAGGGAGAGGAAGAGACTAGAAATACACCAGAGAGAAGAAACTCATTTATTTAAATGAAATTCTATGTCAATGAGTGACTATGAATGGATTCTGAATATATTTCCACAGTGGATTAGGGAGCTTGTTCATGAGTGAACACCATTTTGCTGTGTTCAACTTGTAAGCCATTTTCCTTTTTTTTTCTTTTTTTTTTTTTTTAAAAAAAGTAGGCAACTTCAGATGCTCTTAATAAGAGCAGATGATTCTGTGGACTGCATTCATGATGTTGTTTAGATTCTGTAGTATAAAATACATATGAATCATTGAGCAAGCTCTGGCCAGAATCCTTTTCAGCTGACACTTAACCTCACCCAATACTGTTTGAAGGCAAAGTCAGGCTAGGTGAAAATAAAACTTACGTTCACCTGCCCTTGAATCCAGTTAGTATCATTAATTCGTAGCTTCCTGTATTCTTCTGATCATCTGATATGCATGTCCTAAAAATTTTTCATTGGATTACATTTAAATCACTATCTAAAGTAGATCTATTAACATTAGATTTTTATAGAAACATATATTGTGGAGTTGTGAAGCTTTAACAAAGCTGGCTTGTCAGTGTTTTGTAGATTCAGCTTTGCTGGCAACCTTATTCTTTTCATACCTTTTCATTTTCACCAAAGGTAATTAAACTCTGTGTGTGGTGACAGTTTTGAAAAAATGTGAAGTTACTAATTACCATCATGATTCTATTAGAAATGCAAAAGATCAAATTCAATAAGAAATTTCAATCAGAACAGAAAAGGTAAGATGCTAAGCTTCACTTTCTTAGCATTTCCTCAAAATAAATACATAAAGAAGAACAATTGCATAACCTTCATCAAAATTGCACAAGAACTTTACTATGTTCCTAGGACATACTGCAATACAGCACCTTGCAAAAACTTACAATCTGGTTAGGTTTACATGGAATAGATCTTGATTGCTGCCAGTTTCATTTAGTTAAAATCATTAAGATAACCTGCAAGAACATAGAAGAAAAAACTCATTTTAAAGCAATTCATATATACACGTATATTTCTAAGTAGAATTTTGATAACAGTATTGCAATCAGCTCTTTTATTTTGCTACGTTCAATATAACAAAACTCAATAGACTGTTCTAGTCTGAAGTTGCCTCAGAAAGATGTATCTATCTGGACAAGTGATAATGTCTATTTGTCTTGCTCATTTTAGTAAATTCCGTACTTCTCTACATAAAGATCATGTTACTCAGCTGAGTTCAGGAAACACACATGAAGGCAAGACAGGGGAACAACATTCACACCAGCAACCCACAGATGGATTACAAGGCTTCAGGTTTACCAGACTTCATTTACCATTTTATATTTTGCTATGGGATAGAAGTGATTTGCTAATGGAAAATTTGGTTAACTGTATAATGGGACAATATATATAACTATACAATGGAAAATTTTGATAACTACATCATGACCTCATGAGCCTGAAGGCTCCTTTATCATTGTCTAATAGTGCATGTCTCCTCGCATATCCCAAACAGACTGATAGCTTCCTCCTCTGATTAGATAGGATAGAGTAAGCCCCCTGTAGATTAAATCCTGTTGGAGTTCCTACTCATACCCCATTTGCCATACTGCTACCTTCTTGATTAATTAACTCACTAATGTGTGTTAACAGGGCACTTCAAGCTTACAGCATGCTCAGCCTATAAAGTCATGCTCTTTTGTTTAGTTTGCAGTATGATCTAAGCATGAGAAAATTAAGAAGCATTCAAACTGTGTATTCTTTACTTCCATACTCCCCAAAATGCAGCAATCAGTATGCTTTTCATTTGCGAGTAACAAAATAAAAATCAGTGGAAATATGCATCAAAATGATTTTAAATATTGCTAATTGTATTACTTCTCAGTAAAACCTTCAGGCTAATCAGGGAAAATAGGCAGGAGGACAAACAGAAACAGTTTTAATTTTATAATAAACATTTTTGATAGGCAAGCAGGCAAACAGACAAGTATAATTCAGGAGCTTCAAAAAGCAAAGGAAGGGATTCTAGGTATCTCAGACTAACTCTTCTGTAAACAGTACTGCATTTGGTGGACCAAAACAGTTTTCAAGTTATTATCATTAAATCTTTTCAACTTTGCAGATCATTAGGCACTGGATTTATACACTAATCAGCCTTCATTGCAATATTTTATGACCAACATTTTTGAATCTAACAGTTCTCTTAAAAACTGGTTTGATCTGTCCACAGAAGTGTATCAGTGATGAGAAGTAAATTAACTGGTATTTAAGAAGTAATGAGGGGCGTAAAACCTTCTACACTTTTCGTGTGAAAATTGTTAATTAGAACAATATTCAATATTTGGAGGAAGCAGCTGAAAGGAAAACTTTCCTTTAAGAAAATTCAAATAGTATATAAAGTATCAAGAATTTTAAAGACAAGTTACAATATCCTTCTTAAAGTTCAGTTAGGATTGTAATTACTAAAATTTTCTTTTAAATATATAAATAAAAGTCTCCGGTGAGCTACTTAGTCCTATGTCTGTGACATTCACATTCATACATACAAAATGAAATGATTCTCCTAGCGCTTTTTGGAAGGGTGTTCCATTTTCTGTCCTTATGCTACAAAACAGTACATGAACAGTAAACAGCTGGGTACATCAGCACTGAGAGGCACATGGTGCCAAGACCTCTGAATTCTGAGCCCTGAAAGGTGCCACAAGGAAACTACCTCAGGTCCTCCACAGAGCTTTGATTCTTTTGCACAGCTCTGTGGTACTGCAGAGTTAGGCAGGTAGCAGAAAGGTGGGGGATCTCCAAGAGATCTCAGCTCTCTGACAGTACAGATGTTGCCCAAAGGTACCCTACCTCATTGCTCAATGTGTTCCATCAAGAAGCATAAACCTGAATAAATTTGCTAAGCTGCAGCTTGACAAGAGAGCAAAATCATATCCAAAGGCTTGCTCATATATTCCAACTGTACCTAATAAAAGCTATTCTTGAAAATTTTGCTTCACTTACATCCCTTAGGCTACTGCAGTTAGGGTATTACTACTGCTCTTAGAAGTGGTTGCCTAGTTGCCTCACAGATGCACCTAGGGTACCTTTAATCAAGCTAGCTTTTACTGGTGTTCATACTAGTGAAAGAACAGAATGGACTTTCATCATACTTCCTACGCTCAGAGGATTTCAGGTTGCTTTGCACGCATCAGAGTGCATCAGAGTGACTGCTGGGATCTCGGTTCCTGAGCTAAGCACAAAGGTAGGTGTACTGAACACTGACCACAGTATAGATAAGGCTCCAACAGGGCAGCTGGACACACAGACGTTAGAGCATGCCAAAGTATAGGCCACACACTGCTTGTCTTTCTCTGGTTCCATCTCTTTTGAAGTACTGAAACTGAGGCATTTATTGTACTTTTAGGTAAAAAATGAGAAAGCCTTCCCCTCTTCTAATCTTCTCTAATCTTTTCCATGTGTACCTCCAACAATGGCTGTGAGTGACCATTTCCACCTTCAAAGGTTTTGTCATGGCCTTCTTTAAACTGGAACATGTTTGCCAAGAAATAGCCTATCTCCTACTACATTTATTATTACTATTAATTACTTGTTGTTGTTGTTGTTATCATCATCATAGTCATCATCAATACAGTTAGAGGAAAATGTATCATGCTGGACTCAACAGCTCAATTGAGGAGAAGCTGCAACAGCTCCATGCCCCCAGGTCCAACCAGTGGTGAGGGCGTGTTCCCAGCAGGCACGTACCCACAGAGTACCCCTATACACCACATATACACATATACACCCAGCCACACAGATCATAGACAGACACAGAGCACGCACATGAACGCAAAGAGCACCAACAGCCCCCTCTGGCTGAGGAGGATGGAGGTTCACTAGTGACAGTATTTATATAAAAACACACACATATATAAATTTATATAGTTAAAGGACCTTTTTTTATTTTCTCCTCCATCTTACAATCTGCTGTGTTTTCTTTCTTTCTTCCTTTATTTCATTCCAGGTTCAAAAATGTTTAAATAAGCTGCCTAAGAAGACTTAAATGCTAATCACAGTTTTGATCACTAATTACCTATCAAAAAGTTTAGTATAATGATCATCAGGATGTGCAAAGAAGGTTTTTATAGCCAGCAAGAGATACAGAAAGTCAGAATATGAGACTCTGCAGAGCAGCAAAAAAGATGAAAGAGTGACAGATTAAATGTATAAATTAACTACTCTAAATAAAGGAGGCAACGTTGATGCACTAAAACTATCTTTTCAATATGCACTTGCATTCGATTAGGGACATCAATAAAAAGAAAATGTTGCAAAAGGCCAACAGATGCCTTGAGGCAAATAAAAATCCCAAATGTCATCTTCACAGATGAGACAACAGTTCCAATATTATATACTTCCTATGGACAGACACAGCTCCTTGAAGTTGTGACCAACACATTCCGTGTAAAGTCATGTGTCAGGGGATTTTGAAAAGAGGGAAAGGTTGTATTAATACATCTTGGAAAACGGCCTGGCTCGCTCTGTGGTTTCCATTATGCTTGTAACTTCTTGCAGCCCAACAAAGGTAGCTGTGTATAGAAGACTTGTTATACATATTTAAGATATGATGATATGATAATATAGGATATGTGGGCAAATACTGATTTATAATGGTTAAAATAGCAAATTCTAATAAAGTAGTCTTTCCTTGTAGCTTTCAAGTCAATGACCCAAAGTTTACTGGGACTGTAATATTCAGTGAAGCTCAAAGAATTGTACAGGAAATGTAACACATGAACAGGGAGTGTTAGTGCAGAAAATCCTACTCTTTCTTCTAAAAATATGTAGTACCATTAGCCAAAGGAAGCATCCACATTATACTGTTTGACATTAAATTATTGGGCCAGATCCCTACCTGCTGTAATCTAATAGAATTCCAATTTACATTGAGGTGAGGCAGTTTGTTGTTCTGCTCTAGAAGTCATTAGCAGTAAACATTATGTAAATGAAAAAGAATAGGAAATAGCATAAACCACAGGCCCAAGCAAGGGCCTACAAAATGCTTAGAGTCTGTGTATAAATCTGAATAAATAAATTAGCAAATCATGAACTAAAATTGCTCACTTGCATTTCTAGAATAAAACATTTTCCTGGATAAAACTGAATGAATAATCAATAAACTTTAAAAAGGAATGCCTATCACGGCTGGTCAAAAGGTTATGAACAGCACATTGCCTGATAAACCACATATGTTTTCTGCATCCATCTTTTTGTCTTCTGACTATTTAAGAATTTTTGTCGATTGTCTTTGAAGAGCCAGGAAGGACTTGGCCTAAATCTCCCCAATTTGCATATGATATTTTCTTAGATTTAGGGTCTGCCTTCCACAAAGTAAAGATTTTTAGAATTTCTTTTTTTTTTTTAACTTTTCATTCACTGGTGAAAGAAAACATACATTATTAACTTATTAAGACAGTATATGCATTAGAGCCACATCTTCAAATTTCACCTGTAGTTCTTCTGTAAGCAAAGGCATAGCACAAGTGCTGCAAAGGTATTTGCCATCCATTGAAGCAGAAATTCTGGAGTCCCTTAAGCAGCCAGCTGTATGGTAGGGGGTGGAGAAGGTGATAAAGGCCTGTCACTCATCTGTAGTGTTTGCCTTCCCATGGTGATTTCCCAAACAGCAAAGCACAGCAATTGCAGGGCTAATAATGCCTATGGAGAGTAAAGAAGAACAGATGAAGTATTACAATATTTAGGAATACAAATGTATTTACATCTTTTCAGCAGAGGTACTACAAAGCCATTGAATAAATATAAGATAATGGGCTAGAAAGATTGTGATCTGGAAATACTCAAGGATAACTGAATCTGCAAATCAAACGCCAAATAAAAATACCAGCCCCAAACCTAGGAGCTATTTATTGAATATATATAGTTGTATACATGTTCCTTTTCTGGGTTAAGTATAGGTGGCCCGTCCACCTTGGAAAAGTCCAATAGTGATTGTCAAATTTTGTAGAAAAAATGACACTTTAAATACAAGATACAAACTTAGTTCCTAAGATAGAGTGTACACACCTTTGAAAGTTTTCTACTGAGATACCTCTATGCCATAGCTAGGAAAGGGCTGCTGTAGATATGGGACTTTTGTGAGGCAGAAGCTGTCTTTTTCCTAGTAAGATGGAGTAATAAAGTATTAATGCAATATATTTCTTACCTGAGGAGGTTTAAAAAGCCTAGTGGAGGCTTAGCAATACCAACACTGACGTTATTTTCCAACTCTTAGTATGCTCTCTGATGTTCCCTCACAAAAATGACAGGAAATGTTGAAGAAAAAGATCTCATCTCCATCTCCCCCTTCCCAAATATAGTTCACAGGGCAGGCTTTACTAAACGCAGGTTCACTGAAGATACATGACAGATCCAGTATATTACCATACCACACTGTTCTATCATATACATTTCAGATGT
>WEKW01022354.1:7661-47117 GCA_013389905.1 Sula dactylatra
GGACAAGAAGGACATTGAGGTGCTGGAGCGTGTCCAGAGAAGGGCAACGAAGCTGGGGAAGGGTCTGGAGAACAAGTGTGATGGGGAGCGTCTGAGGGAGCTGGGGGTGTTTAGCCTGGAGAAGAGGAGGCTGAGGGGAGACCTTATCGCTCTCTACAACTACCTGAGAGGAGGCTGTAGTGAGGTGGGGGTTGGTCTCTTCTCCCAAGTAACAAGCAATAGGGCAAGAGGAAATGGCCTCAAGCTGCCTGAGGGGAGGTTCAGACTGGATATTAGGAACTGTTTCTTCACTGAAACAATTGTCAGGGAGTGGAACAGGCTGCCCAGAGAAGTGGTTGAGTCACTACCCCTGGAGGTATTTAAAAGACGGGTAGATGTGGTGCTTAGGGATGTGGTTTAGTGGCAAACTGGCAGTGTTAGGTTAATGGCTGGACTCTATGACCTTAAAGGTCTCTTCCAACTTATAAATTCTCTCTGTGTGTTCTGTGTGTGTATACAGTGGCCTTCTTGACATTTTATATCTGTAAAAATACTATGAGGAGTTACTAATCATGGTAGAAACATTCTCATCCTGCCAGGCTATGAAAAATCACTGCTAAATATAGATTTGAGAGGGCTTAGGATGCCCTGCATCTAGAATGAAGAGGCCCTTGGTCTATTCTTGATGCCACTGACACTGGGGTCAATGCAAAACTATAAAGTGTCAGAAAGAAAAAGGACAAGGGACAGATGACAGGGTCTTTCGGAGGATAGAGGTCTTTCTGCCACTTTCCAACAGGACACACAAAAGTATTTCCTTGATGAGCTGTTTGGTCACCAAAAACTGTAGTTTTAAAATCTGAAATGATTCCTAAGTTTAAGCTAAATTTGCCAAACACTTCCTATGTACAGATATAAAAAAGAAAAAAAATATTTGAAGTATCAATATTGAAAATACAAGCTACTGAAATTCACTAAGGCAGAGAAAGAAAACTTGTCAGTGGGAGACTGGTGTCTTACTTAGGTCTTGTAAGTCTCATCCTTGCTTTTATTAAAAATGCCTTCTTTGTCTCATATCTCAGCTTCAGACCAAGCAGCTATTCACTTCTAAACCCTACTTATACAGTACCTGTTTTTTTATCATATCTTATATTAATCTGAAGGCAGACTGCAAAATGTCCTTATGCCAACAGATACATTGGTGTCTTATCCATATGACCAGCAACAGGACTTGACCAAAGGTCTTTACTGTCACTGTGTGATGGCAAAATTTCCAGTACAAGCTGTCCCTTTCAGTTCTTCCCCATGTGCACAGGCAATAGGTCCTGTTCTTGCATATATTAAAAAAAATAATCAGTGTGAATATTGCATAGATATGCTAAGTCACAAGCTTTATGTAGTTTATTATTGCTTTAATTACTGTAACTATAAGAACGTAGGAAGTTTTTGTATTTCAGCCTACAGCAATTGAACAGCTAACAAAGCATTAGTAGACAATATGTCATACATTAGATTCTGTATTATTATAAAGGTATCTATTCTATACATTCGGGAGGCATTTAATAATGTTATCCCTTGTTGTTAGTAAGACTTTGGAAAGCCCATCCACTTGGCATCATGCCATAACCCTTACATACAGCGCTACCATCATGCATGTCAGTTGGGACTTTATCACCATCTCCTTTTATTCAACATTTCTTTGCTGCTTTTGAACAACAAATCTGTTCACAGGATCTCTGAGAAAAAGCTATATGACAAGCAGCTTGCGATGCAATGAAAAGGCCAAGAAAGTCTCTATCTTGAGCTGGCTTCTAGGGGCAGATGCACTGAAAGCCATACTTTAGAGAGACAAACCAAAGGGACTGCTTACACTTTGATCCTCCCATACTTTGAACTGGGCGCCATCTTAAACTTAACATCATTAATTAACCTTGGAAGGGGTGAAAACTCTCAGGGGCTAAGAGAGGAAGTAGGGACTCAAGCACAGAATGTGGCAGAGACCCAGGACAAGGCGTAGAAATGAAGCAGAATTAAAAAAATTAAAAAAAATTAAAAAAACGGTGATGGTTGGGAGGAGAAGAGGTTTCTGAATCCTGTGAAATCTTTGAAATTCAATGCAATTCTGTGACATTGTTTCTGGGCTGTAGACAGCAGAGCATCCTCCTTTGAGCTCTTGCAAGGAGGCTGCAGTGGTTAATGCCATGCAGAAGGAGAACAGATCTGGCTGCAAGAAGCCCCACGAGAGATGCTCATAGCATCCCACCCAGCAGCTCCATGCTGAGGACCATCCTGCAGGAGGATGAACACCAAAGCAGGTCGAGGGGCATCATCCTAGCAGCCAACCTTATGTCACACCCCCACCGTGGCCAGGACCAACAAGGTTTGTGCACCTCGCTACTACTGAATCACAGGGGTGAAATCCTGTCTCATAGGCTGTCCCATGGGTATTGTATGCCAGGCATACCCTGGTACCACACAGCACCAGGCCAGCACATAGAAAATTCGGTAAAACTACCACTGCCAGATCAGCCTCATTTTTCAGTCTTAAGCTATCTCTAAACAAACAGCAACAGCAGGAAGCTGGAGGGATTCACATTTCCCATGATACGGCACTGTTTTCCTCCTCCCCTTCCAGCACCACGTTTTATACGTGGGGCTGGCAGACCTTAACCCCTGCACCAGCACAGGGTAGCACAGCAACAAGAGCATGCATTTCCCCAGCAGCCTCCTGAAACATCTGATTCAGCTGAAGTGTTAATGCCCAGAAAGCCAGGAGCCCAGTAAAGAGAAACAAAGGACCACCTTTTCTTTTTCACCCAAACAGGAAAACATTTCATTTCAAGATTGATCTATAACCTGGCTGGGCAGTTCGTACTCCTCTGCCTGCAGAGGTTAATGACTTAACCTTAAGTCATTATCATATACATGTATTGATGGTGAACCTGCCACCCTGCCAACCCAGCCTCCTTCTAAGGCCACCACCAAAAGTTGCATTTGGGCTTGTGACAACAGTTGTTCTAACAAGCCAAATGGCAAAACCACTTGTGGGAGAAGTAATCAGTTTTCCTTTGCTGGGCACCATAGCAGACAGATCTTGCCTACCCCAAACACCCTCCCCCTATCTCCTACCCTCCAGGAACTGCACGTGTCCACCACAGTCCTGGAACACCGTTCCCACTTCCCAACCCTGCATGTGAGATGCAGCCAGTTGGCTGATTTTCTGAGCAGCTGACAGCGATCACGGAGCAGGAGGGAAGCCAAAGCCTATGCTGCAAAAGCAGGGATGAGTTTCATACCCTGCCCAGCTACAGCTTTGCCCTGCAGCTCCTCTCCAGCCACTCAACAAGGTCCAGCTCTCTTTCAGAAAAAAGGCAGTGCTGAGACCTGCCTCAGAGCCCTGACATCTTGAAAAAGTTGGAACTTGGATAGGGAGGCCAAGGGATGCTTGAATTTGGCATCTCCCCTGATCAAGTACTGCCAAGAATGTTTCTAAGGACTTTCTGCTGGAAATTAAAGCTGTTAATTCACACTCAGAAACTACCTGTGGAAACATGGCATACAGCCTGTCTTTTCCTGAAAGTAAATCCCCTGTCTAGCAAAGGTCTCTATGGCAAAAGCAGATACTATTGACATACAGGGAACAAAGCCAGGCTCAGATTTAAGCTCTAACCGAAAAAATAAACAAAAAAACCCCTACTATTTCAAATTTATGCACTTATTCTGAAAATCTCAGGTTTAACACAAACAACTCAGGTTTCTGAGAGATCTACATCTTGGCACCCAGGACAGAGTCACACCTTATGAACAGTGTTGAAATGGATCCTTTCAATATGATGTACCATGTGACTGCTTATGGCACTAACAAGACAAAGGCAATGTGTTGTTTTAGTTGCTAGCAAGCTTATTTTTAAGCTTACTTAATGCTTCTGAAACAAGATGAATCTCCCAGACCCCCTTGCATTGAAAGCAACAGTGATTATGTGTTCCCCTATTTATTGCCAGGAAGAAGCTGAATAACAAACACATAGAAACTATGCGTGAAAAAGCAAATACAGCATTAATAACTATTGCCTTATTACTTGAGAATGGACAATAGGACATCCATTCGCAATACTTTCCAATAATAACATAAAGCTGAGGTCAAGCTTTTTGGATCTCAGCTATACTGGCATTTGTTCCTACAAGGAAGAAGGGCAAAAAAAAGTTAAGTGAGGTTCCCACAGACCTTAAAAAGCAGAAACATCTGTTGCTGCTATGAACAGCTCAGATGCTGAGTTCAGCAGGAGAAAGTCCAGCAGCTAGGCCAGGTCTCCGCTTACCACCACATGCCTCTGTGCTCAATGGGAAATGATCAGAGACTGTTTCAAGGGACATATCAATAATTCAAAACATCCAAAACTAGTATAAACAAATAAGAATTAGTGCTCTCTTCCTTCGCCTGCCAGCAAGACTGGAAGATGTTACTGATGCCTTAATGTGCAGTCTCGAGCATCGTCAGAACTGTCCCCAGCTGATGAGTTGCTCCACATTGTACATTTGTTTCATTTTTTAACTAATATTTTTTAACTGAAACACTGAGCAGAAATTCCGAAGAAGTGAATCTTGTTCTCAGCAATACAATATTCTGTGGGGCTGAGGGAAATGGCAAGTTCTCATGGGCTCAAATTTTCTGTTTGAGAATTAATCTCCCTTTCAGTGATCCGCTATTCACTCATTTCCCAACAATTCTTTATGCTTTGGGTTTGTGATTTTTAGCATACACAAAAAAACATATCTTTTAACTTAAGGGACATAAAAATGTTAGAAATGCTGTTTTGCAGGTGTATTGATGCAAAGTATGCTCAGTGAAACTTTTTCTATCAGAACCTCTTTTCTAAGCAAAACCTTTTGGCCAAACAGAGATCATTCACAGGGACTGAGCTGCACAGCCCTAAGCAATTGCTCTGCGAGTGGCATGGGTAAATATCCACAGAGAAATTCTCCTGCTTTTACTTGGAAAGCATCAAACTGCATCAAGACTGTAGCAACCATAAGTCCAGAAAGAAAATGTTAATGACTTGGCATTTTGTATGGACTAATCTCTTAAATATTGCATGTAGCAAGCCTCACAGAAGTAGAGTCCTGTTGAAGGAAAGAACCTCTGTACGCCAGATTTCCGTGTAAAAACAGGTTCCCAGATACAGAACTTTATTTTCACATTCTTATACAAAAAACCCAATGCTGTGCAGAGCTAAAAAGCAAAGGGAAATGAAGTCAAGACCTCTGGACTTGAAGGAGTGAATCTTGGCCCTGCGTCTCCTCACTCATCTGATGGCATCAATCTGGAGTCACTCTTCTGCCTCCTTGCATACAGCGGTGCAAGGACACCCTAGCCCAATTTCCAGGGAGAACTGACTGACTGAGGAGACTGGAATAGAAGGGTTTAGAGGAGCTTATTGGATTTTGATTCATTGTGTAATATAGTTATTGCTGTTATGAAAATACACTGAGCTGTAAACAGACAGATTTTTTCTTTTATTAACACTTTGAAGGAATGTACCTAAAGATAAGAATACAATGATCTGCAGTCTAGATCTATACCATAGTATTTATGAAGACATGGGTTAAACACAAATATGCCAAGAAATAGTGCTACCAGATATGCATAGACAGCTTGACATGTATTTCTTTTGGCAGCAATGCCACTGTAAGAAACACCCCCTATTTCCTCCCCTTTTTTCTTTTGCGGTGTGTGGGGGGGGTGGGTGGTGTAGTTTAAAAGTTCCTTGCACAAACACCAGCTCAGACACAGCACAACGTGCAGCACCTTGTGTGGCAAAACACAGCACCAGTATAACTGAGGACATCAGAGGTCAGAACTGAGCAGGCAGCAGTATCCAAGGGCTGCTCAGGCACAGCTGCTGAAAAGCAAAATTCATCAGAATTGGTTGGGGCTTCACTTTTAGGTCTTTTCCAGAAAGAAACTCTCATGTTATACTGACTCTAGGGTAATTCAAAGAAAATGTGTCTTATGCCTGCCTGCAGACCTGACCTCCTGACAACATCATCTCTTGCAGGACCCTCCATCTCCACCTGGTCCAAACCTGAAGAACAGAAGGTAGGTTCAGTTCTGCAGACCAGCTGCAAGGGACACTCCAAGACAGCAACCTGCCTACGCTCCCATACTCAGTACTGTTTGACAACTCTGCCTATGCTTTGAAAGCAAGTGATGGCTTACAGGGACTGCCAAATGGTCCAGAGCCACTTATGCTCACGCAGCTTGGGGCTAGTCCTAGTAGACTTTCATAGCAGTTACTCTTCTTTGGGAAACATACAGTGTTTCCTTTGCCCTAAAATAACTGGTTGGGGTAGTTTGGTGTGGGAAGGGAAAGAGGGATAGAAAAGAAAGTCACTTAAGCATCTGAAATGATGTAAGGGCTGTGTTTTATTGTATGAGGTTAGGATTATATGTTGCATGCCTTCAGGTATGGCATAAAGGCTTTTTTCAAGATGCTGGCAGAGCACTGGAGAGCTACCTAGAATAGGGAGGAGACCTAAGTGTAGCCTGGCTTGCCTTGCCCATACCATCTCTCAGAAGTGGTTGCTCTTTGAGTTAACCTCACCAGGGAGGAAAACAGGCAGCCTCTGTCTGTGTCCACACTATCACCAAGACCAGCATGGGCTGGAAAGCAGTTTTCTGACAGCATATGCTCAAGCTATGCTTTACAAAAGATTTTGGCAGTATCACTCACCAAAGACTCTACAGAAAATAAAGAGTCCTGGAACAAAAGGGA
Organism: Sula dactylatra; assembly: GCA_013389905.1. Classification (NCBI taxonomy): domain Eukaryota; kingdom Metazoa; phylum Chordata; class Aves; order Suliformes; family Sulidae; genus Sula; species Sula dactylatra. The sequence goes on from WEKW01022354.1 coordinate 14,414, forward strand.
AAGATCTCACATTCATACATTTGGGGGAAAAAGTGTACAAATAAACAGGTTTTGTCAGTGGAAGAAGGTACCCGGGTGCGTGTCTCCCAGATTAGTGATGCCCTACCTATAGGTGACCTGGAAAGGTGGCAGGCACAGCTAGCAGTACTGTGTAGGGCAGTAGAAAGCCCCCACAGCCCTGAGCAGGTAGGTGTCAAAATGGTAAAAGAAATGAACTGCAGAGAAAGAGACAGCTTCAAAGTGAACAGAAGGAGATATATCTTCACACTAGTCTATTTAAACTGAAAATTCACTGCCACGGGAACCCTGAATGTTTTGTATGGATTCAAAATCCAGCTTGATGGTTTTATGGAATAAGAACCATCAGGAGTTTCTCAAGACAGAGATACCATCTCTGGCTCTGGAAGTCACCACGTACTAAGTTACTGGAGCCTGAAAAGTATAGCATAGGAGTTTTCACTCTAGGCTTGCCTTATTAATTTCTTCCTAAAGTATCTGTTACTGATCATTGTTAAAGAGAGAGTAGGTGGCTGCGTAGACCTTTATCCTGACCCATTACAGGTGCTCTTCTTGGTGCATATATGTTGTAAGTGTAACATTTTCTTAACACATGCATGCCAATCCTGGAATAGAGTTGACCAAGAAATGAGAGGCCACTGCCTAGAGATCTCAGCACCATATCAACACACAGTTCCCAGGAAACAACTCTATTCTAGGAAACAACTTCAATCAGAGACCAAAGTGGAAAGCAAAACTCACCCGCCCTTTCCCCAACTCCCATTGCACCAAGGAGCCATGCCTAGTCCAAAATTAGCAATACATAGAGTCAGAAGTCCTGGGTAAGTTAAGAGTCTTTACTTAATCTAGTACAGATACACTGACATGCCCTCTTTTGAGAGCTTCTCCCCAATCTGATCCACACAGCTTCTTCTGTCCTTTCCCTTTCAGTGGGAAAAGAGACATGGAGGTATAGGGTACCTTCCCCCTTGTTGTTCTTTAATACATGGACAGCAGTCACATTTACAGGCTGTAGCCTCCTTAAGTGGACCAATGAAAAGGGAGAACTTTGCCAAAAGAGAGAAAAAAAATAGGAAAAACCTAAGAAGGAAGCACAGTGGAAGGGGCATCTTAACCATTACCAAGCTGATTGTATGAGAATCATCGCAGTCAAGCCATTAAACTAGAGACTGCAAACTCACCAGCTATAGATCAAGGAGATGAAACTTAAGGAGCTCCTGAGGACTGTCTCAGTCAGTATTGCCAATTTGTGCATTTTTTTACCTGCCTTAGCAGATATAGTGTTTCTCAAAGTCCCACCTCCTGAAGGCAAATGATTGGAAACAAGAAGAACAGGATGAAATGCCCTAAAAGTTTCCATCTGTTTGCATTTCAGAGAGGTGCCAGGTACTGTGATCTGAGCAGTACCAGCTGGGAGGTCTCAGAAAAAGTACTTTTTTCCTGTTAGGAAATGCTGACTTCTTAAAATTTACACCCATCACAGAACTGTAACAATTTTGACAGAATTTCTCAGATCCCCTCTAGAATCACTGGTCATCAGATAAAAGGAATCCCAAGAGCCAGTAGTTTAGAAAAATTGCTTTGAGGCACGCATCTGTGGATATGTGAATACACAACCAGTAAGACCAAGTTCTACCGGGGCATGTCGCTTGAGATCATCAAAACAGGCAAAGGGAGAGCTCAGACCTGTTCATCTTGCTGGGATGGGGCTATTTTCCCATGTCAAGCTTTGGGGAAGACTGAAGCTAGCAGATCCTGTTTATCTTTGGACAGAGCCTAACACATTGGAGCTGTGCTGGAACTCAACAGGAGAGCAACAAAGTTATCATGGGCACTTCTACATAACCAGTTTCACTTAAAATGCTTCTGTCATTTCTCTCCTTCCCTTCCTCTAAAGTTCTGCCACTGACAAAATTTCTTGTTTCTGACAAACGCCAAAGCATTTTCCAGGCAAACTTGCTGGCATACAAGTTGTGCTCTGCTTCGGATTCCTCTGGTTGTTTGTTTCAATACAGATGATTCCCACTTGACCTAGACCTCTTTCTTTAGCTAATTTTGTCCCCTATGAAAATGCATATCCTGGCTTTCTCTGCCAGAACAAAGGTCACTGGAAAAGAAAAAAAAGGGGACTTCATGGAAATGATCCACTTTCCATCATTTAACACATACTGCACTGCCAAGCTAAAAAATGGCCAAAGATTAGAGTATGGGGCAGAATATGGAAGAGGGATATTTCTTCCCCTTTTGGGGCTATATTTTCTAACACCAGTATGATTCAGTTGTCTGATCCTTGCTGGTTAGCAGAATTACTCAAAGCAATAGTGTTGCAGGAATGTGTTGAAACATCATTCTTAGAAGTTTTAAAATTTGCCAAATAAAGGGGGAGAGACGTGTCTGTAGTAGAAAACAGAATTGAACATCCCATTCCTGAACACACTGTAATTATTTTTCTAGTGGTGTTTGGTATCTCAGAGGTAGAAATACCAATTTTGGTGAAAAAAACCCCTGTTAAGTCACAGCTTGCCAAAAAAAGCCCTCAGCCAAAACCAACAGCACATATGGACATCACTGGGAGCACACACACTCTCACACAGAGGTTGTCACCAGCAGTCAGCACTTGGGTAGCACTGGTCTCCAGATCACTTAAAGGGCACAAGAGGTCTAGCACAGATTTAAATGGCATCAGCATTATTCGCCCCTCAAGTATTGCTTAAAAAACCCATGTAAAAAGCATGATGTAATGGCCAGAACATAGACTGAAATTTGAAATTTTGGCAGGTAGTCAAGGTGGAATAAAGAAAATAAGAATTACCTCTTTTTGTGCTGAAAGGATCAGGAAAAAAAGCTAGCTCTCATGAGGTCAGCATCTACTCAGTGTAGAGTCATGCCTTTTTGGCCACCTGAAACAATTAGTAATGCCACATTTGTGCTGAACAGTCAAGAGAAAGCCTCAGAGAATGGAAAGTGCTGGTGCAAAGGAATCAGGCAGATACAGCAAGGAATACTTGGCTAAAGAAAGCCTTAGTAGTTTTTATGGAAGTGGGTAGGAAGGAGCCAAAGATCAAGTAGACATGCACTCACAGTTTTATGGAATTGGTATGGAAAATGCTCATCTCCCACTGGCCAAAAAAACCCCCAAAACTTCTCTGGAGGCTGGTGTATAGATCTCCACAAGACCTTTCTTCACGGAACAGACTTCAAGCACACAACACACATATAGCTGCAAGCCTACAGTTAGTTATACCAGTCCTTTAAATCCACAACACCCTCTATAAACAAGCCTACTTAAAAATGAGCCATTGTACCCCCAACATATAGTCAAAGGCACACAGCTGCCAAGGGAGCGCTCTTGCTTTGCAAGCAAGCGTTTAATCACAAGCAAGACTGATCTCTTTTCATTCTCATGCATTTGATTTTTACATGAAAATAGCTTTTACATGTAGACACGCAGAGCTCTGAACAGTTTCATAATGATTTCTTGTTTTAAACGAATTTGTTCTGTACTCATAGCAGAATGGCTACTGTAGTTTTTTAAGTGATTATGAAAGCTTTCAACATCAGCTATGTTAATGTGTAACATACGCTACACAGGATGTCACTGATATATCAGACATGAGTCAAACATTCTATTCACATAAATGAGGCAATTACTGCCATGGAGATGGCAGATGCAGTGAAGGAGACAGATGTCACTCATTAAATACACTTCCTTACACAGAACTTCGTTATTGCTTTGTACGCTGCAGACAAGTTTGGCAACATTTCCCAGTCAATGGTGTTTGCCCATGCACAAAAACTGGGAAGAATTTCTCATTGCAGATTAGCTCATCATGTAGATCTTTAACATCAGCACAAAAATCACTCTTAGGCTAAAACTGCTACTTGATATGGGGAAAGATTTCTCGATATAGATTCATGACAGTTTTCCTTCTCCCTCCCTTGGGTTTGTTCTTATCTCAAGCACTAAGCTTGATCCATGCCCAACCTACTGAGCAAAGCCAAATGATGGAATCAAAACTTACTCTCTCCTCCTGAATTTAAGAAGGAGTCTGAGATGATTTAAAGAGTTATGCTATGAACAACCACCCTAAAGTCCACAGTCTCTCCCCTTTTATAGCTAGATCAAATCGCTCCAGGAACTCTCCATCTGCAATTGCTTGTGCTTGTAAAGAACATCAAATCAACAGAGTGCTCAACAGCAACTGCAAGTCAATCTCTGACTCTATCTGCAGGCACACATTATTAATAATAATAATATATTTTTTAAAAAATGAAAGCTATCAGGGAGGAATGGCAAAATCCACCAAAAAACCCAGATCAAGTATTTATCTGGCCTTTGGCCATATTAGAATCCAATCACATCCCTCCTAAAGCTACATATATTATTTATCACCACAATAACTTAATGAGGCAAGGAATTATTGGTATTCTCCTTTGGAGGCATAAATTAGAATAATTGATTCAGTGACTCAACCAGTGCTATGGAAAGATTCTGTGGCAGAGCCAGGTATTGAATAGGTCTTTCTAGTCCTTGTTCAGGGTCATAAGATTGTTTCTGAAGAGTAAAAAACATTACAAAGACTCAAACCAGTTCACTGAGTTTTGAGAACCTTTTCAGATTTCAAAGTATTGAGAAAAATTCCTAAAAGTCCAGGTTATTCTATGCAGGAGAGTTGTTTTGCATTTGGATATACCTAAGCTCTAAGATACTACTTTTAGAAGAGATATTGAAAAGCACAGTTGTTTAACACAAAGGGAGTTCTCAACAGGTGGAGGGGAGGGGGGACCGTTAACACCCTTTCATAGAGAAGCCAGATTGCACAGGGCTGAAAATGTTGCACCATGTGAAGTAAACAAAACCCCCAAAAATCACTTGTGACAGGTTTCTTCATTTTTCCTACGTGCTTTCCGTGGTATTTCAGGTTTAAATCAGACAGCAGCCTTTTTGTTTACTTCTTCATTAAAAAAAATTATTAGAATAATAAACTCATGCTTCCTTAAGTACAAAGTGGTGAAAGGCCTTGTGAAAAGAGAAACTGGGAGTCTTATGTCACTGGCAGCCCCAGTCCTCCCACTCAGAAGACTCATAGCTTAAGTTCAGCTTCCTCACTGAGAACAGGAGCACAGGACAGGGTACAGGTATTGTCAGGATCCACAGTATCTTCCAAGGCAAAGGCTCACTTTCTGTCAATCCTGCCCGCAGAAGAGCAAAAACCCCTTTGCATGGTAAGCAAAATAAGGGACAGGCATGACTGGCTGGAGATGCTTCAAATCCATTACACACCCCACTGAAAGGCCTCTGAGAACATCCCTCAGAGCTATTCAGATAGATATTCAGAATATCCATCAGGTAAATGAGAAAACTACTAATGTCCATCTCTTAGTGAGAAAGTTCAACCTTTTTGCAGTGAAATACTCCCTGGCTTTCTGAAGCACTGTATTGTGTGGATGATTTCTCACCATACCCTGAAATACAGGAAGCAGCTTACATGACGGTTTCCATAGCGCTCTCTTTCACTCATGAACAGACACATCTGTAAGCTGCTGGATAACTAAGAGGTCAAAGTCTCTGTGTTCCAGATGTGCATTTAGAAACACAGCCTGACCTGCCAGTCCAGACTCTGCAAGTGTTTGGTACAGAGGCTTTTGGAAGCTGTTCTTTGTGCTTGTGAAAGCATGAGAAGACAGTGTGGGAACTACCCAGAAAACTCAGATTTATTACAACTTGCTATCCCTCTGTCAGAGAGTATCCTATAGGAAACACACATGTTCCTCCTTTGTATTCACCAAGGCCTCCTACTTAAGCAGAAATGAAGACAGAACAACCCAATCTGCTTTTTACTGAAGCCACAACCTTTTTGTGTTACCACAAATATATCCTATAATTGAATCCCCCTTAATGATTTCCTCAAAAATATTATACCAACACCAAGAAAAAAAGCATGGATCATTTAATTCCACAGTTCTATGGAGAAGAGAAAAGGAAAAAAGGAAAGGGAAAAAGAAACCACAACAGACACTCCTATCATTCATACATGAGTTCAACCGATGACCCAGGATCAACCTCCTGGAAGAGCCACGCAACAGCACACAAAATGCACACCAGCTCCTCCCCCCCTCCACGCTCTTGAAATGAAAACATGTGGTGGAACAGCCATTAAACCTGAATAAACTGACCCAGAGTTCAATAAACAAGCTTTAAGACATTAATGATAAGAAGTGGAAACAGCCAATACAGACAAGAATATCACTGCATAGTGAGAACCCGGAGCTACATGCAAGCTCCCTAGCACACAGAGAAACATAGCAACTACTATTCCAAGCATTTGTTGTTTATTTCCTCTTTTCTCTTGTTCAGTACAACACACCTGTGTCATACAGTCACGCACACATTTTCTCTTTGGCATGTTTTTGATTACAAAGGTTTTGATTACAGACCTACGCTCCTGCACTCCAGTTGAGGCCTCTGATTAACTCCTGTTGGTATTAATCAGAGCTGTGCATTCTGAAGTAGAGAGCAAATGTAGAGCCTTTCCAATTCTTATCTCCTGAAGCAAACATGAGTTTGCATGGCAGCTGCTTTCTAGGAGATCTAATGGTTGTGAACATACAGCAGTGTCCAGAGTTCAGGCACTGGATTGACACAGCCCAGGAAAGGCACCGGGACATGGGCAGACCAAATCACAGATAAGTGGCAGAGCTAAGACAGAGCACTTCCAGGGAGACCCGGGTGCTGGGGATCCCCATTCAGGCTCCTGGTCCTACATTTTTAACCCTTCACCCTTCTATATTTCCTTTGTCATCCATTGCTCTTCCTGGACTTATTTTTCTTTACCTTTGGGAGGAAAAAGAGGTCCTGGGGGATAAGCCAGGCAAAACTGAAAGACTAAGGGATACTTCTCTCAAAAACACATGCATGAGTTGAACAACACAGTGGGCATGTACCTCTCCTGCCATTAATCTGCAACCACAAATATTAGGTGTGGGTGCTGTCTTGAACAGCTCAGCCTGTTCCTGAGCAATGTTTCCAACTCATTTAACAAATACCCTATTGCAGTCATTCAGTAAGGCTGGTAGTCACAGGAAGAGAAGAGAAACATCAGTTCAGACTCCCTTTTGCAGGTTTTCACAGTGGGGCTGTAACTGTGACCTAGCAGAGCAAGGAGGAGGATGCAGGATGCCATGCCCAATGCCTCATATGGTCACTGCAGCATCTCATGGCCAGAGAGCGACAGTGCCTTGACCAACCTAGTGGCCTTCTATGATAGAGTGACTGCATCAGTAGACATGGGAAGAGCAATGGATGTCATCTGTCTGGACTTCTGTGAGACCTTTGACATGGTCCCCCACAACATCCTTCTCTCTAAATTGATGGGTGGACTGTTCAGTGGTAAGGAATTGGTTGGATGGTCGCATCTAGAGGGTACTGGTCAAGGACTCAATGTCCAGATGGAGATCAGTGGAGTCCCCCAGAGGTCTGTACTGGGACCAGTGCTGTCTGACATATTCATCAATGACTTAGATGGCAGAATGGTGTCCATCCTCAGCAAGTTTGCAGATGACACCAAGCTGTCATGTGCAGTTGACACATCAGAAGGACAGGATGCCATCCAGAGGGACCTGGACAAGCTCAAGAAGTGGGCCCATGTGAACCTCGTGAGGATCAAAAAGGCCAAGTGCAAGGTCCTGCACCTGGGTCGGGGCAACCCCCCATATCAATACAGGCTGGGGGATGAAGGGATTGAGAGCAGCCCTGAGGATAAGGACTTGGGGGTACTGGTGGATGAAAAGCTGGACATGAGCCAGCAATGTGCGCTCCCAGCCCAGAAGGCCAACCGTATCCTGGGCTGCATCACAAGCAGCATGGCCAGCAGGTCGAGGGAGGGGATTCTGCCCCTCTGCACCGCTCTGGTGAGACCCCCCTGCAGTGCTGTGTCCAGCTCTGGGGTCCTCAGCACAGGAAGGACATGGACCTGTTGGAGCGGGTCCAGAGGAGGGCGACAAAAATGATCCGAGGGCTGGAGCACCTCTGCTATGAGGACAGGCTGAGAGAGTTGGGGTGGTTCAGCCTGGAGAAGAGAAAGCTGCAGGGAGACCTTACTGTGGCCTTTCAGTACTTAAAGGGGGACTTTTGGAAGGACGGGGACAACCTCTTTAGCAAGGCCTGTTGTGACAGGACAAGGGGTAATGGTTTCAAACTAAAGGAGGGTAGATTTAGACTGGATATAAGGAAGAAATTTTTTACAATGAGGGCGGTGAATCACTGGAACAGGTTGCCCAGAGAATTTGTGGAGGCCCCATCCCTAGAGACATGCAAGGTCAGGTTGGACAAGGCACTGAGCAACCTGATCTAGCTGAAGATGTCCCTGCTCATTTCAGGGGGGTTTGATGAGATGACCTTTAAAGGTTCCTTCCAACCCAAATGATTCTATGATTCTATGAGTGGTAGGGCTCGGCTAGCTTGATGCTTTCTCCAATTACTTGAGACAGCAACTTCCCAACAGCCAAGAGTGTGCATTGAAGTTCACACTATTGTCTAAAGTCATCCCTGAGGGACTCCTCTCACTGTCCCAACAGTTGCTGGGGCAATTTCAGCCCCAAAGGACAGAATCCAGCACACATCAGGTGTCTGCTAAGCTGGACAACAATAATGAGATATTTTCAGAAACAGAAGTTGGATGCACACCTCTTCCCTGCCACAATGTGAGGGTTGCTATGGGAAGAAGGAGTCTCTCACAAGGAGGTGACATACGGGAGACAATACTTTTTCCTGCTGGACCACCAGTTCCCTAATCCACCTGCACAGCACCTAAATATTATTATTGTGCCAGTCTCGATGCAATTTGTCTAGGTCTGACAAGGTCAATGTCCCATTTGACATATGCCTTTGTAGAGACCAAAGCAGACACCATCTTAGGAGGGTTTGTTACATCTTGCTGCCATCTACTTCCACACTAAGGATCTCCAAACTGTCCCACTGCTTTTCCCTTTACTTTTGAGGACCTTCCATTCTTCCTTACTTTTATCTCAAGTAGCAGCTCTGTGGCTGCCTCCTTGCAGAGTGCATGATGGGCTGTTTGCTCTGAAGAGCCCCACCCAGCATCATCTGCCACCTCTCTCCAGTCTTGTTTTCTGTCTGATGTCTCACAAGGTGAAAGCCTGCGATTTCTTTCCCCTCCCTCCAGACGCATATTTTTGTGTCGAGTTTTATTGCTTTCCTGGGCTCTGCCCACCAGCACCAGGTGTTCTGTACATTAAGATAGCCCTCGAGCATCACATCACCTGGAAAAACCACGGAGAGCCCTTAGCTCTTCTCCTGCTCCCTAGCTGACCCCAATCACCGCTGAAGGGATCGGGATCCACTTTTTTCTCCTCTTCCTTGCAGTAACAGCACCACCTTTTGGCTCCCGGCATGATGCTGTAATTTCACATCAGCAGCTCAGCGATGTTACTGCACAGTGCTGATATTTCCCAAAACAAGCCCTCTCCTGCCTTAATTGTGCTCATTTCATTTGCAGTACTGTTGCCTGAAGAAAAGAAGATCCCACAAGCCCCTGAAGTGAGGGGTCATGCCCTCAACCAACCACACATCACCTGAGTGCTTCTTCTCCTAACTCAATGGCTTTTCAGATAAGATAACTGATTAGCAATTAATTCCACCTCCACCCAGCTCTGGACTCTGAGTCCAGCAAAGTGGGTAGTAGCACTGCTCACAGCACACAGTCATTTTCAGCCATGAATGTACATAAACATACAAATCCTTTGACTCTTCTTTAATTGTCCTACAAGCATGAAGTAATCGAATGCAAAGAAATGGTGCTCAAACCCACCTTCTTAGAAGAATGACTATGCTCAAGACATAGTAATTTTTCTACAGCTTGTAGTGCATGTAGCAGAAAAACAAGAACTGTGGAGTTTTTTCAGGCAAGGCAGTAAGAATCTGACATACAAGAAGAGAGATGACAGCCTGCACATATTTAAAGTAAAAGCTCATCTTCAATTTTCTGTCACACTTGAACAAGGGCCTGAAACCTGGGTGTTTGCCTCCTTTATTGGTGACATCAGTCCTACAGCTACAACACAAAAATTGCCATTGCTTGGAGCAACTGCTGTAATGCAGGTTTTAATCACCCACCAAATCTCCTTTTCCCCTCCTCTAGCTCTGATAAATCAGTCCTGCTTGACTGATGTGATTCCCACCAGCTGGACTCTGATCCTTCTGCCTGCCTCAGGGGTTAGCAACACCAGCAGAGGTGAGGCTCTCCTAATCAGGGATAAAGCAGAACAGATGCATCCCTTCAATGCTACAAATTCAATCCAGTTCCAGTAAGGGAAGTGCTTTGCCCATAATTTAGCAGAATCAACTTCATTTTGGGGATTAACTTCTCTGTTACACACCCTGGTAAATCTCCTTTGGGAATGGCTGTGACACCAGAACTAAACCACTTCTTAGAGATCAATAAATAAATGCACCTGAAGATGTCTGAAGATGCAGAGCAGATTACTACTGCCTTTGAAGACTGAGATTAAAAACAATTATAGGTTGACTCATGTTTCCTTGGACTATGGCAGTGTGCCTTGACCTTTGCTGTAGTAGAAAGTGATGTAGTCAGGTATATTTAAAGATATTCTTACAAGTATCTACATTCTGATTTATAATGTGTTCTAGTAACCTTGATTTAAATCTGGCATATTAAATCAAATTACTAGTCATTTGCAACATCTTTCAAATCTAACCATAACTAGGCAGCAGCTTTCCTTCACTACTTGTAAATTACTCTAATTTCCATTATTGTTTGTTACTTTTCTCTTACAAAGCCCAGGAACCTAATTCTGCTGGGGTAATGCTGAGGAAAACCCACCAGAGGATGCAGACACCATCATAATTTTGAGGTACCCGTCACCTGGGCTCAAATGCTGGCAGTCCCTAAAAAGCTGGTGCAAAAGTAGGTAAAATACCTTACACACTTTTGTCTTTTCCAATTCAGCCCTTCCAAGAGCCTGCTTCAAAGCATCTTTCAGTGGTTTTTCAGGGTCATAGTTTGGCTAATCAACAGCCATCTCTGGAATGAAAACTTGGCTGAAATGAGCGTATTAGCTTTCCTGTCACAGTATCTAATCTGAGTTCAAATGAAAAACAAATATGCAAAGACTGGAACAATGTTTGTCTGTTAAAACAATCTAGATGAACACAACATAGGAAGGAAATAGCAAAGAGTTCAGGTATTTACACAATAAAGTTGAACACAGACTTTGAGGCAGCTTTTTTATGGTCTTTCCCACCTAGCCATAGCTGTACCTGGAGAGGAAATATCAAAATATTCTGCATTGCTCAATGGCAGCTCCTGAAGAAATCAACAGAGCTTTTGCAAAGGCTGTTGCTAACTGCTGTCAAAAGTTTTCATCTTAATAATTTACAGCCTGATCACAAACTCATTGCTGATAGAAAGAGTCCCATGGACTGCTTTAGGCTTTCATATGAATGCAAGACCTAATTTTCAACTGGTGCTGCTATTAAAAAAAGGGGAGAAAACCAACTAGTCCTTTATTTAGGCACCCAAGGATGGGTTTGAGTCCTGGTCATTAACAGCTTTATTTGACAAACACAACCCATGTCGGATTCCAGAACAGCTGAACTTGTTCTGGGGCAAGGGAAGTTCTTAGTAAGTTTTAATCTTATTACAGTAAAACTTGGAAGTATCTGGGATGTATTATCCACACAAACCCAACAGGAATTGAAGATTTTTCTGCTAATAGCTGAATTTTGCCAGCAACTAGCAGCTCAGGGAACCTCCTCTGCTGATTGACCCCTTGGTCATTCCAGCTGATGCTGGCAGACACCACCCAACCCCAAATCTGTTTAATGTATTTTGTCCTCTTAACTTATCAAACAGAGTTCACTTAAAGCAGCCCTAAAACACTAATTATTCCAATTCATCCATAGTGGGTAGGAGTGAGGCTAATGAAACAACTCACTTCAAATGCCCTGAAGGTATCTTTGACAAGATACCTGCCAGCTCATAGTCAGTAGTTTGTTCTCAGTTTGCAGTGAGAAGTGCAATGTGAATATGAGAAGGGAAATTGACCACTAGAGGGAAACCGAAAACTAGCAAGGGGAATAAGGAAACCAGCAGGCAAATGCTAATATGTACACTAACAATCCGTTATCCATTAGCAAACAACTCCCCTAGCAATAAATAGTGCAAATGTTACATTGTTCTTTTATTTCATATTAAGCTGTTGTTTTGCTGGTGGGAAGAAAATTAAGATCTCCCCATGTGAAACTGGAAGTGTCAGTCTCCTGATAAATAAACTGGGTTACAAATGTTGCTTGGCCACCCCAACTGGCACCTCAAATGCTGGTGAAGCTGCTGGGGGGTTGGACACCACCAGCAGAAATACAGTGAACAAGTAACAGAATGGCACATTTTGACACAGGATTTCCTCTAACGTTTTTTCTCTGAGCCTCCCCTTTGATTTCCCTCAGAAGCCCATCCAAATCCTCCTCTCTCAGCCTTCAGTTCACATACACAGCAGAGGGAGCTAAGCCACCAGAAAATAAAAAAACCTTCCCTCCTCATCACTGAGAAATGGCGTATAACAGTTCTCTGCCCTAAAGCTCCAGTTATTCAGTATTGAAGCTTCCCTGTGGTAAGGTACTCTCTTTCAGCCCAAACGCCTCCTGAATACTCAGCTCATGAGTGCTTATGCAGTGCTTCTGACTGGATCTCTGGGATTCTTTCATTTTTCAGGGACATTTTTTTAAAAGGACTTTTTTCTCTACAGTTTCCCTTTTACCAGCGTGCTTTGTTCTACATATTGGATATAAATCCCAGTATTTTAAGGTACTGCAGCAACATTAAAAATTTTTCCTTTCTGTGCTCCCTCTAATCCAACTCCAGATTCCCATTATCTGCCAACAAGTCATGGGGCTGGCCTGTGAACCTGTCCTCAGTTGGTGCTGACATGAAGCCCATCCTAGCCTTGGCCAGACCACTCACAGAAGAGAATTTCACATCATAAACCCACAACTACTTCTCACAGTAGCTACATTGCTTGCAATCTCCCCAAAACTGAGAGAACATAGAAATATAACTTCCATCTGTGAAGCACTGGTACTCATGGAGCAGGGCAGCCTTATTACTGCTGCACTGTGTTACAAGAAACTGCTGAATAATCTTGCAGCAGTGAAAAACTGGACAATGAAATTGCAGATTAAATTTAAGACAAGTAACTATGAAGTGGCAGAAATGAGGGGGGCGGGGGGAGGGCGAGGGGGGAATCCCATCGGTTAAAAAGTCAGCATCTGTCTTAGATGGCCATGCCAGTTCCCCCGTGGAATATCCTCACTTTGACTCAGCACAGTACTTTCTGGAAGAGTCAGGTTCACTTAAATAAGATGGCTTCAGTTTAACAGCCTTATGAGAATTATGAAAATGCAGAAGGTATAACTCTCTCTTCTCATCATTTCTAACACCACCAAATCACTTTGCAGGTGAACAGAGTCATTCATATCTGAGCCTGGCTGAATATCCCCATCAGGAGTCTGCTGTGAAGTACAAAACAGGACTGAAGTCCAATCTGAAGAGCCATGTGTTTTAGTAAAGGCTTAAAGAACTACATCTTAAGCACCCCTTCTCACCCTGCATTGCCCAAGTGGTGCTGGCCTCGGCATACACACATGTAGCACCTCCAGCCCACAGGCCACCCTACTCCAGGACAGTACTTTGCGACTTGCTAGTTTGGGCCCTAGAAACAGCATTTGTCAGGATTAAGAAACAACTTTCAGTCACTCTTACCCTGTTGCAGACGAAGTGGCTTTTGTATCAGAATAGTTTGGGATGATGAGCTTTACCTTGCTAGTATGAGAATAAACATCCTGCCTTTTCCAGCTCCATCTCTTAAATGTTAATCAACAAGGGATCATAGACTCACAGAATCATAGAACGGTTTGGGTTGGAAGGAACCTTTAACGGTCATCTAGTCCAACACCCCATGAAACGAGCAGGGACATCTTCAACTAGATCAGGTCTCTCAAAGCCCCGTCCAACCTGACCAGTGTTTCCAGGGATGGGGCATCTACCACCTCTCTGGGCAAGCTGTTGCAGAGTTGCACCACCCTCGGTAAAAAAAGTCTTCCTTGAATCTAGTCTGAATGTAGCCAAACCATTACCCCTTGTCCTATTGCTAGAGGCCCTATTAACAATCCTGTCCCCATCTTCCGTATAAGCCCCTTTAAGTACTGAAAGGCCGCAATAAGGTCTCCGCAGCCTTCTCCTCTCCAGGCTGAACCACCCCAACTCTCTCAGCCTGTCCTCATAGCAGAGGTGCTCCAGCCCTCGGATCATTTTTGTCGCCCTCCTCTGGACCCGCTCCAACAGGTCCATGTCCTTCCTGTGCTGAGGACCCCAGAGCTGGACACAGCACTGCAGGGGGGTCTCACCAGAGCGGTGCAGAGGGGCAGAATCCCCTCCCTCGACCTGCTGGCCATGCTGCTTGTGATGCAGCCCAGGATACGGTTGGCATTCTGGGCTGGGAGCGCACATTGCTGGCTCATGCCCAGCTTTTCATCCACCAGTACCCCCAAGTCCTTCTCCTCAGGGCTGCTCTCAATCCCTTCATCCCCCAGCCTGTATTGATATGGGGGTTGCCCCGACCCAGGTGCAGGACCTTGAACTTGGCCTTTTTGATCCTCACAAGGTTCACATGGGCCCACTTCTCGAGTTTGTCCAGGTGCCTCTGGATGGCATCGCATCCCTGAGGCATGTGAACTGCACCCCTCAGCTTGGTGTCATCTGCAAACTTGCTGAGAGTGCCCTTGATCCACTATCTATGTCATTGATGAAGACATTAAACAGTACTGGTACCAGTACGGACCCTAGAGGGATGCCTCTTGTCACTTGTCACTGATCTCCACCTGGACCCATTGACCACTACCCTCTGGATGGGGGCATCCAACCAATTCCTTATCCACCAAACAGCCCATCCATCAAATCCATATCTCTCCAATTTAGAGAGAAGGGTGTTGTGGGGGACCATGTCGAAGATCTTACAGAAGTCCAGATAGATGACAACCGTAGCTCTTCCCTTGTCTACTGATGAAATCACTCCATCGTAGAAGGCCACTAGGTTGGTCAGGCAGAACTTGCCCTTGGTGAAGCCATGCTGGCTGTCTCGAATCACCTCCCTGCCCTCCATGTGCTTTAGCATAGCTTCTAGGAGGATCTGTTCCATGATCTTCCCAGGCACAGAGGTGAGGCTGACAGGTTGGTAGTTCCCAGGCTCCTCCTTTCTACCCTTTTTTTGGTGCCATAAGGATGCAATAAGGAGTTTTAAACAATAATGAGTTTTAATAATTCTTCAGCTCCAAAATACAAGTCAAGGACTAAACAATGCAGTCCTGATGTAGCACGGAAAAAAACACAGGACTTCCACAATTTATGGGCAAGGGAACTGAATTGCAGAAACACTGCAATTTTTTTCCTGAGAAACGTTAGTCGTGCCCCTAGACATCTTGAGTTTGTACGCACTTTGCTATAAATATAACAGTACCCTGCAATCCTGTTAGAAGCCAGAAATACTTAAACTGTCAAGCCCCCATAATAGCCAAGTCACTGTAGTCATCAGATGCCTTAAAAGACCTACATTTTTAGACATGTGCTAGAGAAGGTACCAAGATGTGTCCAGTAGGTGTCACTTTTGTCCACTCTTGCTTTCTTTACTAAAGGTTAATGAAAGTAAAAAGAAGGCATTTTGCTTGGAAAGTGAGAGGTATCACTGCTTTTCTATGGAAATGGATGGTATTTGGGAGACGAAACTATGTCATGTGCAGAAATTATCGGTTTGACCAGAAATCCCTCCAGGCTGAACAGGAATGCTCAGGATCAGTTTGGTGCCTGGTTATTTCTGGACTAAACTAAAGACCTGGGCAGGCAGGTCCAGATTTTGCTCAAAGTCCAGTTCTGCAGGGTTAGGCACTCTGAAATAAGGACTCTCCTCCCATGATCCTGTCCTTTCCACCTCTACATATTCTCAGCCACATTAAGTCACAGCAAACCCTCTTGGTACCTTCCGCTGTACTGCTGGAGATATGAGACACACAGTCCACCCATGGGCAATTCTGGTGAACAATTTCTTACCTCCTCCCCCTGCTACATAGAAAACCAGAAAGTGCTGAAAGATAAACTTCTTCCACAGAGGAGAGTTAGGCCATGGCTGCTGGGATTAGAGTGAAACCCACCACGGATGGCTTCCTGTCTGGCAAATATGCCATTTCTGCATTGCACAAACCTCTGGAGCAGGACTGCAAGCACCTACCACCTGCACGAGCCAACACTATGTCAACAGCCCTGAGAAGCAAAATCTGTCACGGCTCACTGTGGCCAAGTGTAAGACATTTTATTAATTTTATAAAATTTTTCATAGTTTTTATTAATTATCCCCTTTGTCCCAGTACAGGGAACTTCCAACCCACAGGAGAGGGAGCTGAAGGAAACCTGTGCTTCCCCAGGGACAGTTTAGAGCAAAGCCCAACATTGGTTGCCATCAAAACATTTTAGACTGAGAGACTGCACTTTGGTTTGAGGTGCTGGAGCTCCAGCCGCCAGACATGAGTTTCCGTTTGCCAGTTTGACTGCTGCAGTGGTAACCTCTGCCAGAGGGACATGGCAGTGAGCAGAGCAACCCTTGCTGCTCCCTGCTCCTCAGTTCGGAGGGCCCCAAGGGAGAAGATACACAGACACGTGCTAATGGACACCCACACGCACAAGAATGTCTTGATGGTTTCCCACAAGGCTCGCAGGTGGCATGAAGGCCAGGTGTGAAATTAAATTGGTACCAGCAGCAGAGCTGCAGCCAGCTGTGCGGATGCCAGGGAGCTGCACCCGCTTGCTTCACATGGGCGGCTGGGGCCAGAGCTGGGGGCTTGGCTGTCACGTGGACCCTGCCAATGCACAGGTGCCATGGATGGTCCTTCTTTCGGTCCCTTTCCTGCTCTGAACAGCACAGCTATGGAAACTTCGCCCTGCTGCTGTATATTACAATGACCCGAAAAAGGCCATTTTGCACCCACTGTCCTTCCTACCCAGCACGCTGGTGAAGCCGGAAAATTAATCCCTAACCGAGCGAGTTGCAAACTACAACACCACATCTAAAATTTCCACTCAGGCACCTTCATGACACTGAAGCAGAACTTGCAGCATGGTGGTTTTTTATGCGTTGCTTTCATGCAAAACACAAACAGGCCCCACAGCTGTCTCCAGCTCTTCTACAAATATAAGGAATCAGAAACAAAGATTTCATTTGATATTCCCAAGCAACTGAAATTATTTTTGTTATTAAAGGCTATCTGACTAAAGTGAACCCCGTCTTCCATGAACCCACATGAGCCATAAGCCACCAGTGACATGAGTACCAGGCTCCAGAGAGGGATGTGCAAACCTCAAATGCTCTGGGCCATTCCCAGCCCTGTCCCCGTGTGCCTGGGACTGCAGGCTAGAGACTTGAAGAGCTGTCAGAAAATATAATTTTGATAGACTTAATTAGTTTCTCCAGCCAAGAACTATCCCTAAACATATCATTCTATTCAAAAATCAGTTTTTCAGCTCCAAATAATTAGAGGCTGTTGTTGCTTATTTCTTCTCTTGCAGAGATAACTTGCAGCTGTTTGCAAACAGCTGATATGAATTTTTGGTTGCCTGCCTGATAGCACAGTATTGTGCCTGCCTCCAAACTGGAGGAATTTATGCTACAGTGTGAATTTCAAACACGTAATATCAAACTATCTATCAGGAAATATTTCTGTGCATGGGTGAGCTGTGTCTGAAGGTCTCACAGTCACACTGGAACTCAGTTTTCCAGGGTGGGATCCAGCCCTTCAAATCGTGTTGCCCAGACTCCAAGAAACATGCTAAGTTTCTGAAAGAACCTGCTGCTTTCTCGTAACTGGCTCATAAGCCCTTTCTTCCAGAGCACTATTTCTCTCAGTATCTGACATTAAGTGAAAGTGTGGACCCTGAGGCAAGCAAACAGGATCTCACCTTCAGATCATCATTGCTTCTCCAAGGAGCCAGCAACAACAAAGCCAGATAAGTGGCACTTAGAGAAATCCAGGTAAAGGCAAGTGCTCCTTTTCAGCAGCTCATTCAGTCAGACAAACGCCCCATCAGCCTTACAGATTAAGGTCTTCTTAATCAGACAATACTGATCTTTGATTACACCACATAATAATGATGGCAAGAAACTGCTCAACCCACTGTGCCCAAAGGGATCTGTTACTGTAGCTGGTCAGAGAAAACAGCTTTATCACCGCTATCAGCCAGGGCTGAACTATGTAGGAGGAGAAGAAAAACTCAGACATCAACAAACGCATTTAAATCAAAAAGATATCTACTATGAGAAAACTTCAAGGTGAGGTCTGAGGTTTTTCACAAAATTATAAATAGAAAAGATTAGTGTACTGGGCTTTGGGGACCTTTCAGTATATGTACAGTTACAGAAGCGTGACAAAAACAGGGTGACTGATTTCAGTGTGCTTTGAAGCAGGGACTTTTTCAGGATTAAGCCTTTCAACCAGAAAGTAATGTTTGAAAGGCTTGTCACAGAGTTCAAGAATTTAGGTATTTATTTCCTCCCAGCCTTGAAAGAGTGTGCTTTTTTGTGGTTTTTTGAATCAGTAACTTAGGGTTTGGTTTGTAAAGTGAGGGTGGCTGGATACATGACCTAAGCAAAGCTGGATAATGGATGGGAGTTTTGCCGGGCTGAGGGCTGCTTCAGTGGATGACTCACTGCTCTGCTGGGTGAATTCTGGGTGGCGGTGACATGCCCACTCATGCAGAGCAATAAATTAACACTGTTGAAATGATGCAGTACCTATTTTCTAGAAGGTTTCACAGTCTTTCCCTGAATTATCTCCTGCAAAGCCTTCATTTTCACAGGACTTTCTGAATGCTCAGCCTTTGGTTTCCATTAGGTTTCCTTGCTGTAGAGCAGCTCCGTGTTTCCACTTCAAGAGCACCAGAACAACTGTTTTTCAGAAAATAGCCTAGGAGAAGCTTCAGAACAGCTTTCTGAATTAAGCTCCACGCATCATCCACAGGTTTTGCTTTATCAGCTGTCAGACAATAAGAGACCATTCAGGTTTTGAGGTTCCTATTACTGCTTCCATGGCCACTTGTCCCCAGCACATGGAAATGTCATACTTTTATCTTTTACTATCTCCTGCATTTTCCTCTTCACTCTTTGTGCCTTCTTCCTTCATCCCAAAGCAGCTTCAAAGACTCTGGAAACTTCAAAACTTCCACTCCCCCCACAGTACCCCCTTCCTCCATTGCATCTTTCACACCTAAGTCCCCAGCACATCCAGACGGGCCGCATAGCACTGGAGATGCAACACAGTATAATCACGGGTTTCTCAGGGTTGAACTGAAGAACATCCTCAGTGAGCACTTGTTCTCCTTTTCTTTTGAGAGCTGGAAAGGTGTCTTGGAGGACTATGCTCAAATAAAAGAGATTTTGTCTCCCTTCTTCCCTTTGGAGACTATATGAAGGTTCTAAACAACGGCTGTGTTTAGAAACTTGTGCATAGCCATCACATCTGTCTGTGTAAAGTCTGGATATCTTCCTCTGAAAATCAAGCTGTTTTCTGTCTCTTGTTCATTCCCCTGTTTTTAAATAAACCCTTTTATGTAAGCATGACTGATCATTATTCTGGCCTTGCTAATACAAGGAAGGAAATTGGTAAAATGAGTTTTACCATGCAGAGGACAAAACAGGGTATTTTAACACCGTTTTCAAAGCACTCTTTATTCTGACAGTGCCTTTCCTGCCTTGGATCAAACCATTGAACAGGGTGTCCACAATAATGAGGGCATCTTCTTCAAACACAGGGTCAAACGTGGACTGTGCGTCATTTCAGGTCCTCTTTGAGCAAACCTGAATATCAGGCTTTTCAGGCCACCTCAGTGAGCAATTAAATAAAATTCTGCCAAGAGCTGTCAGCTGCAAGTTCCCTCATCCTGGGGCACAGTACAAACATTTTTTGCAGATATCTGAGCAGTCCAACAATGCAAAATGCCACAAGGTGGTATAAAAATATTACTTCTTCCAAAAAAAGGAGAAAAAAAAATGAGAAAGAAAAAACAGAAAAAGTGAACAAGAAAATGAAGAAAGAAGGGGAAAAAAAGAAGGACAGAAGAAATCAAACCAGTCCTCTAGTGAAGTCTCTTGGTTGGGAGCTCATGAAACTGCAGCGCAGACAGTCAGGCACCACTGAGACTTCCTGTGATTATTTCACTTTCCTGTGGGTCAGAAACTTTCACCAACACAAGGCGGGTGGCAAAAGCCACTGCAGAGGGGGGAACAGTTTCTCTGAGCAAGCAGCGGTGGTTAGCACCCTACTCCTCCGGGCACATACCCACACTGACATGGAGCAGGCGTAGCTCCTTTTAGTGCATCTTCAATCCCGTACCCATCGTCCCTAAAATCAGGATGGGGATTTGAGGGCTCTGCAAGCCAAGCTAACAGCAGAGGAGGAGTAGATGTTGCAAGAGGGGCACACCTCTGACTGTGCTGCTGTGGTCATGCAGGTGACCCACTGCAGCAGCTCTTCGAGGATACACAGCAATATTTCAAGTCAAGATGCCATTATTAAGGGAAGGGGTAGCATTCAATTGATGCAAGTGAGAAATTGGGTAATCTGATTTGTTAAACTGAGGCAACAGAAAGGAAGATGGGGTACCCTATCCCCTGCTCATGCATGCTTGTTCCAGTGCCATGAGCCTGGCTCAGTCCCCAGTTCTGGGTGCCCTAGGAAAGAACTTAGGTAAGGGGTACAATTATGATTATTAGCTCCTTCCCTGGGTGGCTTCTTCCTCTGCACCAATGACTTGAAAAACAGCAACAACTTCCATATAGCTTTTGTACCATAAATTTCACGGGAATAAGGAAAGAGAAAATACTACCCAGTGGGGTTTTCCACTGAGAGGCTGTGGTTAGGCTAAACCTCCATGACACAATGGAGAGTAGAAAGGGTCAATGTTAAGCAGAGTGACCTTCCAGCACACTATATAGCAATTTAATCATAAGCAGAACATCTGATCCCACATAACAAGAAGTGGCTACTTCTCTAGTCTCTATAGGAGGGAGAGAGGCAAATACATTGATTCCCATAAGGGGTCCTTAGAGGTTTTTTGGCTTTTCACCTTTATTTTCCCAGTTTTTGCATTATCAGTCTCTTTGAGAACATAGTTTAATGGTCTTAGTTGAGTGCAGCTTTCTCCACGACCCTGTTCATCACTATGTTTCATCACCTGGAAATAAGTAAAAATCATCACTGCTCTAAAACTTCTAAACTTTATCCTTTTAAAGGGATCCCTTCTCCCTATCCCTAACATTGTTAACATCTGCAATATCCTGGGCTAATCTACACCTAGAAGCAAGGATTCCTGATAATTCTCTGATAAACAATCAGATAAACACTATAAAAATGGATTATAGAGAGGCCTTTTATCCTGGTTGCAATACCAGAGGTTACTGAACTGTGGAAACATCAATTAAGGCTGAAGCAAAGAGGCGTGAAGATCAACAGATTTTAACTGTGCTGGCTATTGGTAGAAGCACATTTTAAACATGTAGTTTAAAGTTGTTCCATTTCCTCTGCTTCAGTAATTGTAAGGTGTGTATAGTTCATAATTACACAGACAAGTTTTGATGACTGCTTCCTCTTTTGCATACAGGTTTTTCTCAGTTTTGTTCTTAAACATACTCTCCCGTCAGCTGATTTCTATGCCGATAAGCATAAATTAAAAAGACATCCAGACATCCTTAAAGATGCAACAGACTTACTCTAGGTTTATTTCTGTAAATATGTCTCATCATTCCTGGATTTCTGAAGTTTACTGCAGTTATCTAGCTCACTTGTTTTGCAAATGATCCAAATAAAGAACGAGTCAGATCGGCAGAGCTAGCAGAAAAACAATTTGTTGATGATTTAGAGCTATAATAACCAGCCCGCAGGTCAGTAACTCCCGTGCAGAATTTAGCCATGCTGCCAAAGAATACTGTCCAAGTCAAAAGAGTTCAGAAGAAAAGTTATTCTTGTAGAATTAAACAGAATTAATTATATTTAATATTTATATATAATATTCTTATACATTATATTTATATTTAAATGTAAGTAATTATATTTCATATATAGCTCTCAAATGTATCTTCTGAATCAGGGAGTCCTTATTCTTGTGGATTGACAGAAATTGGTAGAATAAAAGGAGGCAAAGATTACTTCATGCCTATCCTGTTTTCAGTAGTCCTAGCATCTTCCATCTCAGGGGTCCCATAGCCACCATCACAGGCACATGCCTGAGCTGACCTTGCCTGGCAACGCTTAATGTGCTATGCTGATTCTCCCTGGTGCCCAGAGCATGGGATCAAATACTTTACAACCACAGGAAAAAGCATCAATCCCACTATCCCATAGACCACAGTGATTTTGATCCCCCTCTCCAATAATGTTCTTGCCAAATACTCGACTGACATTGAGAATTTCCCTCCATCACATTTGCCACTGGGTGTGGCCATACACTGATCATTGGTGGGGATGGAAGAGCAGCCAGATGCATCCAGCTGGAATGACCTTAGCTATTAAGAGAACAAGCATGAGAAAATCTTCCTCTTCATGGTCGAGCGCACAGTGCAGGTTCAGCAGCAGGCTGTGGTGAATGCTCCCTCCAAAAAGCTCTGTTCTGCACCATGCCTTAGCAGCAAACTCCTGGGTGTGTAGAGGAGAAGTAAATAGAGGAAAATAAATAGCAGGTAGAAAATATCTCTATGTACCGCAATTTCAACTCTTACAAGTTCTGCTCTCTTATGAAACCTGTCCTCCTTTTTGCTCTACAAACAGCACACCATGATCTGTTCCTGGGAGAAGTCTGTAACCACCAAGGCGTCTATTATCATGTGAGGTCACAGAACAAGTTCCATTTCCTGGCTGCCAGCTGCTTGATTTTTCAGTTTGCATTTTTTTCCCATGCACATAGAAGCTGGGTTTACAGCTTGTTGGATTTGTAACATCCTGTTTTGTTGGGGGGATATTAAAAGTTATTGAAAAAATGAACTAGTAACATTAGAATGAATATAGGAAATCACAGTTAAGGATATTTGCAATCTTTCTCTAATAATGAATCCCCCAAATATACTAATGAAAGAGAACTAATACTGTTGATTCAGTTTTAGAAGGGAGGCTGTGACCTGCAGGTTTTTGGCTTACAGGTCACTTTGCCTACATATCTATGAAAGAATGTGATCTTCCTTTAACCTCTCATAAGTATCAAGTGAAACATATTATTTTGGCAATTGCTCCAATTACATGTATGCCTTACATTTCCAACTATTGTATTATAAATGATCTATGGACATTAATAGCATAATTTGATCACACATTAATAAAGTTAATAACAATGCCAATCTAGTATCATCAACCAATAACTCTCATCTCAAATACCTTACAACTTAGGATAAATAGACTACAACAGCAACAACAAAACAAAAAAGAAGAATATTATGGTTAATTTTCACCAAGCCTGCCTAAATTCTAGGTTTTTTTCCTTTAATTTAAGGATGTGGTTGGTTGGTAGGACATGGTTTAGAAGGAAGAGACAAACAGTTGTTCCAAACACAGAAGCATCACAATAAAAAAAAAAAAAAAAGTGAAAGAATGGAAAGCTGAGGACAGGGAAACAGATAAAATCAGAAATAGGCATTGCAAAGAAAATCATGGGTAGACACGATGATTATCAGAGTTGCCAGTACTAGATTCAGTGCATTGCTTATTGTGCATGCTTTGTCATTTGGGACATAAATTCATAAATAGAGATTCTGGAGATTCTCCCTCAACCCTTGGAGGTTTCCCAGAACTGCAGGTCATTGGCTGACTGCCCTTGTGATTCTGTTCTCCCACGTACGGTACCAAGAATTTTCTTAACTGAGGTTTTTAAAAGCCTGACAAGGTATTTTATTTGTTGTTTTTGCAGGTGCTGTCATTTTCTGCTTTTTGGCAATTGCTGAGATACCACAAAAAAGGTGGGTTTCACAGTGATTCAGCCCTGAGCCAAAACTCAAAGTTCACATTATTTACTAAAAACCCAGAAGCCTTCTGCAGCTCAGGAGTGCAATGATTGCACCAACAGCCCTGAGGCCAACTGGTCCCACAGTCTGTGCCCCTGTGTGACTCCCCAGCTGAGTGATGGGAGGTGGGACCTTCATCACCAGCTCAAGGAGGAGGAGGAGGAGGTGGTGGTGGCGACATCAGGTCTCCAGAGAAACTGAAGAACCCTATGAGAGGCCAGCAAGGGAAAGGGGCAGCCCCATGCTGCTCACCCCTTCCCAGCCCAGGGATGTCCCAGTGGGTGGCCAGCATCACGGTGGGGGTCACAACCACGGGATCATAAGGCAAATCCCGAAGGAGGGGGTCTGATCCCATGGAGTCACCATGGTCACCTGAAGGAGTCACATACCATGGAGATCACATGGTCACCCCAAGAAGGTCACATCCCACAGGGGCACCAGGGACACTCCAGTAACCACAGGGTCAGCAGGGATGCCTGAGACAGGGGAGACAGCCAGCCAGGCACCCTCCTCCCAGCAGGAGATGACACCCCCCCGAAGTGGGGTGCAGACCACCAGCCCTGAGGCATCCCTGCAGGGGTGGGTGGGGGCTGGTGGGGCAGCCTGCTCCAGGTGCCCACAGAGGGGGCTGCTAGCTTTCTCCTCTTCCCTGCCATGATCAGTGGGACCATATAGCCCTCCTGGCACAGGATATCCCACCGTGACCCTGCTGGTGCACCTCTGGGGGCACCTGCTCCTCAGGGTACCCTGCCGGCTCCTCTGAGCGCTCAGGAGGAACCTCCAGAGCATCTCCTCCCTCTGACACCCCTGCTTGCAGCACTGCAGTCCAGACACAGAAAGTACCCATAACACCTTATCAGCAAACCACCCACACGACTCATTTGTCAGGGTCCTGTCGACCTCATTTTCCAAAACTGTCCCTGGCATTCCCCAAAGCTGCAGGGCAGTGGGCAGCAGCTGGTGCCTGTCCGGGAAGGTTCCTCCTTCACTTGCCCCTTCCTCAGCCCTTTCGGAGGTCCTCTGTCACCTCCCCAGCCCAGTGCACCCCTCACCTCTCCCTGCCTGCCCCCTTGCTCTGCCAAGACCACAGACACAATCTGGTCACACCAGCCATGCTCTGCCAGACTCCTGCCACCACCTGACAATTAAATTGCCTTGTGTTAAAAATAACAACGAAAAACCCAACAACCCCATCCCCCACAGCTTCTTCTGTTTTTGCAGATTAAGAGCTCCTTGCAGATTCACAGCCCATGTGCCCTCCCCCAGCTCCACCTCATTGCCCGCCGCAGGATGATGAAATAGAGAGGGAGGATGGTGTCCTGACCACAAAGCATGATGCAACCCAAGGTGCTGCCAAGTGAAATCGAGACACTCCTGCCTGTGGGGTGCAGGCCACACATTTCCTCACCATGATACCACTCTGCTTCCTCCCTCCGGGCACCTGTGCTCCTCCACTCCTCTCTTGCACATATGAGGCAGGTGGGGATGGTGACAGCCCTGCTGAGGGGCACAGGCCAGGTACACAGCACCCAGACCCAGGAGGGAGGCAGGGAGCAGTTGACACCGGGACCTTCCTAAAGCACAGAGTGCCTAGAGAATAGAAACAGGTTGTAAAGTGCAAAAAATACTTGTTGTTGTGAAGTGCAAAACCCTTTTCCTGTTTCCCCTATTTACTTCTCCTTTATACCCTTGGAGCCAGCTAGTGCATCTGCAGAGAGATGTCTCGTGAGGAAGAACACCGTGTCCTAACCCTCAAAGGGAGATTTGTTATTTCTGACTTGTTTATTTGCATTCTTAATGCCAAAGGTCACACCAGCAGCTTTCCCTTTCCCACCAGTAACTGACACCCCACAGCAGTACACCCACAGCCAAAAGTGTGCCTGCTGGGAGGGAAGGAGGCACATGACTGTGGGGGCATGGGAGAAGCTTGTACCCATGTTCAGAGCCAGCGTGGACATCAAATGCATCCAGCTCGGTGCTGGTTTTGCTTTCCCTGATGTCACCTGGAAAAAAAGCAGGATCTCAAATGTGGTGTTCAATTAGCAAAGGAGGCAGATTGTGAGCTACAGTTGGTGGTGCTACAGAGAGCTGCTCCCCATAGCAGGGCTCCCCTGAAGTCAAGAAGTGTATGGATCTTAGGTCAGCATAGTAATAGATGGGTGCTCAGGGAGGACAGCACTCCTGTCTGTGCCTGACCACTCTGACACACCACTTCATCATGTTCTACTCTCCTCTTCTAGAGAAAGCACTGAGAGCCCAAAGGAAGTACTTTATGGCAGGAAAGGACAAGCCTCCTTTTGTTTCCGTGCAAAGTCATTGCCACCAACGTGGTCCCGTGCAATCTGCTGAAGCAGGGGGGTTGGATGAGATGATCTCCAGAGGACCCTTCCAACGCCTACCATTCTGTGATTCTGTGATTTCTTCTTGCAGCCCTTCATGCCTAAAGTTCCCGCAGTGTATCTGCAGAGCTGCTGTAGGGGACTTTCCACCTCTAGGAGGGTTTTCGTTTTCTCTCCCATTTAAAACAAGAAGCAAAAGTCACACTCTTCCCCCTCCCTGTATGGTTCTACGTATGAAAAACAAAACCGAAAAGGAAATGAACTCATTTTAGCACAGAGGCAAAGTTTTAAAATGAAACTACCTTACAACATGGGATGGTCAGCCTTCCCTTACCAACTCTATTTTCAGTCTAGCGATGAGTCAAGTGGTCCCTCTGCCTTCACAGTCTGTGGCCACCCTGCTAGCTTTCTTCAAGACACAATTTCAGTCTGCCCCACTTCTCAGCCAGCACAGCCTGTGTAGGGACCCTTCATATAGAGAGGTAGGACATATACCAGTTTTCACACTGCCACAACACAGCATGCAGATCCTGAAATGGAAGTGGTCCAGCCTCCCCCAGGTATGCTCTGGTGGCTGGAAACTGCTGGTACTCACCAGAGCACCCCAAAATGGGTATATCTTGGCAGTGTGTGTGTGTGTGTGTGCATGTGTGGGGTGAGGGCACAACCTGCTCCCACACTCCTGCCAGCTCCTGAGGTCTGAGCGGTGATGATCTATTCACAATATAGTCTCATACTTTTGTGCCTTTTTTCCCTAAACAGACATTTTATTAAAATGAAACCCAAATCATATTTTCATTATTTCCTTGTTACAGCAAAGACATGGTCCCAAGATCCCCAACCAAACACACCTAATTTCTTTTTCATACAAATCACCGATGATTCAAATTGTAGAGGAGATACTATACTTTCTAGTAATGCTGAACATACCATCTGACTTTTCCAAATGTAGAGGTCTAATCTCTATAAAGCAGTGTGAATAAAGCACTTAAGCCCTAAAAATTTCAAAGGAGAAGGCTTCACAAAAGATACTGTGCCCCACCTTGGTTCAGTCCTGCTTTCTGCCATTCTGTTTGCCTTTGCCTTACGTTCGACCTCCTCGCTAAACTCAGTCTTGCCCTAAGTTAAATCTGCTTTCTGGGATTTAGGGGGACTAAGTGATTCTTTAACCAATTGGAGCTTATTCAAACAAGGCACTTCCAAAAACCAGCACAGAGAAAACATTATTCAGAATAGTCTGAAAATCTTCTAACCACGTAAAACAGCTCCTGTCTTAGTCAAAGAGCATTGGAAGAGTACAGGGGAGACACTGCAGCACTGAGGACTGGCTCAGTGCCAGACTAGGAATCCCAGGTGTCCATGCCGGTGTCCAGCAAAGCTCCTTTGGATTCCTTAATTCTCCCACTAGACCTCAGTGATTCGCAGCAAGTCACTGGTAACAACCCTGCATGGGTTACAAGATTGCTGGCTCAGCTGCAAGGCACCGTCATGCCAGGAAAGCGCCAAGTGTCTCACACAAGGAATTTCCCATTTTTTTTCAGTCCCACACCTGCTGCTTGACTATACACAAAAATTATGACAAAGTGCAGAGGAGGTGTAGGGAAATAGGAGGTAGGCAGAGCCTGAAAAAGATCTGGCAGACCAGCAAGCAATGAAGAATTCCAGAAATGGAGCACATTCAAATTCTCAACAAAGATAGCAAGACAGAAAATAACCATAGTTGCCATCCAAGGAAGGACTTCTGCAAAAACCCAGCAGTGATGGTGCAGCTGTGCTAACAGTATGCTTGGCATTTGCAAAGACACCTACGCACACAGAGGAGAGCTCTTCAGCAAATACTCTACCAGCCTGATAAACAGGGACCATACCCAATATTTACCCTACTAATACTTACTTCTTCTGGGTAGCAGTTGCAAAGACTGGCCTTTATGAGGATATTGTCATCTTCATGAGTGCTAAAACCCACTTAACAAACTGCCTAGCAAATTTTGCCTGCTTTTACAATCCTTTTAGCTCTTTAGAAAGCTTGTTGGTGACTGCCAATGGGCTGAATCATGAATGACCTTACAAGAAGCCACCTGGAGCATCTTTGCTTTCTGCTTTCACAGAAAATTCAGCTCACCAGATAATCTGCCCTGGATAATTTAGAATTGACTGTACAGCAGCCTGTGACCAGGAAGACTCAGTCAACTAAGTGTCCTCACAGTTACTCCTTGATAAAGAGCACGCAGTTGACATGAACTCGCTTCCTCTTCAGCAATATCACGGAGGGGCTCTGCTATCCAACCCCATCCTCAACCAAATGTCATTTCTCTCAGTAGGAAAACTGCTTTGCCCACCCTGGCTTTGGTGGGCACCAGATCAGACACAAGTGAGTCATCTTTCAGAAGCATTTTGAAAGTAATTAATGCTGGCTGCTTGTCACACAAGTGGTTGCAGAGGAAAAGATGGGTGTTTATCCCTTCTGCCAGTGACAGAGTACTGCAATATATGACAAGCCATGCAAGTTCACCTTTTACTAAGAAAATTACATATTTAAGCTTTCAAGGAAGCGCAGGCAAGAGAGAACAGCATTAGGGAGAGTATAAGAATTAGTGGTAGGGCCGTTAGTTAATATTTAAACAGCAGTTAAGGCCTCTGCAAGTGGAGGTTAGGTATGAACAGTGGGCAGGCAGGTCTCCGTTTATTTTCCTGTCTGGTGCTGGACCACACCAGCAACTCAAAGCCAAATTAGCTGGAGTATTTCACTTAACAGTCTAGATCTGCATTAACCTCTTCCTTCACCGGAGTGGAGGTATTGGCAGCACAGCAGCAGCAGCTGGAGGCTGAAGCTTTGCTGCAGTTGCCACCAGAAGGTTGTGACACAGTACAGAGCCATTTCCTTGAAAAGTGAGATTGAGATTAATGCTTAAGGCTTGAGGATTTGTGAAGGTTTACTTGTAACGGTGAGAGAGATCCCTGGAGGAACGGTGCCAGAGAAGAGCAAACATGAGAGTTAGAGTGATTTTAGAAATGGAAAAAAAAACAAAACCAAGGCCACCATCACCCTCGCTCAGCGTGGCCACACCCTGCCGTGCCTTCCTGAAATGACCTTTGGTTTGTGCTCCTGACAATAGAGCCGAGCTTCCTGCTCGGGTGCCGGGACCTGGGAGGATCAACAGGAACTGCCGACTGTGCAGTCCACAGAAACAGGAAACGGGAGAGAGGAACGAACAGCTTCTCAGTTAACACAACACAAGAGCTGTCAACGCCAGGCAGCCTTGGGAATACGAGAAGATGAACTCCAGTAACGAAGCAGTATCAGAGATTTATTTAAGAGCTTACAGGGAGGCACGGAAACAGGTTGAAGCTGATTCAGCATAAATAACTGAGTTCAGAGAAAAAACTCTCCTACTCTTGATTTCATTTCTGCAACATTCGATTTCCTTTCAGCAAGCCTGCCCTCCGGTGTTACTCATACTGCTAGTTCATCATGTGCTGGCTTCCCATAATATGTTCCTGGTTAGACCGCATTGCCCAGACACTGGCAAAGCCCCGGGCATGTTATCTCAAGATGATTCTCTCTTCTCAGCTGTGTAATTGCGCGAACTTTAAATCGTGTTAAACAGAAATAAACCGGGAGGCTGCTTCAAGGGGATTGTGCTCCTTGGGCTGCTGCTCTGCTCCCCACCATGGCTGTGCCTACCTGGGGACCTGTGGTCCTGCTTGGTGGAGACACGGCAAGAAACAGCTTTTGGGCCTGCTCCAGTACAGCAGTTTCCCAGAGGCCTGTGCTTCCCACAGCTACACCGCTTTATTTAAGGGAACCGAAACAAAAAAACATCACAGCTCACTGGTGGCTTGCAACCACACTGGACTTTTTTTTTTTTTTTTTTTTTTTTTTCTGCCCTTGTGCAATCCTATAATTGGCAGTGCCCCTGCTGTGTGCTGCTCCCACCATAATGGACTGTGATTTGTCACATACCAGTAAAGTCCTCACACACCAGTAAAACCCTGTGGGTAGAGAGGCCAGATCTGGAGCTGGAACAAGTCAGCTCCCCTCTTAAACAGTGGGGCTTCCTGCCTTACACCACTACACTCAGATACATGGCTCTGACCACAATGGTGGGGGAGATCAGCATGTCAGATACTCTGGCTCACAGGTGGGTCTATTAACCTGTTTATACACTGAAGTCCCCCACTGTCCTTATTACCTCACAATTATTTTAAAATAAAATAAAGAAAATCAATGAATGCCTGTGACTCTGCTATCCTACTGGTTTGTGCCCAGCTGCCCTGGTAGGAAAGCATCTCTTCTCCCACGTACACCCAAAAGAAGGGCCCACCTCTTTGTGTTGCTGCAAAGATATAGGGAGAAGTTGCCTTTAAAGATCATCCCCTTTTTGGGTGAGGAAGAGTTGCCAAGCAGGACAGGATTGATGTTCATTTAGTTTTGCCCTCACTGGAGGAACAGTCATTTAAATAATTTACCCAAGTGTTAGATCTGTCTCTGAATTCAGAAAGAAGAACAAGCCCCAGGTCATCCTTTGCTTTGTCTAAACAAGCAAAATAAATAAGTAAAATAACATGCGTGTGCCCAGCAGTGCAAGGCACCGGTGTGTCCCTCTTCCCTGTGGCCTGATTTCATGAGCACTTTCCCTGCATTTGGGACTGCTGAGCACTGAGAGCACTGGGGGCATGCGGGGGTCTCGGTAGCACCCCAGTCCCCGTGCTGTGATTTATGGAGCAGTCATCAGGTTATGGCCATGGAATGCAGCCCTGAGCATCACATGCCAGCCCCACAACACCACTGTGCCCACTGCCTTCTGCCAGGCACTGACGGGTGAGGTTTCTTCCACAGGGAGAGAAATCTGAGCCCTGTTTCAGGTGTGCCATCACTTCCAGGAAATATGCAGGGGGAGGGGTTTCTGAGCTGAGCTGGTGAATGTTTCCTCTTCTGATAGACTTCAAAGTCATCAGTGTTGTCATCAGTGTTCTAGACACTTGACTTCAGAGGGTTTTGTCCCACAGAAAGGAACTTCTTGGCAGCTTCTTGTGGGTATGTATTATACTGCGACATCTATTCCTTCTTGAAGCTGTGTTTTGATGGGAAAGGTGGGCATTTACTGGCTTTCAGCCACAAATCAGTTCTTTGTTATGTCTGGCCCGTCTGTGCTTTCTTTATGTCATGCTGTTTTCATTTCCCCCTAAAACCAGAAGACTATCCTATGTGCCACTGCACCAAATATTGACTCTCCACGAGACATGAGGCAGATGAATGACTTACTGGCAGCTTTCCCAACACTGTGCAACAGTCATGAATTCACAAGGGCGACTTTATAATTCCAGCTCTTGTTTCTTGTAAAAAGCATCATGTAAAATTACAGCAAGGGCAAATAAGTGTGCCCTGATGCGTGTCAGCTAGTGACACACCATGCAGGCACCACGCTGCCATGGGGAGGATCCAGCAGCACGAGTGCAGCCCTACATCGCAAATGGCACATGAGATGGGCCAGCTTGTTTCCTTACGGCTTGTTCAAGGCAAAGGTCACCATCACCTTGAATAATAACACAGCACTGTGTCAGGAGCATCTCCTAGTTAGGAACAAGCAGACCCATCCCTCCATATCTTCTGGCCCGCCACAAGCACAGCCCATCCCTTGCTTCTGCTTGCCCAAGCACACCCCATCCCTCCACCTCTTCTTCCTCAGCACAAGCACAACCCGCTCCATCTGTCCTGCACCCCACCCCCCAGCCCAGCCCACTCTCCCACCTCCCACCTAGAATCATGGAATCGTAGAATGTCCTGAGTTGGAAGGGACCCACAAGGATCATGGAGTCCAACTCCTGTCCCTGCACAGGACAACCCCAAATTCACACCATGTCTCTGAGGGTGTTGTCCAAGTGCTTCTTGAACATCGCCAGCCTTGGTGCCATGACTGCCTCCCTGAGGAGCCTGTCCCAGTGCTCCACCACCCTCTGGGGGAAGAACCTCCTCCTAATATCCAACCTAAACCTCCCCTGGCACATCTTCCTGCCGTTCCCTCGGGGTCTAGTGCAAGCCCACTCCACTCCTCCGGCTTTTCTTGCCCAGAGGATGCAGACCCTACCCCTCCACCTCTCCTGGCCCACCACAAGCCCATCCCACACCTCCATCTCCCTTTACCTAACCACCCCCGTCCCTCCACCCCTTCTCCCCCAAGCACACCGCATCCCTCCATCTCCCTTGGTCCCAGCACGCCCTCATC
>WEKW01022355.1:0-12674 GCA_013389905.1 Sula dactylatra
TGTTAACATTGAGAAAAAAAGGAAAAAATCTGAAAAGAAAAGATCACAGTATTGTCAAGATGTCATTAAAACTAAAATTATGGGTGGGCAAGGCGGCGGTGCGGGTGGCTGACGGCTGTGCGTGTGTCCTGCAGAGCGGGAGGTGGCGGCGGAGTGCGCCCTGCAGCTGCGCAGGATCGGCGACAAGTGGGACCTGCGGCAGAAGATCCTGAACCTCCTCACGAAACTATTCTGCCAGCAAACGTGAGCCCGGCTCGGACACGGTGTGCTGAAAAGCAGGGAAAGACCTTGGCTTTATGGATTTGGAACAAGAGATTTCACTGACACTGGGAGATGAAGAAAGCTCTTCGCATTGTATTTTGCTGCATGTAGCCACCAAAGGATGGCTCTCGCAACATGATTTCTTTGAAGAATGTTAAGCCATATTGGCGTATGACTGCCAGGTGGAAAAAAAATAACAATGGGCAGAGGCCCTTGACATGCAGTGGGGAGACTTGGGGCAAGACAGAACTTGCCCTTCAGCCTGGTCTGAGAAGACTTCCAGGAGCCTGGTTTCCCCAGTCTCCCTCTGGTCCTTGTGTCCCACAGCTATGTTTCATCAAGGAGCTCGGACCAACTTCAGGAAGAAACCAAAAACAGTGGCAGAGTCTTGGAATGTGGGGTCATATGTCACAAGGCAAAAGCCAGTTCCTTCGTTTCTGACTGCTCTTGTTTTCTAAAGCGTGGATTCTGCTGGGCAGGGATCTGGTGGTGGGATTATTTCATTTGTTAAGTAAACCATTATCTTTATTGAAAGGTTATTTGTTACAGGATGTTGCTTCATAGACTGAAAATTAGAATTCTATGAATTAACACGATGTTGTACAGTTCTAGTCTATATTTTATATATATGTATATATATATTACATATATATAAAATATAAATAAATATGTGCACCCCATGGATGAAATGAGTACTTCACAGAACTATTAATTGAATGCTACTTGTTAGGCTCAAAAATAGTATAAAAAAGTGTTCAAAACATGATGTTAAAATACATTATATTAACTAGGAGAAAGCAATGTTTTCTAATAATAAAATACTTGATGCAACACAGAGAGGAACATACTTTAGTATAGCATTATATAAGACATATATATTACACAAATACAGATATTGAGGTATATGTGTTTGGTGGAAAGATTTTTTCAACATTACAAAGAATTTCTTGAGAACAGTACAATACTGCTGTGGCTTTATAAGTAACAATATAACTCTTCAGTAGATATTAGATCTTAAAGTTGAATCCAAGCTGAATCTCAAGTTTTCTTGAGAATGTTATTTATTCAAAGAAAGCAACTACCTCTCTTTGAAGAAATAATATCAATAGAATCAAATGTTACAGTAAGTACAGGAAAGTAGCCTTGGATTTCCAAATGTTTAATTACACTTACAAGTAAAGGTTCTTCCCTTGTACTTTATTTCCATTTAATTTCATGGCAAACTCATTTCGGTTCTGAAATGATGAAGCTGCTGTGGTGCATCCAGTGGGTGGTGATGCGTTATGCCTATCTCACTGAGGGGTTGTTACCCTTGGCTGGCTTCGGAGGAGCTGAATTAAGCGTGCTGATCACTGTCAGACACGATTCTAAACAGTATTTTTTCATGGGTACAAGGTAGCAAGAAAATGGCTGAAGTTGATCATGTTTTGTAGCTACCTCTTAGGTCAATGTTCAGAGTTCCTTCTCCTAACTAACATTCTATGTAAGTGCATTTGCATTGTATAAGGCTGTATAGTTGGTACTTTCTGAATTCTGGGCCTGTTCAAATCATGTTTTTTCCTGCCTTGTAGGGAATTCTTGTTTGTATTTATAATTAATTTTTCAGTTAGCTCTTCTGAAGCTGCCTTTGCAAAACTGTCATTACATAGCTCTGGTCACTCTGCCGCAACTAATGGTGTATGGCTGTTACTTGTTGCCATTGATTTCACTAAGCAGAAGCTCACTGACTTTGCCTGCTTTCCGCATGGAGGACCTAACCCTGTCCCAGTGGCATTACTGTGAGCTTTGCAATTGGCTTGAGACACATGCACAATTCCCTCCTCCTGTAAGCCAGCTAATACCTTTTCAGTCAGAACATAATGCTTCAAGAATAGTTGTTACTCATCTTAATACTGCAAAGTAACATGTTTTCCTGATAAGCACAGAGGTTGTTTTTTCAGCTATTAAAATGTAAGTGCAAAGAGTTTCTGCTAGGCTAAACACCAGCTCCCAGGCTAGCACCACGTGCAACTTGGCAAAGCTGTTCATCGAAGGCAGCCCTGACTTCGACAGAAGAGCTCCCGCCATATGTCCTGGGCGTGGTGGAGTCTTCATCAAGGACACTAAACAATGATGACACCTGTCTGTGGCTCTCAGAAAAATTCAGCATTTGCATTTGCATTAGTAGTTGAAATGTATTTGAATAAAAGTATTTTGCTCAATGTGTGCGGCTTTGAAATCCGATAGGAAACAAGGTGCGGGCTTCGTCGAGCCCAGCTAATACTTCAGGCTGTAGCACACATGAATGTCGTGAAAAAAAGGTAGCATTGTCATGGGGATATCTAAGTTAAGTATTAGCGCAGCATTTTTCTGTCTAGATCTGCAAAGACTATTTGCTTTTTGTGAAATGTTTTTATGTTTCTCTGAGCATTGTCAAGAGTGCTAGCATTCACCAGTAGCTCAGGAAAAAGACCTAGATCCAAGTGATCAGTGCAGTATATGAGCAAGTGCTTGCTGATGTTCTCCCTAGAAGTCCTTTTGTTACTTCTCCGAAGGATCTGCTATATGACTGTATCAACACAACTCTCTTTTTCTTAAGGCCTATTCTGGGTACGGGCCAGTTGTTTTGCTGTATGTCCCATGCATGTATGTCTTGAAATCTTGCTGACATAATAAATATAAGGCCTTTGTGAGAAAAATGTGTCATTGTTATAACTCGGGGGGTTTTTTTGTGGATTCTGGATGTGTGATTGTATTACACAAGTTCCTTCCATACTTCCAAGTCAGCGGGCACACACTAGGGCAACAGCAGAGTGCCAGTAGGTATGCATTGGGAGATCTGGCTTTTACTTTTATCTTTAAGAGGAACAAGATGATAGCCTTGAACTTCAAAATGGGAAACTGAGACACCTATTCTAATATTTTCTAGTAACTACTGCCGGCAGAAGAGTTGGGTGGTGTCAGGGGCTCCATTACTTCTACCAGAGGTATTACAGTTTTGAGGAAGAGTGTCCCTGGGGATCAATGAAGGATGGAAGTCCAAGTTAAGGGGTTTGTCTCAGGTGCAGACAGAAAGGAATGCAGTGTTTCGACAAGGTCAGATTTTGACTTTCTCCAAAGTTTGAAGCTGGAGTTTTGGGAAAGGGCAAAATGATACTGCTTACCACAAGGGAATAGCAAAGGGATAGCACAGAGCTTATTCTTCCTCCCTGAAGCTGGGACTCAAAGATGTGTCTGTGGAGAGGGGAACCTGAGATCCTCACCTGCTATGCTGTGCACATCAGCAGGCTTTTCCCTGACTTATGCTGCTTCTCCCCAGCTTTACAGGCAGGGAGCACCACGCCTCGGGTATGTGTTCCCAGGTTCCTGGCCACAAGCTCTGGCTTCCAGTAAACTATAAAAACCAAAGGGAAGCAAGTCCCTGTTCTTTCCCAGTTAGCCACCAGCAGAGGCTTGGAAGATCTTTACGTCAGGGAGCATTGGTGAAACAGTCCTGAGAAGGCCCATCAGCCAGGTGCCAGTGCTACCGCAGGTGCTGCAGAGTGTGTCTTTGCACAGCCCCACCAGCAAACAAATTGCACTTGTAAGACTCATCAGCCTTGTGAAAACATCCAGACACTCTCACCCACTGCTCACCAGAGCCTGGCACCTCTCAAGACAGGTCACCACCAGAGCACAATGCTTGTGACCTGCTCCTCCCTAAAGGGCAGGGAGGAAAAAAAAAAAAAATCACATCACTGGGTCATGGCATCACTGTCTGAAGACGCCTGACTCTCCTGCAAGCACCTGATATCAAAAAGCCAAACCAAACCCACCTGCTGAAACAAACTGCTGGAGTTGGCACCCCATAACTCTCTCCACCAACCACGGCCTTTGGGCACCTGCCAGACAAGTGCAACTCTGGGTCACACTCGCCCTGTGCTCACCCAGGCGAAAACCAGCCCGGTGCCTTCAGCCAGCTCACGCTCTCACACCTGAGACTGGATGCACAAGTGGTATTTCCTAAACAAATTGCTAGACAACAGACACCACCTCCCTCCTTCCCTCTCCCCCAGCAGGATGTTTTTTTAAGTCATCTGAAAAACAATGTCTCATATGCTGCTCATTATTTTTAGCACATACTGCTGGAGGAGACTAATTTTATAATTTTCCTCCTGTCGACATGAGATGGTGCGAGGGCATGATATGCATCCGCAGAGGTGCAAGGAGGCTGGACAGGAAGGGCTGGGGATATGATGTGTTGTCTTCTGGTCTGGCAGGGTTTTCCATGAGGTAGGTGACTCTCTGATGCGGGACTGTCAGTGAACAATAGTGTCAAAAACTGTTACAGCTGTAAACAAGGGTCTTTACCCAAATGCGTCACTGTATTGTCTGGATAAGAAACTGGCCCCACCAAGGCTGTGCTCCCTTCTCATGCACAGTCTCTTCATAATGCAAATCTCACCAGTCTGCAAGCCCTCCAAAAGAGTGGAGGCACATGTTACTCCTTTAGCAACAGGAGTTATCTCGTGAAATGCCAATGACCTCAAATAAAACTGTTTCAAGCCATTTCTTCTTACAGGGGCTTTGGCATTATTCCCTCCTCCACAGGAAAGGATGGCGGAAACACCACTTGGTGTGGCTCCTCCGTCCTGCTGCCACTGCTTTGAAAGGCCAAGGCACCTTTCTGCAGGGGACAATCCAGACGCAAACCTTGAAAGAAATCAGTTACCTTCAGGAACACTGGGTAAAGCTGGCAAACAGGATGCCAGCACCCCTGTGTTACTGCCATAACACTGCTGCAGTGCCCACCTGGGGGGCTCAGAGCAGAGGACAGCGCTGGGATGTCACCCATCTCCAGGCTTTTGTGCCTTTGGCATTTTCCTGCGTTATCACGTTCTGCTCAGGTGAAGGTACCACACTTGCACCTCCTCCTTCAGCTCCAGGGTCCGAGCAGGAATCGCAGCCACCTTTGCTACATGCTGTACAGCAGCGACTAAGGGCAGATTTCTGCTTGCACCTTCCCCTTTGTGCTCCTGAGAGGGATGTGAATGAGCCACGACAATGCCATGAGGCCACATCCAGGTCCTTTCTTCCCAGGATTAGGAATTAGGGAGGCAATTTTTGACAACAGCAGCTGGGCTTTCCCCAGCGCTGCTGTGGCATCGGCAGCATGTCAAGGAAATAGCTTTGCTAGGTAGGGAAAAATCCAAGAAACTACAGCTTCAGGTAACTTGTTTGCTCAATGCAATGGTATCAGACTGATTCAGCTGCATGGCGAGGTGAGGCCAGTGCATATGGGACTACCAATGGAAAGGCAAAAAGGTTCTGGTTTTCGTATTGGCTAACTTCAGAAAATACCCTGACTGCTGGAAAACATCCTTCTAGTCACAGCTTTACACACTGCAGGATGGGAGGGCAACTCCTTGTTTGGGGAAAGGGAAAGGATGTTTGTTTGGAGCAAATGTTTGTTCTTTGACCATTCAATAAGAGGGATTTTTATATTTTTAAAAGAAAAAAGCTTTAGAAAATTTTGCACTCATCATTAATTTGTGAAGTCTTTTAGCTGAGTCAAGAGCTTTGAGAAACAACTACATGGGAAGAGCAAGACATGGCTGACTTTTTTGATACAGGCAAAGTCTGAAACGGGCTTTTCCTATGGGCTGGTGATGACAGTCTGGTTCCAGCCTCCTTGACAAGGAGAAATGACCAATCTCCTTTACCAGAAGCAGCGGGCATCAGCCCTGGATAATGTGGCATCACTTGCTGTCCAGGCACTTACTGATATGGGTGTGCTGGACACCGGGTGGAGGTGCTGCAAGAGCACTTATATGATCAAATGTTGCATAGGAAAGGAAGGAAAAAAAAAGGATCAAACTTCTGGACCAGAGCTTTGAATCTCCCAAACCAGGTCACAGGGAGGGTGAGAGGCTGGCATTGCAGAGGTAGCAGGGTGAACATGCCTCCTGCGGTGATGGCTGGCTCTGGGGCTGAGCCTGCGTGGCCCTGGGCACCAGGAAATGCAGCTCAGGGCCGTGGCCTGGGGAGGTTTTCCTTCCCCTTGTCATCGCAGTTACAGGCTGCCCTGCGGCGTCACTTCCCTGCATGCACAGGCGTCGCGCCCAGCCACGGCACACCCTGCTTCTGCCCAGCCACGGGCTCCGGGGAGAGCCACGGGGAACCTCCCCTCACACCACCCCTGCATGGGGACAGAGACAGCGACCATCAGCCTTTGGTCAGATGTGATAAAGTGGCAGTTTTGACACAGTCCAGGAAATATAGATGAGGTTTTGGAGCCATAAGCAGCCACACCAGAGACACATGGACCCTATTTGTATATGAAGTTGTGCTGAGTGATGCCAACAGGGAACAGGAGAGTGGCAAAGACATGAGAAATAAACCAGAACTTTTGAGGTAGAATGACAAACCTGATTGCAAACAACAAAGTAGGTGTCTCTACTTAACTCATTTAGATCTGAACTCTGTATGTTAGTGATCCAGGAATAAAAAAAGCTGTGCCAGAAACAGCAAACTTCTCATGCCTTTTATGCCAAGTTCCCCATTTGCTCATGCCTCAAGGCCTTCAGAAAAAGCCCAATCCCCAAAACACAACAGAGTTAGGTAAAGCTTAAATGTAATTTTCTACCACTTCACGTGTCTTAGTGCATAAATGAAGTCTTATGAACTAATCCATTTATGGATTAAATCCATTGTGTCTTCTCTCTTTTGCATTCCTCTTTACTTAGCCACTGTCTGGGGCAATTAAGATTTTAATTAAAGACGTTCAGGACTAATCTTGTAAGAGCAAGGCTGCTCTGAGGCTTGAGCCCTGTTGACCCCAGTTCATGCCATGTGTTAGGAGAAAGAAGGAGAAGGACAGGAGGATGGATACAGGGGAGTCACTGAAAGAATGGAGGGGGGCTGGGCTGCCCCAGCACTGAGGACAGCAGGGGAGAGGGGAAGGCAGAGGAGATCTTCATGGCTAAAAATGTCTTTTTGCTTTTCCCCATACAGCCCTGGAGGAGAAGCCAGGCTCCAGCTAGTGATAATGTGAGGGGTGAGGGGCTGTGCTGCCCCACACCTCCCTGTCCATCCCCTTTCCACACTACTGGTTTTATGCCTTGCACAATGTCATCTGCGCAACAACACAGACTCTGTAGCATCCCTCATCATGGCTGTTTGCAAGGGAGAGGGACATGGGGAAAAGGGGTCCCAGTGCAGACGGGGGTCTGGGATACCACAAAACTCCTCCTTTTCTCCTCCAGCCCAAGAAAGGGCTCTAGTGCCTGCAGGGCAGGCTGGGAGGCCGATGTGCCACCTTTCCCTGAGGGGTGATTCAGCAGAAGCCCCAGGGATTTTCCCTCCTCACATGACTCTTGCTCCCTTGCATGCTCGTGGCTCGGCACCCAGAGAAGGAAACCGAAAGCAAACACAGTGGCTTTTGGGGCACAAGCCTGGACATGAAGGAAATGCCATCTGCAACACTGGCATGGAAAAGCAAACACCTTCCTCTCCTCACAGGAAACCCCAACTGGCCCTTTTGGGCAGCACCAGGCACCAGAGGAAATGATGAGGTTTACAAAGCATGGCAGGAGAGACACAGGTGAGCGCCATGCATGCATCAAGAAGGCAGGACCGTGCTGTGGCATGAGCCAGGTGGGAGCTTCCAGCTGCACTGCTGCCGCCGCGAGTGCCCAATCCAGCACTCAAACACGGAGCAATGCACACGGGCTTGCAATGTGGATGTAAACCCTTAACTCACAAGCTTCTTCTTCCACCTCAGCCTTCCCTGCAGTGACTAGCTGATGTGTCCATGCGGGATTTTGGGTGCCTCTGGCATTCCCCATGTCAGAGCAGCTGAGGGGAGTGTCCAGACCATGCCTAGCTGACTTATCTTTCTGGGAAGCAGGCTTGCTTCGAGCTGCCATGCAGCTACGGTGAAGCCAACTGTGTCTGTAAAAAGGTGGACCGCTTGATGCAAACTTTCCCAGATTGGAGGTTGTGGTGTCCACCTCCCACTATGAGCTCCACTGCAGCTCCACTCCATCCTCAGAGAGGTTACCTCCAGCCCAGCCCACACCACTGGCTCACTGGCTTTTTGGAGGGGAGTTTATCCCCTGGGTAGGTGGAAGACAACAACAAACACCAGTCTAGGACTAGCTGTATATACATATTCCCTACACATACAACCCGTTCTGTTATAGCCCAGGGGCCAGGCAGCAGGTGCAGTTTATAGGCAACGCACTCCAGAGACTGCTACTCTTAATGAAACCTGTATTTCACCTTTGCACAGGGGCAGTCAAAAGCAAAGCACATCTTCCAAGACACGAAAGTAGGTCCTAAAGAACTTGTTCTAACACTTCTTAAATGCTTTAATCATCTTCACACTGAATGACAGTTCTTAGAGGGTGCTATTTTACTTCTAGCTTAGATGCACATCTGGACAGTGTTTTAACACTTAGTCCTTGACTGTGCTCTCCAGGACAACCTTGTCCCTGTGATGCCAGTTCCACTTGTGGGCCAGACAGACTTTGGCTTAACAGGAATAAATATCTAGAGGAGTACTAAGGATACCATTTATTTTCAAAATCACTAAAAAACCCAAACAAAACAGTTTATGGTGATACAGATTTACATAACAGA
This sequence comes from Sula dactylatra, assembly GCA_013389905.1. Lineage (NCBI taxonomy): Eukaryota > Metazoa > Chordata > Aves > Suliformes > Sulidae > Sula > Sula dactylatra. The sequence goes on from WEKW01022355.1 coordinate 8,863, forward strand.
GACAGCAAATTAAAAAATGTACAATCTATTTCATGTTATTGCACTCACTATTTTATAATATACAAGGCATATTAAACCGTTTTCATTAAAAGAAGTTTTATTTATATAAATAAAAGTGTAAATATACAATATCATACAAGAAGTGTATCAGCCTAACACACAAAACCTACCTAGAGTGGGATCCCAATTTCTCACATGATCTAGTCTACTCCTCATCAATATTTCCACGTATACATTTACATACCCTAAATGTAGAAGCAGGCAAACATTCCCATCTCGGAGTAGTTCCTTCAGATTTTGACAATAACAACTGCAGAACATTAACTAGGGTTAATTTTAAGTGAGGGTCATTAGAAAACATGAATCACTCAACAGTTTATTAACACTTACTGCCCTGCTATTTTTTTTTTTAGCAAGAAAATGATCAGATGTTGCTCCTTCCCTAATTTAGGCCTAATCTCACAGTTTTTAGTACAGATGCAATCCCCACAGAAACTGGAAAGAGCTTCCAGGTACAAAAGGCTGCAGAATATGCAATGGCAGTATTGCACCAGAGCCCACTCTCACATTCAGGATGTGCACCCTGAGCTTTCCCAGGCCTGGAAGCGGCAAAGCCCTTCACCAGGCCTTCCCTACCTAGGAGCAAATTTACCTTCTCTGGAATGCCTTCAGGTCCCTGGTGAAGAGTTGTGGACCAAGTCTGTAACTTCATCCTGATTTTCTGGTATTCCAAGATGCAGCTGTGAGTCTCTGGAGAGTCACCGCTCTCCTAGAGCTTGGCCAACCCACCAGCATGGCAGAGAATCACCGTGGGGACTGATATGCAAACATCAAGGCCAAAAATGCTTGTGAACCTACCGAATACTGATGAACTAATGCAAGGCCCTCTCTCGTTTTGGTGCTACCAGGCTCTCAGAAAAATAACACTTACTTTGCCAGGTATGTAACCAAAGGTTCACTGCATCTGTTTGGTCTATCCATCCTGTTTGTAATAAAGCAGAGCCATGTTGCATAAATCCTGGGGCTTTTGTGGGGAATGTCATCCTAACAGACATCAGGAAATGCTACTGTTATCACATCAACACTGGCAGCATCAGCAAAGGTGTTTCTTGTTCTTTCGCAAAAAAAAAGTATTTTCAGGAACAGAAACAATCAGGGTTAAATACTATTCTTTTTCCTGCTGTAATGTTAGTAGAGAAGTGTATCATTCTACCCATAGTAACTATCAGACTTAAAACATTAAACCTATCTTTTAAATTATAGCCACTACTGAATCACGCACAAAAATCCCCACCTCTCTTTGCGAGAGCCAACACATATCTACGTGCATGTAAACTAAAATACTGAACAGTATTCGATTACTGAAAAATGAAAGCCTTCTAAATCACTCACAACGAACAGTACCTGCAAATAAGCGTCTGAAAATATTCACCACGTATCATCTTAAGACACCTCAAATTAAGTTTAATTTACAAAATGAAGACTTTAGCTTTAAGCTCACACTGCTTTAGGAGTGAGGGAGACATATGCCTCCCCGCGTCGGAACCTGCAATTTTAAACTGTGGACTGAAAAAAAATGCCATTTCCTAAAACACAATTGTGATTTACCACATTAAAGTAGCAAAAAGTCAGTACTGCACTTGTACGTATCATACGTATACAGGTATGTATTCACTACGCTGCATTAAATTCCACATGCATTTTATGTATCTATTATACATGCTATTACAGTCAGATTTTGGTCATTCCTGAACAAGGCCTCACCATTTAATTGTCATTGCCAAATGTCTTCTCCCTGTTCTTGAGCAAATACGCAGGGGTAACCTCTTTCATCCCAGCAGAGGCCTGCAATCTCAGTGTGGTCCTCCGACCCCAAGTGCTGCATCCTCCTAAGCCTCACCCACCGTGGAGGTGACCGGAGGCAAGGACCAGTCCCGACAGAACAGCTGAGCTTCAGGGTCGCAGGAGACCCAACTCCACAGTCATGTCACAGCACTGAACCTGAATTAGTTTCAAGAGAAATCCTGCAGGCAAAGCAGCTGTACGACTGTGTAGAGTATTGCCTTTCCTGTAACCAAAAGATGCATCTCTCCCTGGATTCACATGCTAATACGTCACTGAAAAAGAATTAAATCTATTCATTTTTAGGCAAACGCTGCACAGCTCTTCTGCTCGCCTGGTGTCGGGTTGCCTCGCAGAACTGAATTTTCCTCTGCACATCACATGTTGCGCTCTAATGAAGCTGTCACAGAAATGAACCAAACCAAGTGCTCCACTAACCTGGAAGCGATCGCTCCAAGCACTGTCGAATAAATGTAAATAAACTGAATTATAGTATGATCTTAGGGTAGGGCCAAGTGACAAGCCCAAACCTTTTTGTAACAGCCACGCAGTGTTTGGCTTACTATAAACATAGGCAGCACTTCAGATTTGGACTGGCTCCAGGCTGAGAACTCTTTACCCTGGGCATGTTGGCTGCAAGCGGTCACCAGCCCAACGTGACAAACAACCTGAGCACTCTGGAACAAACAACTTGTTCTCAGCTGATAAGGACACTGGCCCATTTCCTCCTGTATCTCTTTTATGTTGTTTAGCTATCCCAGATGTAGGAAGAGAAATAACAGAGTCTAATCTCTTGCACCCATACACTCTCCTCCCAACACAGCAGACTATAAATAACACTCAGCAGCATGGCCCGCTACTGATACCTCTACTGTGAGTAGAGCTGAGAAAATCCAAACTAAGCGCCCGTGGCATTGCAGCCCTTTCAGTTTTGCTGTATCTAACATCACGGTTTCTCCCATCTACACAAACAGTTTTCAGCTTCACCATCCAGAACCCTCAGCATCAGCCCATTCATGAGACAGCCGGGCGCCCTTACATCTTCCACACACATCCTCACCCACTCTCACACAAGCAAAAATAAATACTGGACAGGAGAAAACAAAAAAGAGCGATTAAAAGCCACCACAAATATGGCCAGTTCAGATTTAATCTGTTATAATCCCCATTTGCAGACCACCGTTTTCTAGCTTGAGTGTTTCAAGCCAGGTAGTCTTAAACCTCTTGCAGCCCAGCTTTCAGACGTACTTAGTGATCGCTGAAGTCTGTGGAATCTGCAAGAGGACAGCACCTGAAATTATCCCCCTTTCAAAAATATATATATTTCAAAGGTGCCTAAAATTAGAAGCCTAAATTTGAAAATTCAGACCCCAATTTTTATCGCTCCTGTTTTGATCACAACTAACAACTCAGTCTACACCTTGGTGGACAATCACTTATTATTTGGACATGATTTTCCTGCTCACAGATTTCTACCACATTAATGCCAAATGCTTTCAGATACAAGTTGCATCTAAGAGCAGATTCAGTTGTGGTGGATGCTGAGTTAGTTCACCAGTTTTAAGAAGATTTTTCAGCTTTGCAATAAAATGCTCATGTCTTAGGCATAAAAGTTGTGCAAAATTATACTCTTTTGTCATGCATTTTTAGCAAAACTGCACTTAGAAGAATAAAGTGAGATTGTTCCAGACATTCTCTTATTACAACAAAAAAGGACCAGACCCTAAGTAAGTGACCTGAAGTCTTATTACAGCTAAGTGATACAGTACAGTCTAAACACCCATCCTTCTCAACAGGATGGCAACCAACAAGTTATACTCACAATGCTCTGCAGGTACTAAAAATATCAGGGACAGGCACTGTGTTATCTATCTCAGTCAAAATACTTTAAACCAAACCCAGGAGAGGTCTTAAAGTTCCGTTAAAACTGCCACATAATACAAAAATGTCTCTTACATTTGGCTTCCTTC
>WEKW01022358.1:581-22491 GCA_013389905.1 Sula dactylatra
TTGGAGAACCCCTGCTGATGTCAGAAAGTAGGAGAGTAGAGTTTAATGAGTTTTAAAAAAAAACCCAAACAACAAATAGTGTTGCCTTCAAAAGGGGTAGATTAGAACATTATATAAGGATGACAGTGCTAGGTCAAAGTCCATGTCATACAATATCCTGTCTCTAACACTGCCCTGAAGCAGATGCCCTGAGAATGCTATAAGAAAAGGATGTGTGTAATGCCTCCTCTGGGTATTCTTCTCAGTCTCCAGCCTTGTGGTTCAGGGACTTCTGGGCCAAATGTGATCTCTGTGTACACAGTAATCACCTGATGAAACAGAATCTCTCATTTTCCACAGTCTTTTATAATACTTTAACATTTCAGTGGTTGTTTTTCCTGTAAACAGATTTAACAGGGTTTGTTTGTTTGTTTTGTGAGTTTTTTTATGATTTATAGTGAATAGGTTTTCCAGAGAAGGTAGTAGACTCCTGCCTAGCAAGCTGCAGTCTTAAAAACATGCACTATAAGATCCTGCTTCCAGGACCACCTATAATCTGATCTCACTGAGCAGTCCAAAATGTGAATTAAGAGATTACAGCTTTAGAAGTGTGGCCCACAAGGCTCCCAGCATCTTACCAGCCCATTTACAGACAGACAGCCAGGCAGACAGATGCAAGTAGATCGGCTGGCAGAAGCATTTGTTAAATAATTTGGTTGCAGTAAATCCAGTAAATCAACATTGCTCGATATGGAACTAATTTATCACAGGATTTCTTCTCTAGTTCTACCTCTACTGATAAACCAAATTTCTCATGATGATACCTTCTGCATGATAATAAGAAAACAGCCACAGGAATACTAAATAATATTGCCCCCACCCCAAGGAAAAAAAAAAGATTCTATATACCCCTCCAAAGGCTATAAAAACTCTGTGCAGTCCTTACATTTTTAAGCATGAAAATAGAGATTTTGAGGTTTGGTTTTCTTTTTTTTTTTTTTTAAATTCAAATCAGAAGTCAATAAATATAAGAATTTAAATTTCCCTTACAGCAAAACTTCATTAATATATGTAGGCATTATAGGAGTTGTCAGTTATATGATTACACACTATTTTTCCATTCTCTGTACTCTAGCTTCTGTCACTGGACTGTCTTTGTTCTGTACTTGTACAGATCCTAACAGATCAGCATCTTCATCGAAATAAATGCATTCAGCCACCTTCTCCAGTATAACTGAAATAATTCACCACCTGAATTGAAACCTGTGATATGATCACCATATGATTTAATTAAAAAAAATAAGGTTTATCAATATATGTAGAATGTTATGCTATAAGTAAGAAGCTTACCTTGGGAAGAGGCAAAAAATCAAAAAATAGAAACCTCTTGTCCCAGTCATTACTAAACAACCCAAATACTGGATGTCTCTGAAAGGCCCATCTCTTTCTCCCAACCCCTGACATGTAAACAACCACTCACACTCCACTCATGCAGTACCTTTTTTTTTCCTTCTCCTCTCTCTTCAAAGAGATTTCAGATATGCATTACCAAGGATACATCCTGTAGGAACTTCATATCCAAAGATGATAAGGACATGTTTTGCAGATGCTTGCTTCAGTTTTAAGCATCTCGCCAAATTTAACAGCTAAATGGACAAAATTTAGCATCTATCATTCATGCAATATCAATATAATGCTTTGATATCCATACATTTTGATGCAACATGACACGACATTTGACTAATCATGCTCAGATCTGTCCAACAGAAAAGCATTCTTCAGTGACACCCCACTGATGCACTGGACTGGGGGCTGATCTTTGTAGATAATGACTGTGTTATTCTACCTCTTGTCTTTTCCCTGCGTGGAATACAGCCAGGCATCCACAGCCTCTCTTCTCTGTTGTACCATGTCTAAGAGTTTCACAGTTCTTGAGAGAATGCCCTGCAGCCATACCACCTCCCCTTTAGCTACGGTTCCCACAGAACTCATGAAACTCTGTGTTCCCAGAAGAACTCCACTTGTAAGGGCTTTACTCACAGCTCACATCCCACACCAAGAAGGATTATGTGCCATCGGTCCTTCCTCTCATACATGGTTTTGCACTGTATGTTACTTTGCAAATGAGAGGGCAAGCCAGTGCAACTTGAAGCTACTCTTCTGGTTTTGGTCAGCATTCAAGGTCCATGTAGGTCTTTGCAAGGTCAGAGACTGCCTGGAAAGGTAGCAAGTCAGTGGTCATCCAGTGAGCATTACATGACAGGGCATGTTATGACACATTGAAAGACACGTCAAGGGGTGCTATTCCAAACTAGTCATTTAAGATCTCATAACAGTCCTTCCTTCAAGTGCAAATGGAAAAGACAGTGGCTTCATCTCACTGTGTTGTTCTAATGCTGCCTCCAGCAGTTAAAAACAAAGCCCATGCCAAGAGGAGAAGAGTAGCACTGCCATTAACAAGGCTGTTGTGAGGCCTCAGCATGAACAGGGGCTACCGTTCCCCACTCCTGTGTTCCAAGAGTTGAAATACAAAACCTTGAGCCAGGGGGATATTACCAAATTCGTGTTTTATGCAAGAGCTAAGAGCTTGCTCTGTCTGTCTAGCAAAATGGAAAAAAGCTCAGCATATATAGGATTGGTAGCTACATCCCCACAGTAAATATCAAGGAGAAAAGAAGCAGCATTTAAAATAAAGGACAATGTTGCACAAGGACAAATAAGTATAAATTGACCATGAATAAATTTGATTTGGGAATTAGAAAAAGGTTTCTAACCATCAGAGGAGTGATGCTCTGGAACTGCTTTCCAACAAGAATAGTGAGAGGAAACGACCTAATTAGTTTAAAGATGAGGCTCGATAAACTTATGAAGGAGATTAAGCAATGCAGTTGTCTGCAATAGTAGGGAACAGATCCTGATGATCCAGGAAGTCCCCCCAGTCAGGTGTTCCAGGCTGCATCCTGTCAACTTAAATTCTCAGCTGCAGTGCAGTGATTTACTGGGCATTACAGAGACTACCCTATTTTAAAACAGGACTGGCTTCTGTTTTCCAAAAAGCATAGGTTTCAGCTTACATCGAATGGGAACATTTCCTACTAAGCTGAAAATGCAAGAAAAAGGAGGGGAAGAAAAAGACCCTAGCAAACTTTATAGAAGGTGTGAAATGAGAAACTTAGAAATTTATCACTGAAATTAAGGTGGGGGACAAAGGGAAGTATTTTTTCTGTTGGAAACTTGGGCAAAGCCAGAGATTTAGAATATAACCATTCCTAATTTTTCCATAAAAAATCTTATGCTGTACTTCTGCAAGGTTAAAGCTGTCCCAGGATTACCCCAACAGTAGTCTTGATATTAGCCACTATTTTTTCCTTAAGATAACCAATAAAGTTCCCAGGAAATATCAGTCTTGATATGCAAAACAGTGTCACACTGCAAAGGAAATTATTTTCTGATAAGAATATAGAACAAGTACCTCTGGACTCTTGAGCGATCTTAAGAGTGTCTTAGATTCACCAAACAATTCACAGGGATTTTTTGCCTGACCACTCCAACACTTAAATATTTCCTGAATTAGGTCACTGCAATAGTGGCTATTAAAGCCATAGAGACAGACCTCCCCACTTCTGTCTTTACCAGAAGGAAACCAGGCTGCACAGACACAATCCAGGGTGTCGGTTTTCGTCTCAGCCTTCACCTAATGTAACCGTCCTCTACACAGAAATGCAATAGCTGATGAGTACATTGTGTTAGATTTCCTAAACCATAGGGTTTTCTAGCCATGTTGCAGGAGTCTTTTGCAATTTTGACCTCTCTTCTGAACCGGTGCTACAGAAAAAAGAGAAATTGCTATCCCCATTTCACAGATGTTGAAAAAATATTTTAAAAAAACAGAAAAACTCTGATTACCTTTCCCATCTATGCATATAGAGTACTTAGTAGGTCAGTTTATCCCAGATACCAAGTTAAAACCAGTATTTTGCCTCTTTCAGCTTTTCCCAACTTGTCCATAGTGCATTTTACCTTCTCTCAACTTAGTCTATAAAGAGATTTGGGATCTTTTCTGCAATGGAAGATGTTCTACAGCTACAAGCTGTTATAGCAACTAGCCTGCCTACTGCTCTCCTGGGCACCTGCATTATGCAGAGCTTGGTGTTCTCACTCTTCACTTCAGGATTTGGTGTGACACTTCTGAAACACAGCAGACTAGAGATAAGATATTTAAAAGAGATACAAATCCTTAAGAGTAGCTTCAAAAACTGAACTTTTCCGAAGTTGTTTAAGACCAAAGAAATACAGATGTTTTGGAGACAAGCACAGACAGTGGGAATGATGTAAAGTAGCCAGAATAATCTGGTGGAAGACATCAACATCTTCCCACCTTGTCTCCCTTGCTTTGGATTTACACATTAAGAAAGAGGAATGGGTTCCTCTGTAAAACCTGTCCTCCAGCTCACTTTCAGGATGCATGACCAGTCCTCATTCAGCAGGTTATCCAAGTCAGGTTAACCTGGTTTTGACCCCTGGAACAGGCTGATACTTCCAAATATCTAAATGGTGCTTGAATATTTAAACCCCTTCATGAAGGGGTAACAGTTCCTTCCTTCCCTCCCAATGTCATAGAATAGAATCATAGAATGTCCCGAGTTGGAAGGGACCCACAAGGATCATCAAGTCCAACTCCTGTCCCTGCACAGGACAACCCCCAGATTCACACCATGTCTCTGAGGGCATTGTCCAAGTGCTTCTTGAATATTCCCAGCCTTGGTGCCATGACTGTCTCCCTGGGGAGCCTGTCCCAGTGTTCCACCACCCTCTGGGTGAAGAGTCTTTTCCTAATATCCAACCTAAACCTCCCCTGGCACATCTTCCTGCCATCCCCTGGGGTCCTATGGTTCATCACCAGAGAGAAGAGATCAATGCCTGCCCCTCCTCCTCCCCTTGTGAGGAAGCTGTAGACTGCAATGAGGTCTGCTTTCAGTCTCCTCTTCTGCAGGCTGAATAAACCAAGTGACTTTACCTACCCCTCTTATAGTTTCTCCTCTAAACCCTTCACCAACTTTGTGGCCCTCCTCTGGACACTCCCTAGTAGCTTTATATCCCTGATGTACTGTGGTGCCCAATGTCAAAGTCTTTTCCTAGCTCCATCTTACTTTTGCTACAAAATACTCCTGAGATTTGCTTTAAAGACAAGCCTGTTCTGGAATCATACACCCCACCCCACCCCACCCCCCATTCTTGCAGGAGCAGAATAACATATTCTGAAGCACACACAAAGATGCTTAAATGTATGTGTAATAGCTCATCATTCTGTATCTTTAAGAGATGAAAAATGAAAGTCAGAATCTTCTTCAAATTCTCCTAACTCACTTAGGAATCACTTTCTCAAATCACTCTGAAAACTTCACCCAATGTTTTATTCCTTTACTTACATATCTACACTCTTTTAAAAGCTTCCAAGTTGCATCTTTAAAGCTTGGACTTTATTCCACCAATTCTGTGAACACAAGCCATTTGTCACTCAATTCCCTTAGGTATGCAAAGGTCAAAGAACAAAAACATATGCTAACCCAGACAATTCCAGGGAGATTATTTGGGAATGGAGAAAGAAGGGGAAGAAGGTACAAGGCCAAAACAATGACATTGTTTCTAAAAGGAAACTTCCAAATTTGAAGTTTATAAGGAATTTTGTTCCAAATGAAAAGACTGTGATGAATCTTTTTGCCCAAGGCAGAAGGCAGAGGGACCAAAAACTCAGTGTGAGTTGTTTTTCTGTGTCAGTACCCTACTACTGCATCTGTAAGCCCACAAAGGTGGGACAAAGAATAATTCGCTTTTTCACCTCTGAGTTCGATTTGTGCTGAAATCTTAGTGTTATTTTTAGAGCAGCTGAAGAACCATTCCAAGAGAGCTTTGGAAAAAGAATAAGTAGAGTCCAACCCATCCCCAATTTTATGATTTTATGCCAATGACGTGAAACATCAAGTAAAGACTTCCAAAAGTCACTGCACAGCGGCATTCTATGTAGTTCAATATTGTTTCTGTGAAAGGAGTTTATGCACTTAAATTTAGGCATGTCAGACTAAATCCCACTGAAATCAGTAAAGATACAAGAATCCTTTGTCACTGAAACTGTGGTGTCTGGATAAGCGAAAAGGTTGATGGCCACTTCCTTCCCTGCCCACTCTCTACCCTGCCATGTTCTTGTTTGGGGCTTTGACTCCTGATGTCCACTGACAGAGATTTGCTTTAGGACAGGTTGCTTACAGATCCCATCTGCTTTGCAGCAGCAGATGTCAGGCTCTTTCAGGAAGGATTTGGCAGCGTCTTCTCCACTGTTTGGTGTTGATCAACCAGCATGGCTGCAGGAAACATTAAATAACAGAAAGAGACAGGCCAGATACAGCAGACCAGTCCGTCCGTGACACAGTAAATATGCACTTTGAGCACAAAGCCTTTATTCCTTCTCTTTTCCTTCTGTCCTTTGTATCAAACACACCATGGGCTTGCATATGACTTGTATTGATGGCCAGCAGTTTGGGGCTCGAGTGCAGGCTTAGATCCAGCTTCCGTGCATGGTGCAGAGGTACCCTGAGGCATTTGAGGAAAAGCTACAGTAAGACAAATCCTGTTGCTTCCAGCACAGAATACAGACAAAGTGACTGTGGATCTGGATGGGGAGCAGTTGGCCTTGTTACAAAGTGTAGGGAGTGAGAACAAAACTAGGCTCTGGGCCTGCCCAAAATTTGGCGCTAATCCTCCATGGCTTTATTCCTGCTGCAGCTACAAATGTGTGAGTCTACAATTTAGTAATAATATACTTCTTGACTGACCTTTCCTGGCAAGTTAATGACAGGAGAGAGTAATAAGGACATGCTTTTTAATCTAACGTCAGTCAATAACAGTATACAACTAATAGACTTAGACATCATACATTCAATAATTGTTTTTACTTAAAGCCCTTACAGTTTGCCCACTGAGACACAGCATGTCAGCAGCAGTCGCTGCCTATTGATAGGCACTGGCAAGACATTTATTCATACCTTTCTGGCTAGTTTACCTTCTCCCGGAGCATCCATCATGCAAGCATCTAAACACCAAGATAGACATTCATTTATATACACACACATTTTGGCTCAGCTGCCGCAGAAGCTGGGATCATTATACATTTCTCAATGGAAAGCTAGCTCCCCTACAAGTACACCCATTTATTTCACTTCATTGCAAAAGGAGCTTATTTATACCTTCTAATACCGAAAATCCCAACCAGAATCAGTAGTTTCTTCATGTTAAGAGGCATATGCATACCTGGGACCACATTTAGATAGACTGAACACAAAGCTTTTTCCTATATCTATGTGTGTCTCGATCACTTTTCAGAGGACTAAATAAAATACTGAAGAGGGAGGGAGACAGTGAATAAGAAGCACTTGGGATTCCAGAAGGATTGAGTCAAACAGGATATGACTGCAAGCCATGTCCAAAGACTTGAAGGATCCCTGCACTAGGTCCTGTAATGCTATGAGAAAGAATGCCTCACCCAAAGTCACACATCACAGAACAGCACCTGGATTTTATGTCACCCAGCACTGATCCACAGTACACCTCAGCTATTATTGTCACTCAAGCATCAATTTTTTTTGAGAACAAAGAGCAGATTACCAGGGATTCAGTTAGAACTGAGATATCTAGAATGACAACAGTTAACTGTCTTTTTTTTCATATGAGCATTATTCCTCTTCTTCCTTTTGATAGGGGGCAGAAGAGGCACATTAATAGTTATTTGGATAGTAGCTGCCCCAGGGTTAAATTGCTAAAAACACCCTTCTTGCTTGTTATCCGTATTTTGTTAGTAGGATTAGATTCATCTCATTTTACATGGGAAAGATGAATGACCCAGTCCACTGGCAAGGTCTAAATTGCAGCCCTTTGCATGCTGAATTCTTCCACCACTTACTCTTGTCACAGACAGCACCCTGCTATCCATTTAGTTTCATTTACAGCAGATTAATTTCTCTCTGACCTTTGACTCTGCTGTCAAACAGGCCTGAGACAGACAAGAGCTTAGGAACAGCAAGTGCATTTGATGATGTCAATCACCTTACCTCAGGGACATTCTTAACTTCTCATGTGCCAGAACACTACAAACAAAAACCCATCTCCTGCCTCTGGATGCCAGTGCCCACACCAACTGTGCTGTTGCTAAGCAAGCCTTCTAACTGCCCATAAATGAAGATGGAAGGCAAATATTTCACTTATTTTAAACTTATTTTCAAATCTCACTCCAATCCCTCTCTGATAATTAGATTTATTTTCTTTAGGTTAAGCTTTAAAGGCAAATTCCTTAATGTAAGGGTCATACTGCTCAAATTGCTTGTCCAGCAATTTTATTGCCTTATTGCCATTTGCATACCATTACCCAGTGGGCATTGCAGCATCATTACTTGGCTTTAGAGACTCCATCTCTAAGAAAGTGAGCAAGTTATAGTCACTCAGCATAAGGAAAAGAACAGCTAAAATCAACTACTTCCTGTCTTATTCTCCAATAGAAAGGTCTCTCTCCCATTCACCTCTATCAGGAGTAAACTCAACAGAATGCCCATCCAGAACTGAGGATTTGTCCAGAGGAGAGGGAAGACAATATTCTTTCCAAGCCATAGGGATTTTCTGTGCTTAGAAACTAGGAAATACTTTTGTCTGTCTTTCTTCCAAAAGGAGATGAAACTATTCACAAAACAACTGTCTGAGTGCTACTCATCGTTGGACTTCCTCGAGACAGAAAGCAAGGCTAAAAGAAAGGGAAGGCAGTTAAATTACAAGGCCTGGTTCTTTGCTCCCAACACAGCAGTGCTCAAGCACATGATGGGAGTTGGACTTCTCACTTTTTCCAGGGCACCACCTGGCAGAACCGCAGGACTTCTCATGTCACTTAGCCTCAGTGCCACTCTCTTCCTGCAGCACTATGCAAGTCCTTGGGCTTTCTTTCTCTCCTCCATGAATTTTTCATGGGGACTTCAAAGTTTACTGCAGCAAGTTAGACATTTCCATTAAAAAGAACACCCCGAGTGGAATCAGAAGCATCTTTTCAGTCTCCGTTCAGGAAGTCCTTCTGCAGAGTTGGCAATTGCTTGTGGAAAATTATTTTCCAGAGCACATCCAGACCCTCTTCCTGTAGCCATATGCTAAAAAATCACGCTTCATAGTCTGAAAGGCCCAAAATGATTTGAAGGTCTGTCATTTTTCCTTTCTTACAACTGTAAAAATTCTTAAAATAAGTTCCCCATTACTGAAAGAACTTAGATTTTTCAAAAGCAATAAAGGGAAATTTGCAGAACTGAGTCATTTCTGCCAGCATGTTTCTTGAAAATAATGATCTCCCTCCTCCAGCAGATCCACTTCCTCTTCCAGAAAAAAAGTGTATACATGTAGATAATTCTCACCTTCATTTTTAACTACTGCTTAGTAGAGTTGGGACTAAACGCAAACGTGCAGCAACAAGAGTAGTTTCTGCCATTAATCTATTACAATAAGCACTCCCACAACACTTTACATTTTGAGCAAGTCTTTCCTTGTTTCTTTCATTTACACAACTATTTTAGAATAAATTTTGATAAGCAGCTAGCACAACGGGCCCACTGATTTCAGGTGGTGCACTACTACATCAAGCGATAAGTTAAAACAATTAAAAAATTCAAACACAAAAACACACTTTCTCAAATCCTTCCCTATATTTTATTGTATTCAGAACATCTGATTGCATTGGATTTCAGGAAACATTATTAGCTTTCATTAGAGGTTATTTCTTTAATTTAAAAGAAACCTTGCCAGGGATGGAATCCAGTTATTTCAAACTCTGTCAACACTTCTCTAACTTCCTATGTCAGGTTTCTATGTGTGTAAGAGAAGCTAAAAGTGTTTTGATCTCCTTAGACAAAAGACCCTGCATGAATCTGCATTATTATTATTGACAGTACTGTGTAATATTGTATGCCTGTGAATTTATATGCATGAGACTCCATGCATATGAATGCATGCAGGAACACAGATATGCAACACTGTACAAAACCACTAATGTTTGGCACTTACGTAGTGTATTCTAGTCAAAAATTTTGAAAAACACTCCACAGCTGAAGGAAGCCTCAGAGCATAAGTATTACAGGTAGAAAAAGAGGTCAAAAGTCCCATGCTAACTGCTTGGTCATACTCAGCCATCTGATGGGTATCGTTGTGTCCACGTCAGCCTACCAGCCACCTTCTTTTCTAACCAGGAGTTTTTGTTTCTCAGTGTGTGTGTGAGGATGGGAACAGACAAGGGTGACTGCTTAAAGAGTTCGCCAAATACCTAACCATGTCATGCTCTTCTCAGTAACACAAATATCTTTTTTCCTTCTTCCCTGCCTTTATTCTCACATCCCCAACCTGCCTAATTCACTCAGAAGGGGTCTTACAAAACCAGTCTAAAAACTGAAACATGCTTTTATGCACTGCTCCATTTCTGAGGCTATGAAGAAGTGAAAAAAGAAGTTTGTTTGACATACTGATGTGTGCCTTCTCTCTGTGCTACCCCCACCCCTTACACAGATCTTCCAAAAGCAGCAGATGCACAAGTGCCATAATGCTACAGGGGGATTTGCTCTGGGAAAGTTGTTTTATTTTTAAATGGCTGAATACATTGGAGGGTAAAAGCTTGCCTACACCACCAACACATGCCTGCTTCTTACTGTTACCTTGGGGCTTCTGCAGCTTATTTTATAAAAATCTTTCAGTTTTTTGCCTGCCTGAGTTGGGACTTCCTCTCGGTGGCTGCTTTCCAGATATGGGCATTCTCCCATGGTGCAGAGCCTAGAGGACAATTATGGGAGCAGAACAGGGGAAGGCAAAAACTTAATTTCAAGTGGCTTGATAGAAAAGAATTTAGAGCTTTGTAAGTTTGATTGCTTGAAGGATTGTCCCTCTTCTCTCCCCATTTCCAGATGAAGAAACATGATACAGAAGTTACCCATATCAAAGTTATAAAAACTGACTATCACATGTTAGAGACACGACATATCCACAGCAAGAGGAGGTTGCCCAGCTCCTCCAACATTATCATCTATAGATAAGAACTGGACAGTTATCAGGAAGTTTTACTGTTCCCCAGATCTGGTAAAATAGAAGCAAAATCCTGGTCTCCTGAGTCCCTCTCCCTCCCAAAAAAATCCAACACACAAGCAGAAACAGATGTCCTGGTTTCCACCTTGGAGTTGCATGACTCACCTCTAATCTCTGAGGTGGCCACAGGCAGCTGACTTGTGTCTCATACAGGAGATTTGCAGACAGCAAGGTAAGGATGGCTCCTTTGCTTCTCCAGGGCAGATCTGGAACCTCTCTACAGTCTATAAAAACTGTTGTCTGAAGCCTGTGTACTCACCACTGCTTTCACAAGTACCGTCTGTGTCCCTGCAAGATGACTCCAGCCCCAGAGGAACAGCTATCTCTGAGCCCCACTGCATTGCTATAGCTGCTCAGGAGACAGAGTGTCAAGCCCTAAATAACGGTACCCCACCTTGCACTGAGATGTCTTCTAACTTATTTTCACAGGACAGATCTTGGTTTCTGAACAGTGGCAGATTCTGTAATTATGTACATTTAAATATGAAGGGGGAATCGAGCAATTTTAACGGCATGTGGATCTGGTCTTCTGCCAAAGTGCTTTATTCTATAATGAACTCTTCCTTTTAAGCCACTTTGCAGACACTTTGGTCTGAGCCCAATATCAATAATATAGGTTAAATTTCACATGCTTTACAATATTTAACCCTGGGGCCTCTTCTTGGGCCGTTAAACACCATACAGTACACCAGCCCAGGGTACAGGGATAGGAGGTGAAAGCCAGGAAGGCAGCCCATTGACAGGTAACTAAAAAGAGAAGGGAAAACCTTGACCTATGCCATATGAGTTCAGCATTGCAAAAGGTAGAGCAGACCTTCTCTTTCAGGCTGTTTGTAATCACATTTAAATAGTCAATAATCCATCACTTACAGTGAGAATGTTAAATGCAGAAAGCAGCAGAATGTAAATTGAAATGGCTAATCCTTTTTAGCATGATCCATTAACAACAAAATATTAAAGGTGAATGGGAGAATGAGAAGAGACTTCATGGGCGAGTGCATTGGCCTTTTGCCTCTGAGGAAAGGTCTGTACTCAAAGCTTCATTAGGTTACAAGCATAAGTGGGTCACACGGGCCTCAGAGACATTTGTCCATATCACAAAACCAGTGAGTGTCTGGAAGTACAACCTAGAGCCTCAGATAAAGCCGAGGTTATGGGAGGACCCTGTTCAATTCTGTGCATCCCCCAAGCTGTGTGTGGTACTGAGCATGCTGCTTTTTTCTTTAGCTTTGCCTCTCATCTGCAAGGGAGTAATAACTCCTCTGCATCTCTGTAGTGCTGGAAAGATTAGCAGGTTAAACCAAATGCTTGGGGATTGTCATTTTGGGGGGAAGGGAGAGGATATTACAAGTGGAAATGACACTATCTAAAATACTGAAGTCACCGTGTATGGAAACTGGGACGTAACAGCTGAGCTGGAGAGTAAAGTAGCAAGAGAGGATGGAGCCTAGGATCCAGTTTTACATTTTTACTGTGTTTTCATTTAAAATCCTAACAGAAAAGATTAAAGAACTGTACAATGTCAGAGGCAAAACAGCTTAACAAGTACTCCCTGTTGATTTGGGATGACGACCTCCAAACCCTTAAAATAAATCAAAAGATCAATTGTCCCATTTTAACCAGGATGCTGAAAGACTAAAGGACCAGCTCTGTAAGTGGGCATTATAACCTTTTAGTGTTTAAGCTTAACCTATTCAAATTGAACACTGACATCACCACAGATGTTCTCTGCAGGGCCAAGAGTTTGGTGCTAGAATAATGTTCTCAATTGCTTGTTGAGATACTAGAGTTCTAAAGAAGCAGAAAGCATTATCAGAGCAATATATCAAAATGAGGCCTGAAGGGGTCTTGTTTGGGGTTTGGGTGTATTCTTCTGGGGCTCTGCTCATTCATCATCTCTCCAAGACAACTTATTTACTCCAGGATTTTGTTGGGTGTTCATGATTTGGGTACCTCCCACCCCACCACCACTTTTGCTTTTGAAATCTGTGCTCTGAAGTAATTTCTTTCTAGGCAGTGCTCCAGAACATAGCATTTCTACTGGGAAATGATGACTGCAAACAAACATAGCATCTACTTAGCAACAGAAAGAAAAAGAAAGAGAAGTGGGTTTTCTTTTAGTTTATATAAAAGGCACAATAATCTCTCGCCTGAAGAGTAGTATAAGTGCTTCTCATAAAACATCATAAAACAATACAGTCCTGTAAAACCAAACAACATGTCAAAGCCCTATTTATTCCTTTCATTAACCTGATCTAATCCCAAGAAGTTTCTAATGGAACATGCATTGAATTGATGAGTCTTCCTCCAGCCCCTTGACTTACCCAAAAGAGATGGAAGAAATATAAATATATCTACACTTTACACTCAGTCTTAATTTGTTCAAAGCTTGGAAGAGCTTAAAAACCCACCAGTGCCTCATGGAAAACTGACAAATATTCTATTTAGAGAGATTTTGGCTGCTCATGCCCTTGTTTTTCCTGTGGTGTTCCCTTCCCCCACAGCAAGGGCTCATTCACACTGGGGACATGAGACTTTTATTGACATTTGCTGAGGAAGGGCCCTGCCACCCACCACAACCAACCCCCTGCTAGTGGGGAACTGTTCCCCACAGCCCTCAATTGTGGTATTAATAGTCAGGTAAACTACATCCCCCCTTTTCAAGACCTACCCACCCACCACAAAAAAAAACTCCTGCCATGCTTTTTTCCTAAGAGAAATATATTTATCAGATTTAATTAGTATGTTCTCCCTGATCTCTATAATGTTCATCACAGGTTTTCCCCTGTTTAGTTTCATCCCCAGTTCTTTATGAACCCCAATTCAGAACCCACCTCTGAGTAACTAGATTTTTTCAAAGGTCTTGCTGCATATGGTTAGATGGGAGGAAAACAGGATGTGATCACTGGAAGGGAAGGGTCCATTAAGGGAAGAAGAAACCCTCAGATTTTAAACAAGGATCTTTGTGATGCCAATGGCTGTTGGAAAAGAAATGGATGTATTTGATCTAGCTCAATCTGGGAAGAAAAAGGAAACGTGCTGCACTTCATAGCTTTATCTCTACCAGAAAGCAAACGTTAGCAAGGGTGCTGCTCTGTGGAAGGCAGCAAGAGTATATAAGCAGATGGTGTTTGAGCATTTAACCACCGCAATCCAAGCATGACTTGGCAATGAATATACTAGAGGCCTTGTTTACCCTAGAGCTTTGGACAGTGCAGCTGCCACTCCAGCTCTGGTAGAAATTTTCAAGCACAGGTTTGCTTGGTGAGGGGCAAGGATCACCACCCTAGATGGGCAAGAGGCACTGTCTCAAATTCAGTAGTGCACTCTGTACACAAGCTCTCCAGACACTCTCCATTGCTGGTCTGCACACTGAATCCTGATCAGGAGAGCTGGTGGGTGCATCAGTATCTGAAAAATAAGAAATATTTGGCCCATACAAGCTCTGTCAACCAGTACTTGAGGGGCTGTCTTCTCAGCAATCAGGAGCATAGATGTGTTTTAAATGCCCAGTTGTAAACTTCATCCTACCCACACCCTCCTCATACATTTCTTCTCTGCTAACTATCTGCATGAGGCTGAGAAGACAATTTTCAACAGAAAACTCTTTTCTTCTGTCCAAGATTAAAATAATCATGCATGTTTGGAGATGTTACTTACACATATCTAAAGATGAGAAAAGAGCAGGATGGTCTATACAGGAATAGAAATTAGGGAAATAACCAATAACTCCACATTCTCAGGCAACAGCATTAATTTCTGAATGAATTGCCAGTGATTTAGTTTAAGTCTATTTCAAAAAATATCTTCCTTGGGCATAAAAGACCAAGAGGAACCTGAAAGAACTCTAGTTCTCTACTGAAAAGCCCACACCCTGACCTCCAAAATCAGATCCCAAATATCCCCTATTTCTTAAGCAGCCAACCAAATGTAAACAAGTACAAAAACAAATCCAAATTGCCTTAACGTCACACTGCCTGCAGTGCAATGGTGAGGTGATCCCTCGCCTCCCATTACCCACCCCAATAATTCTTTTATATGGAGTGTGAAATAATTAGAAACAGAAAAAATAATTTAGGAAACAAGAAGAAACTAATTGTATAAGCTTGTTTGGGGAAAACACAAAGGACAAAAGCAAACCTGATAGAGATGCTGACAGATACAGTACCGGTATATTAAAGCCCACACATGTATTAATAATAAGCTAACTAATGGTCCCTTGCACAATACACAATGAATTTACTACACAGCAGCCTGCTGCTGTGGTGCACTGTGGCTCCATACCACAAAGAAGATCGCTGTTTGCGAAGCCGGAGAGTTTAATATTGTGTCCAGTCCAATGTCTTTACACTATGTTTAGGGAGAGACCAATGTTTTAGAGTGCGGCTCTGGGAACCCAAAAATCTCCAAGCCAGCAATGCTGCTGATTATATCCTCTGGATCCAGGCAAGTCACAAACTACCTCAGTGTCCATGTCCCCAGAGTGTTAGATCCACATACCAATAAGTGGCATTACTCTGCAGCAGCACTGCTCAGGCCTTTAACAAGTGCTGTGGCTAAACCTTTAAGGATTAAACTCATCTTTCTGCTTCAAAATGCAGGCCTTCTCTAGTGAGCTAAAGGATGCTCTCCATCAACAATACAAGTCAATGGAAACATTTGTTCATACCCAAGGTCCTTTTTCTTTCCTCAGAACATGTTGCCAAGACAAGATGTTAGCTTAGTTTGCTAAATAGAGAAACCAAGGTATGGTGTTAATTGGAAAGCGCAGTGAAGATCACACAAGAGGCTGAGGTTATGGGGAAGTCAATCTATAGCTACTGCATCCATTTCCTACCTTGGCAGCTCAAAGATCTTCAAAAACCAGGGAAAAAATCAGAAGCCTAGAGGTCAGATAGTTTGTCTCTGACTGCTAAGCATAAAGCCTGCTTGACTGGACCAGCAAACCCTGACCTCTGGCAACATAAACTCTTCTTGACAGCAGGTCATCCATAAGCCAGTCTACATTCTCACTTCCAGACAGATATTTACACTGTCTTTAACATCATTTTGTACCATGTCTATTTGTGCCCAGAACAAATGGACACAAGATGTGGATTCGCAGATATGAACAGGGGCCTAAACTGGTCACAACCATCCTGGAAACTGCTATATTCCAGAGTAAACACTCCCCATGAGGAGGCCCTATTTAGAGAGGTTAGCTGCAACCAAATAGAATTTAAAAACCACCACACATAAGCACACAATCCTGTAAAACGCAGCTTTGGCCTTATGCTAAAAGAGACAAACGAGGCACTATTCTCACCAAAAAAATCAACTCAAACAGCTACCCTTTTAGGGGTCCAGTCCCTTGCATTTTAAACTCAGCTAAAGTTGCTGACTGTCTGTACAGCCCAGCCTAGATCTGCTTGCAGACTGTTGTTTTCTCCAGCAGCTCAACTTCACTTGCTGAGCTTACAATGTATCCTGAGCTTTAGCTGTTAAAAAAAGCCCTCTGTTCTTTGAGTCACTGTCTCAAAGAAACTAGCCAAGTACACTTAATCCTCCAGAATTACCTTTCCTGATCATAAGCTTCCTAGCTCAACACACTGGTTTAGAAACAACGTACTAACATACTTTGAAAGCCGCTTCCAATTTTTCTGAGTGAAAGGCATTCACTCGGGCACGCTACTCAAACTCACTTGAGTTCCCCACCCAAAATTCCCCCGCCACTTCAGTGCATTGCTGCTTCTTTTCCAGCACCCACTGCAGCTACTGGGTGGCACTGCTGTTTGTTTATCCACCTACTGCACATCACCCCAGCAGTGGCTGAATGTCAGTGCCAAGGCTAAAGGTTTCCTCTGTGCATACGCACAGTTTTGTAAAGCACTTCAGGATCAAAGGTGCCAGTGAAACACAAGGGTATTATGAAAGCCCAGTTTCCTCACAGCTAGCTTGTCAACTAATTATAGTCGTGTGCTTTGCTGGGAAGCTCTAAAAGGTATCAAGAGCAAAACCCCATGGCATCATCTGACACTGACAATGCTGTAAGCTGGGAGTGCTGCCATTTTTTATGCTTTCAGAACTGGCTTTGAACTGGGCATGAACCTGCATAGTTATGTGCTTGATGCACAAGTCAAGTGCACCAGTGCAGTGATCCACCACACTTTCCATCACTTTACACTTAACTGCATGCCAAGCCATCATAAATTACACTTGCTGCTTTCCAGTCTGCTTCTGATGAGAGTGCAGTTGACCTCAGTGTCACTCATGCCAATGGCACAGAGTTCAGGCAGCAACTTGAATGGAGAACTGCTCAGCAGAGCTTTTCCTTCTGAAGGAGTCATCATAAACTCACTTCTCTCTGCCTTGCCCTCCCTGAAAAGCTGCAGATAACCTTTGGCATGGATGGACTGACAGTATAGACCTTGACAAGAAGATTATTTGTCTGGGGTTACTTAAGAAGAGTCCAGGACAAAGACAGAAGCAGAACTTGATCACATGAATCTCAGTGCACTGTCTTAGACTATAACACTGGCCTTCTCTTGAGAAAGGACTGGTATTTCAGAGCTAGGTGTTCTTTGTTTGATCCTGCCTGGTCTGACACATATGGAGACCTCCAAGCAGGTGAATGCATGGGTTAATTGAGGAAAGAAAACCAAGAGAACCACATTTTCCAGCTTCTTATTCTAAGTGCTCTAAAAACACATCTCCATTTCTTTGCACTCTGTATAAGAAACATCAGGGGTTGAGGTTTTTTCCCCTCCCCCTCCTTTCTCATAGTCACTTGAAAAGAGATTGTTCTGGCTTTTAACAGGTGGTTTATGAAAGGAATTAAATGATGTGGTCACCTGCAATAGCAGGGGGGCAGACTCAGTGACCCAGGGGGTCTTTTCTAGGGTTGTGTCAGCCGATGACTAACATCAATAAAAATTATTTCATCCCAGCTTTTTACATGTAGGCAGGAGAGCAAACAACAAATTTATGTGAACAAGAGGCTCTGGAAAGCTGGAAGGAGGAGGATGGAAGAGAACGACAAAACACATGCACGATGCTCGGTGCAGGGAAAGCAAGCGTTCATCTTGGACTAAAATATGACTTACGAGGCTGTTCATTTCCACCCCTACTCCCACATACCTGAAGGGAATAGAATTTAAGTGTCCCAGCTCTGGCTTTGTAAGTGATTTGACAAATTGTTTTCTGTGCTGCTGCCACAGTCACCCAAAATAGGTAAAATATTTCTTTTCAGAAAGGAAAACATTTACATGAGGACTTGACCTTTAACTCAATGTCAAAAGCTCCCCAGGTGGGAGGCGAGACTGATGGGAGCTTCAGCAGAGTCTAGAAACCTCCTGGAGTAATTACTGTCACCATGGCAACAAAACACTGACATGGGAAGAGGGGAGAAAAAGGAAAGAGGGGGTTACAGACCTAAAAAACACACGGGTTCCCACCTACACACAACTTCCAGCCATTAATTAGGCCCAGGTCACTGTCCTGGAGTGACAAGGGCTTGGGCAGCCCAGATGGGGTTCTCCCTTGGCTGAATGGGGAATCTAGCATGGGTGCATCTTTGGAGTACCACACTGCAAGGCAGGACCCCAGGAGAGAAACAGGATTAGAGCAGTCTTCACTCCTGCTCATTGCTCAGCTTTCTGCAAACAAAGGGTAAAGAGGGACAAAAGCAAAGAAGTTGCTACCAGCTCCAGAAACCTCAGTTCACCTGCAAGTGGAGCTACAAAGCCGCCAAAAAGCCTGGAGAAAAAGAAGTACAAGTTTTCAATCAGAACTACTCAAAAGCATTCAGTTTAGAGGTAGGGGGTGGGGGACAGCACAGAAGAAAAAGGTGGAAAAACCAGACTTCCTTTAGGAGTCTTGTTGGCCTGCTCTTATCATCACTTAACAAGCCAAGCAGACTAACTGATTTTTAGATGCTTCACCATAAAATTAGAGTTTCTGGCCAAGAATTTCCACAGGGCAGAGGGGATTCCGCAAGTCACTAAGGAAGCAGAAGTAAACCCGCTCAAAACCAAAGAAGTGTGCATGCTGATGACCATCTTCACAGAATGTCACAATAGTCAAGGCTGGAAGGGACCTCTGGAGGTCACCTTGTCTAAGATGATGAAGATCTTCCCTCTCTTTGGTCTGTATCAGCTCACTCAAAACATGGAGAGGTGATGTAGGGTCTGCTCTAACTCCAAAGACATTCTCCACTCAGGAAAATGTCTCGTGCCATAAAACCAATGCTATGTTCAGGTCCTATGTGACACTGTGCACTCAAGTCTCTTAACCCAAATTCCTTGCTAATGGCTGGAAGTGCTTTGAAGGAGAAAGGAAGGCAGAGGGGGAGGAACAAAAATTTTGCTTCCTGATTTTAGTACAGAGGAGGTAATACTTTTCATCTTGGTGCTAAGCAACAAATGTTTCCTTCTCTTCCATTCAAGGTTTGTGTTTTAAGCCATTTTCTCCTCTTTACTCCCTTTTCATCCTCCCCACCCTCAATTTACTTACAAAAACTGTTCCATTCATTTTAATTGGAACAGACGGAAATATAGGAAGTTCCTTTTAAAAATATAAATAAATTATATACACATACACTTATATTATCATCCAGAGAGGGGAAAAACATCAAAATCTCTCAGAGCAGAGAATAAGAAGAGCTAGTACTCATTGTTCTGATGCTGAACTCTAATTTTAGATGTGTTTACAAATGTGTGCTTCAAAAAAAAATTACTGAAAGTGCTGCTCCATAATATATGTTTTTGCTTCTCTTGCAGCTAATGCTTTTTGCTAGGAGCTAGCAGTTGAAATCATGCAAAGCAATTCCATCCCTCAGAAGTAGGGAAGAAGTAGTCTATGAAGTTCATCAAACACTTACCCCGCCACACACACCTTCCCTCTCCACATAAACAACTTTTCTCATTTTCCCACCACCCCCTTCTTTTGACCCTGGTACATTTAACTTTTGCATCTGAATTTAGTGCTTCTGACAAGTGACAGCTACTGGATTGACAACCTGAGAGAATGACATCCTATTTATCCAGGAAAGGGGTACAGGAAACTGTAGCTCTCTACCTACCATGTTAATTCTACCATGATTTTGGAAAGGATTTTTCACAGGCAAATCTCAAAGCACTTATGGATGTCAGTATCTTTACTCCATTTGCCAATGAGAAGACAGAGGCTTGGAGGAATGTGAAGTGACTTGCCCAAGGTTAACCAAGAGAGGTGAGGCAAAGCTGTGTATTCACCTTCCTCAGGGTCAGCCTTCTGTCCAACTTGCCTACCCATGCCCTCCGTCATAGAAGGCAACATATTTCCTTCAGCTCTTACCCCAGCCAAAGTGCATCTTGAGGTCAGATGAAGACACCATGGACAGCGCAAACTGCAGAAACCACTGGAGCTGTCAAAGGCTTCTTCATGGTGTCCCTCTGCTCACCATAAATAGCAAGATTCATACTCCCACTCATTTCCCGTAGGCTATTAAGGCAGAAATTAATAGTATTACTGCCATCATGAATAATCCTGATTTTATTCATTGCCTCCTTTTTAGGCATGAGGAGGACCAGATCTGCAGACAAAATAAAAGTCTGAAAAGCCTACTTGCATATGTCCTCCCAGCACCACTGAAGTCCTCTGAGCAAGAACATAACACCTGAGAGATGCTATCAGTCTGCCAAGGGACAGAAAACCAGATCAGAAGGCTGTATTTCTTTCACATTGGGATGTTCAGATGAGCTGAATTTAATTTACTATTTAATTCAATAGTAAGAACATTACAATTAGCAGTGTCCTCTATTTATCAGCCCTGTTGACTACCAAAGATCTCTGTTCATGTTATATTACCATAGCTAAAACTTCACAGTACTGGCCAGAAAGCAGAAAGATGAGAAATGGGAGGCAGAGGCAGGGGAATGAAAGTCAAGGTCTAGTCTTGTTTGGGATGTTTTTTTCACATGGATGTCTTTCTACCTGCACTGTACTACAAAAGAACATTAGATTTCCCAGGTTCTGCAACTGAGAGTTAGAAGCTGCCAGAAATATGCTCTTAATGCAGGTGGAAAGAAAGAAAAAAGGCTGAACTTTGTTTTGTTATTAGCACTCTTTCAGTGAACATATTTTCAACAACAAATCTCCAAAAGGAACAGGAAATCTGGGGTGTAGACTAGCTAAGAGTCATGCCATGAGCTCAGGCTAGCAAAACTCATAGGCTGAACCTTGAGTCTTCTCCATATGACCCAGCCAGTGTCCAGATGGATCTCTGCCTCACCCTTGAATCTTAACGTTGACACTGTCACAGGAGGCCAAGATTTGTACTAGAACTTTGTTGAAGATGGATCAGAAGTGATGTGGATGAGGAAGGAAGCAGACGTACATGGATATTCTAAGGGTGCAGAGGGGAGAAAGAAAAATAGTGAACAAGTACATGTTAGATGCAGACAGTCAGCAAGGTCAGACTCCATCGTTCTACCACACATCACCCCCTACCTCCTAAAGAAACAGCTTTCTCCCCCTGCCTCTCAAGCAGGATGTTTCAGCCTCTGCTGTAGGAAACAGTACAAATGAGAAAATGTTCACAATATGACTGATATCTCCCCACCCTTCCAGTTCTTTATANATATTTCTACCAGTAGACCTCTCCCTTGGGCTTTCTGACACTTTCCATGAGTTTGCATCATTAGGTAGTTTCCTGGCAAAGGGAGATGAGAGGAATCAATGTAAATTTGCATCCCCTTGATGTCATCCTAAACCAACCCTCTCCCTCCTTGAAGCTCTGTCAGTCAAACACTGCACAAGAAGATCA
>WEKW01022363.1:0-42595 GCA_013389905.1 Sula dactylatra
AGTTGCTGACTGGGGCTAAACCACAACACCCTGTCCTGCTTTGCTTCTTTTTGCCTTGCTGCTCATTGCATCCCATCATAAAATGAGACTACAGCCTGGCTGGGATGATGCTTGTATCTGCGACATGGTGGAAGAGGCTGTAGCACATTTCGAAGAGCTTCAGCACCATCATACTTTATTCGAAATGAGATTTTCTGCAGTTGGCCCAAAATCGCAGATTAAGAGCATTATACCCTCACTTCAAAGATCGCAGTTGATGAGAACTCTTCTTAAAATATGGTTATTTAATGGGGCATGTGCCCGTAGTCTCACACTGCTCAGAAACAAGGAAGTTAACTGACTTGCTGTTTTCTTTTCTCTGTCATTCTAATTAAGGTTTAAAGTATTGATCCCAAACCAGACCTTTGCCTTTAAAACTCCTTGGGGGTTTATCCTCAACTATTTGTAAGTGTCTGATTCCCTTCAGGAAAGATTGGTATGGTTCAAACCAGGATATACAGAGAGTAACAACAATAAAAATACTCCCTTTTGTCTTTTCACAAGCCTTCTTGCCTGCCAACTGGAAAAATACATAGTCAAAGTGTTGGTGACCTCTAAACTTTATGATGACACTGGTTTCATTCATTTCTTCCTGTCTGTGGTTTCTCTGCTTTTTGATAATGTATGTCATCGACCTGTGTTTGCCTTACAGAGTCCCCCACTTTTTTTTTTAACTCTCATGATCTTTAAAATCTGCATCTTGTTCTCTTTTAATTCAATAAAAAAATTCCCACCAACTTCCACTAGAATTGCTCCAGGCCTTCAGTGCTTGAAGGAGGGCCCTTTAAAGCTCTAGACTGGGACTGACTAACCTACATTGATTCTCTCTGGTCATATCAAGGTTGGAAAACAAAATGGTGAGTCTAGGGAAAGAATAGTTTTCTCACCCGGCACACAGTGTTTGTGTTAGGCCCTTTAAGGGAGGAAAATACTCAAGTGAACAGACTTCCCTGCAAGCTTGTCGTCAGTTCACTGCCTAAGCAGAGATTCCTTATGGGACGACAAGCTAAGATGGAACATGCATTTCCCATATGTTCTCTGCTGCTGGAGCAGCATAGCAATGAGCGTAGTGCTTACTGACAAGCTGATGTCAGGCTGTCAGCCCTCATCGGTAATGGGGAACGGTTACCAGCTAAAAACTCAGATGCTGCACACGCTTCTCACCAACCCGGTTGCTTTAAAACTGCACTGCTGTTCAGGCTTGTGAGAATTCAGGTTAATGCAAAATCAAGTAGGTACTCTGTAAGTATACTGACACATTTGGTTTCAATATGAGTATTTTTGGCATGTTTCAGGACAAAATGACGACCATAAACCATAGGACTAGACACTCAGGTGTTTCCAACAGGAATGAGTGAGGTAGCAGCAGGTTACCCCATGGCTGAGTCATTTCCCTTAGGAAGTTCCAAACTAGATCTTTTTTTTTTTTTTAATGTGTAAGACATTTTCTGTTTTGCAAAGAGGCAAGGAATACAAATAAGGCAAAAGGGCTGGAGATTTGGAGATCCTGATTTACGTATAGGAACTGACTTACTGCAATGCCTTCCTTGTCTTTCATGAAAGAAGCTATGATAAAGCAAGAACTTGCGCATTGCACCAAGTCCTGGGCCCGTGCCCTAATTGCGAAACGAACTTTCCACTTGATTTTCAATTGTAAAGTAACCTCCGGAGCCCCGTAGGTGGATCCTGCAGAGGACAAATTTCTTTAAGGGAGTGGCAATCCATCCTTCATTCTTAGTGTTGTATTAAGCTGTTCATCAAACAATTAGTGCTTTATTATGACGAGCAGCAAGAACATCTCTACTGTGTGGATAAGAGAAGAACCCAAGACAAAGTTTAAGTGATTTCCCCGAAGTCTTACAGTATAACCGGCAAAGTAATGGGGTGGACCCCAGGTGTCCACAGTCTTAGCTTCGTGCTCTAACTGCTAAAACGATGATCTCCTTCAAATAATTGATATTTGTTCTGAAATGAGTCACATTTAATTTTACAGATGGAAAACTGACCGTTAATAGAAGCGATCTAGTTCTGTAAGTTATCCCTGTGCTGAGATGGACAAACTGCCTAGAAGGTTTTTCTAAGTAAGGCACTGAACACCGATTTATTTTAATGCAAATCAGGGTGCTGGTTGTGTTATTTAACTTTATATGTCATCATCTGAGTGGGGAGCTCCGTGTATCCGCAACAGAAAGAAAGGAGCGGAAGGTGGCTCGCTCACATGTGGATGTCTGCGTTGTGAACTTCCACAGGATGCTGAGATAACTCCTGGTGCGTGAGCAGGAGAGATGCCTTTGGAGGTTTTACCTTAAATATTTTTCCTGGGATGACTGCGCTGGTGATTGCACACATAAGATGCCCAGATTCGCTCCCAAGGTAAGTGCTTGCATTCTGCTTCAGTGTCCTAGAATATCACTTAGTTGACAACACAGTCCAGGGCTGGGCAGGAAATACCATGAAATCAGAGTTATAATTTGACCATAAATCAACTTCACGAAACTTAAGAAAAAACTGCTAGTACCCTATATAGTACACTACACTTCCTTTCCTAGTTCTCTGGTGAAGGGCAGCCCAGCTTTTTAAATTTTTTGTATGTAACATAAAACCATCTAAAATTCAGAGTCTCTACTGGGGTAGTTTTGATTTGCTTCTCGCCAAGTCTGAAAAATGAAAAAGAGATTTGAGTCATATTTGATACACAAACACCCGGACTTTGATTTTTAAAACAAGTAAATAAACAGGTAATAAATCAGGCTATTGAAGTATTATACTTACACATTAACAATCTACAGATCTTTTGGTTTTACAGTGATCTTGTCTGTATTGTAGAGTGGCATATTATTTTTCATATTACATACACTTTAAAAACATTTACAAGTGGATGTCAACCTGTTCTGCTCCTAATTTTTTCACACAGGAAGCTCATGGTACATTACACTATTAACGTGCATCTCGTTGTTCCGTTCATACATCTGCAATTAGCAGATGGGAATATATATTTTGCAATTTCTTTTAAACATCAAGCAACTGAGCAAGTGAAAGCAAAAACTCTGAGGTGGAACATGATTATTAAAATACAATTTCATTTTCCTATCAGGTTATTTTTTTAAAGCTGAAAAAATGCTGATAATTGACATTTACTGTAATGGGTCCCTTTCCAGCATGTCAACATTTTCTCCACCCGCTGACACGCTTCTCTGACCCCTCTTTTGCTATGCACTATTGTCCCTTTTGCATTTCCCCCTGCCATCTCCTCGCCTTCCCCACAAACACACTTGCATAACGCTCTCCTGCTTCTCCTCCTCTTCCTAAATATTTTCCTTCAGCTTTCACATGCTCCCCTCTCAGTTACCGGTGTTTTCTCCTGCTCCCCACATTCCTCTTCCCTTTCCCCATTTTTCTGTGCCACAGGCTGTCAGAGGTGACTGTTTCCCAGAGGATGCTTCACCTTTTTGTATCTGGGACAAGACTGAGCGCAGTCTCATTTCGTATGGAGCATCTGCAAGTGACAACCCAGGACAAGATAATGTCACCCTGGATACCAACTTAATTTAGGAATTTTTCACAACTTTTTACAAATAGACCTAGTTTAATCTAGTGGAATATTTATGAGAGTTGGCGACGCTGCCAGTGGCAGTTCAGGGGAAGGCAAGCCCCTTAAAGTTTCCTAACCCCTGACTTAGTAATTAATTTGTGCCTTAGTGTATGTTACAGCTCGTGCCTCATTTTGTTTGTTCGTTTGTAATCCACTCTCCACAGCAACAAAAATTCTCATAGCCACAGAAGTGTATAAGCCTGTCTTTTAATCCTGTTCTTAGCCTTAGTTGTGGTTTATAAAATGAAACTAATTATTAGGGTTTGAGTGTGGTAGAAGTTTTCAAGAACTCCAAGTCCATTCACTATTGTTTTAGATCATTCTTTAAAATCTGTGCCAAATCTGCCTGTGATTTAATTCCTCTTGTCTTCACTGAACCTTATGCAAAGAGAGATGTGGTCAGTTGAGCAAGCAGGGGAAGCAAGAACTGCTGCAGCTATCAAGCTGCATTTTGTACAACATTTCAAACCCTAAAGACAAGTGTTTATGTCCTTTAAAATCACAAACAGTAAGTCAGAGAGAGAGAGATTTAAACTGTAGGAGCTCTTTTCCGCCTCCAAATCTCTTCTGTTAAAACTGGCTAGCGGGATGATGGTATGGTTGCACGTATGCTTTAAACTGAATCCGCAAACTCTGTTCTCAGCTGCAATTGTGTCAGTGCTCCAGCCAGTGGGGAACTCGGTACCTCAGGAGCTCCCGCTGAAGCGATGAGGGCTAGGAGTGCATCTGCAGGATTACTTACTGCCAGGCAGGTTATCCTGGGGAGGTCTTTTGGCATGCTATACACAGTGCTCCTCCAGGAAACAAGTGCTCCGACAGCTTTTACAGTAGAAGAGCCATTATACCTCAGCAAGCAACAGTGTAAGTGCACAGTTCCTTTTGCTAAGAGATTCCTTCACTTCTCATTGTGCTATTTGTGATATGCAGAAGGCAGCCTTCACTGACTGCCACGTTCCCACCTAACCTCTTCAGACTAAGGCTGCTCGACTCCTTTTTGAGCTTGTGTTTTGAGGAGTTGGAACCATACTTCTGTCGGAGCAAGGAACTGTAGATGTCTATAAGACATTTTGATAGCAGCCACTTTATCATCTTTTCCTGGCAGTGAATATCTCTTGTGACCCATATGGTTTTCTGTCTGTATTGCTGGAAAGCTACACTCTCAGCTGTATTTATTTGGTAACACTTTGTGTTCAACCTACGGTTTTCTCTGATGGCTTTTCTACTGATAGAGCCAAGAGTTTGCAGATAGATTGCATTAAAAAGTAAAAAGTATATGAAAAAAAACCCACAAAATAATAAATCCTCTTTTAATTATAGCTGTTTCCCTGAAAAGAAGTTTAGTTTACATGTTTTTATGTTTACTACAGAAATCTATTTCCTCTAAAGTGGGAATTCTTGAAAAAAATAGCAGGTTTTTTTGTTGTGTAGCTTAAAGACAATATTTGAGAATTGCTAAAAAATATATACTTAAACCTCTGTATTTGACATAAGATATGCAGTGACAACCGCACGTGCTGCATTCCTACTCATTTGGACCCATGAGCGAGCCCAGGTTTCGCCCTATGTGGTGAAACCATCGCTGCCTTTCAGCGAGTTGCAGCTCCCTGGTTCTCCACCTTTGCAGCTGAAGAGAGACGTATGTTGTCTCTCCCACTCCACATCATTGACACAGGATTTTCAGCAGAGTTGTCGGTGCTGAAGAAATGAACTCGCCAGCCACAGCAACACTGCAATTGTTTAATTTCACGACGGAAAGTTTTGCTGAAGATGTAGTAAATAAAAGGGTTATACGCTGTTGAAGATTTGGCAAACAGACAGGGCAGCAGCGTAACGATGGGCTGTAGGGAATCGCTGGAGTTAAATATGGACCAGAAGCTGGCTGCTGCATACGGTGTCCACGAGCTCAGGAAGCCAACCGAGATGAGCACAGCCATCTGAAAGGGAAACAGGGCTTCAGTTCTCAGCTTGCACTGGCTGGGTCTGATACGTGGTGTGTGGGTGAAACCACACCTGAGCCAGTTGAAATACCTGAAACCGTATGCTTGCTAACACTAGGCAGTGCATATATGCTTTTACTCCCACCTCGCAGATCTGCGCTGTGGGTTTCTTACAAGGCAGTTGTTTTCATCTCCTTCCCTGACGCTGGCTGCAACATGTCATGGGAGACACGCAGCCCAACAAGGAAGTATAGCCTACCAATAGACTGGCCTGTAGGAAGCTTGGGTCAATTCTGCTTTTCCACAAGAAATGAGCACCTGAAGTGCTTAATTTAAAAAAAAAGTTGTATTAAAAAACCCTGTTTCCATATGGAATTTCTGTGTAGCTCTCACTCAGAATAGCCACTCAGTCAATTTTAAATACCTAGGATGACAGAACAAGACCTTCACTCCAACTACAGCATGAATGGATTCAACAGCTATTCCAGCATGAATAGAAATTGATATGTTAATGGAAATCATGGGTGCAATTGCCTAAAGAAGGTTTAGCGAGCTGTATTGTACCCACAACGTATAATCCTGATCAAGCTACTGAAATGACAAGGTTTCCAGGAGCCCCCTGCTCCACTGAGGAGTACAGAGTATGGGTGAGACTGGAAACACATCTCCATCTTTGGTCAATACCAGACAAAAGCAATGAAGGGTCATCATGATCCGTGCATGAGCAGAGCCAGTTTTCTGCAAGGTCCTGATTACTGCAGACTATTCTCATTACTGGGATAACTCACCAATGTCAGCTTCTTCTCCAGTTTAGCTGCGTTAGGGATCCTGTCAATATTCTGGATCTCTTGGTATGCTTTATGAACCTTCCAGGCAATTCCCAGGTAACAGGCAACAATGGTCAGTGCAGGCAGGACTGTGCACAGGAGGAACATGCTCAGGATGAATGAAAAGCCATTGGAGGAGTTGTGGAACTTGCTCCAGGCTATTGTACAGGAGATGCCAAATGGCTCAGGACCATAGTAGCCCCAGCCTACCAAGGGCAGAATGGCCCAGAGCAAGGAGTAGAGCCAGATGAAAGTAATCAAGACACGAACAGTGTTCTTGGTGATTTTGTTACCTGCAACAAAGAGGAAGAGCAGGCATATATGGACCTCATCTCAGCAACGTGCTTTTTGCCATAACTTCTCCAACAGAAGGGTGGTGGCTACAAATATGCCTGGGCTGCTGCTGTAGTTCCCTAACCTTTGGTCTCCTTGAGAAACATAACAGAGAGTGTC
Organism: Sula dactylatra; assembly: GCA_013389905.1. NCBI lineage: Eukaryota > Metazoa > Chordata > Aves > Suliformes > Sulidae > Sula > Sula dactylatra. The sequence continues at coordinate 6,849 of WEKW01022363.1, forward strand.
CATGGGTTGGGTGAGACCTGAGTCCAGCCCTCAGTGCTGATCTAAAGTTTGGTAAATCAGGCAGTTTTAGAAGACCAAGTTGGCCCAAAAAGTACCATGCTCCCAGCACAGGAATGCCAGGAGAACATTCCTTCCTCTCAAGTTTCAGTATGTCTGCTCGCACACAAATAGGAAGATAAGACAGTATGGTCCAGCAAAAACTTTGGGCTCTGCACCCTCAGGTAGTTTCAGTGATATTACTGAGAAGTGAGAAGCCTCACTGTTTAATAAGGAATTTAATCAGGTCCTTCTAGGAACATTAGAGGTTTGATATTGGACTAAAGTTTGAGGCTTATTCCTACAGTTATTGAACTGATACTCCATGCCGTATTTGGCAAAGTACCTCTATGAACATAATAGCCCCAACGCCACTACGAGGTTACCAGAAACATAATTACTTACTGTTAGATTTGGATGAATTGGTAACAAGGAATCGGATCACGGCCATGGCACACAGGGTCATCATGCTGCAGACACCAAAAAGGAAACCCATCAGGGCATAATATATGCAGGACACGTCTCCTCCCAGCCAGGCGTGGTTCCAGGCAGATGCAATGGCCAGCGGATACATGCTGATTGCCATTCCAATATCTGCTACTGCCAAGTTGACTGTAAGCAGCTCCGGTGACTTCAGGAGGGACGAGCGCTTCACAGCTGTAGCAAGGACAGCTGAATTTCCAAGGATTGTCAGGATGGCTGGAAGAGAATAATCAGCACTGACAATAGTATCACATAGTTAGCACACCTGTGAAATGCTTATATATACAAAGGATGTGGAAAATGCCTGTTGTTAGCCTGGGACTAAAGTCTACAAGACAGGACAGACTGGGAGACTAGCCAGAATTTAGCATCTCCCAGACCAACACAGTACTGTGCTGATGCTTTGAAAACACGCTGGTGTGTATCTGCTATGCCCTGCTGCGAAACCTTGTTCTTCTGCTGGTGACAAAACTTGTTCTCTCAGATAGCAGACAGGAAATACCACCCGGGTGCCATTTCTGAGAGCTGCTACACAGCTCGGCATCCACACCACAGCATCCACTGTTTTGCTTCAGCCGGCTCTTGGGATTCAATCCCTGCCTCCCTGCTGGACAGGGATTTCCCAGTCAGGCTGTGTTTCCACTGTGGACCTGCTAGAGCAAAGAGGGCTTCAGATTTCTGTTCACAGCCTCCTGTAGAGCTGGCCAGCCTTACTGACTGTCAGAAATTTTGTCCTATGAATAGTAGACCGTATCTTGCCCCTTCCTATCCCCACACTATAGCTCTTCACTTCCATGTCACACCCCCCTCTCCATGCATTATATCCCACCTATTTCCCTAAGCCTGCTATCATGTGAATAGCCCACTCTCTTACAGTATCTTGCACAACATACTATCAAGTAAAATGGGCCTATCCACCTTCCTTTTTCCCTGGTAAGATCCCCACTTACTTCTGCTTCCCACTGAAGAACTGCAGCTGTCCTGCCTGCTTGTCCCCTACTCTCACCTGGTACCCACCACTTCCCAAAGCCTTCCCTCTTTGCAACGTATCTTCCACTGGAGCCCCAGCACAAGCCTCCTGGACTCTGAGCTGCCTGGATAGTCGACATGTGCTGGCTGGGCAGCTCAGGGTCCTCGCTGGCCAAGTGGCTGAGAATCACTATGTGCCGCCGCTCAGACACCCACACTGTTCTGGTGGTCTCTGAGTACAGTGAGACAGACCACAGAAATTGTTTTGCCAGAGGCATGCAACAGACCAGAGATTGCTTTGCAGAAGGACCTGTCAGACATACATTATTCAGATATGCCATATGGCTTCGAAGCATTCATGACAATGGTGTCGAAAGTACATGTAGCAAACAACTCATTTTCTCTTTTCTTTCAAGTGAACATTGTGCTGGGGCTACGTTCTGATCAAAGGTTTTCCTGAGAAGGTGTCCTCTGAAGTCAGAAGTGAAGTAGGGAAACAGAAGAAGATTCTCTCATGTTCCCTTGTCACTGTGAAAGCAGAAAGGCTGCATTTGCTCACAGATACCCCATAATAAAGTGCCCACAAAGGAATTAATAAAGGCACATGCAACAAAATGGAATAAATACATTGGCATAAAACCAAGGATGGGCAGACATGCCAACAGAAAGCCTTAAACAGAAAAGAGGTACAAAAAAACAGAGACCCCACATTCCTCATTCATTCACTTTCTAACCACTCACTCACTTGGCACCTCTGGATATGCTTGATGAGTTCCCTGAGCTCTCAAGAGCTGTATGCCTGCATGCACAGAGATGCCCACGGTGGCTTGGCACGGGACCGCTTGCTGACTGAGAGCAACCTGTGGCTTGGTGGGAAGAGCACCCTCCTGCCAAATGACAGCCGCAGGCTGGGACATCCTCAGGCTTCAGGAGGCAAATGAACCCCGCTCACTTTCTTCTGTGAGAGCCCTATCCGCTACGCAAGAGGGAGGAAGTAGGTCTTAGTCTTACCATCAGAGATGGACGTCCAGGCACACCCTCTCTTTTACTTTGCAGATGCTATTCTCTTCCATCCCACTGCCTGTGAGGCTGCTGGATGGCGCGGGATGAAACTGTGCAAGAGTGGGCTAGTTATCAAATAGCAGAGAGGGTTGTGGTGAGTTCTGCAGCCCATGCCCTAGCCTTGTTGTTTCCTAATGAAAACATAATTTCAGGGGACAAATAGGCCTTGCTGCAGCCCCCAGTGAGGTGGCAAAGCTACGGATAAATACAACACGGTTTCCAGTTAATCTCACTGCTTCATATATGGGCTGTTGCGAGCCTGGCTGCCACACAGGGATCTTGATCCAACGCTGGAAGCTGTGCTTGAAGCTTAGGTGCCTAAAAGCCCTTTAGGAGAGGTGTGAGACTGTAGCATGGTGGCACAAGAGCAATATCAGCAAGGGGAGCTCCAGCCTCCAGCCCTTTGCTGCTGCCCCGTCCCATTACCTTAACTGCATCTACATGTTTACGTTTGTGTGAGAAAGGAGCTGGCATCCTGACTCGGATTAAAAGAAAAACCCTTTGTTGTTTTGCAGATACTGAATTTTCTCACCCTGAGTAGTGCTCTCTGCTGTCAGCTCAACTGAGGGGACAGCACAGTGCTGTGCAGGGAAAAGTCTGCAGGAACAGGGCTGAGATGTGAAATGCTAAAGTCCAGCATTGCTGCCCAAAGCCTCTCTATTAAAGCACATAAAAATATATGCTTGTCTTTCTCAAATGCATCTCAACCAGTGTTTTCAAATCAGCTGAAGGGAGGAAGGTACTCGCACCTTAGCAAGATTCAGCTGGACTGCATGCCTGAACCAGTTCAGCTCCTCTCCAAATCTACACTGAGAGTAAACAAATCACCTGGGTACGTGCAACCAACAGTCAAGGAAGAAAATGCTTAGCTAAAGCCATGCTGGAGCAGACTGGTACATATCCCCACTTTTATTTCATTGTAAATCTGCTGTCAGCAGGGCAAACAGGCCATTAGAAAAAACAGAACTGCAATTTGGAAACCCTTTGCTATTTTACACCAGCTTATCCTACCAAGACACAGCTGCTCTTCATGCATAACAAACGTCCCCCCTGCAAGGGTCAGACCAAAGTTGCTCTCCCTTGATCAGTCTCATGAAATGGCCTGCCTCATCTCTCGGTTCACAGGTCTGCAATGCCAGGATAAGCAGCAGACAACTTATTGTGAATACTTGTGACGCCACAGAGGCAAACTTATGCTGGCAAGTCTTCAGCATCAAAACAAAAGATTGCAAATCTGAGAGTGGAGATTAATCCTGGCATCCAACCGACTCGAAGGCAATAAGCAGGAACCTGTGTGGAAACAGGTTTTCTATCATTTTCCTCCAGCTTCCTCTGGAGCGGCCAGTGCCGACCACAGCACAGACAGGGCAGCCCCGGTGTGTCCGCTCCTAGGCTTGAAGCAAACAAGCAGGTTGTGAAGGCAGAACTCACCTATGATCAGAAGAAAGACCCCAGCTCCATAATCCACTGCCGGGTGGAGTTTGGAAATGTATTGCTCCTCCATTGTCCTTTGTGGAAGTGGGTGAAAGTTTTAAATCAAAGGCGAAGTGACTGTAGGGGCAAGGAGACCCTTCCTCATGGCTTGCCTGCTGCAGATGTGAGCCAGGCAGTTGGGTGCTCTCTGTGTGAAAGGACCCTTCTGCTTTCTCTTCTCTCCCTCCCTCTGTGTGGCAGGGGAGAAGCCTGGAGTGAGAGAAAGGCTCCCTCCCTGGGGAGACAGAGTGAAAGCTAGGCAGAGCCGCTGCCAGAGCGATCCCGCCTGCCCGCCTGCCTGGCTGGCAGAGCATCTCTCCACCCACTCCCTCCTTTCACACCGCTCTGCTCCTTGGCTTGTCAAGCAACTTCACAACGCAAATCCCTTCAGACTACCATTGCTGAGCAAAAACAATTGTCGTTCAACCATCAGCAGCCTCGGGAAATAAATCCAGGCAGGGGAAGGAAGGTTGGGAGTTCTGTTTTCCAGCTTTACGGCTGCGTATGGGAAATGCAAGTTTGGGGTGGGGGGATCTCTATGTTGAAGTATTAGAGGAAAGTTGTTTGCTGCAGGGGTTCAGAAGGGTCAAAGTCACACCAATGAAGGCAGGAGGTTCAGAGCGGCTCCAGGGCAGAATGGGAGGATGCTCAATCCGCTGTGCACAGCAGGACCAAGCTCTGAGTTCACTCTAATGACACTCCAGTATTTTTACTTGGCAAGCAACCAGAGCAACACCTCTAATCCAAGTTTACATTGTCCTTACAATATCTGAACCTAAAATCATTGTGATGTTCTCCCAGTCTTTGTAAACAATGCTAAGTTTTGCTCCAGGCTCCAAATACGTGTTGCAGGCTCATCTATCAATTTACATATGTAGGTCTTGATTTTGGTGCATGCAATTTACAGCTCTGTAGTTGCAATGCCACTAAGTTGGCTTTTAGCCTGAGCAGCACCCAACCAGCACATTGAAGAGCTGATCTATTCTAAATTATTAAATTCTGGTACCTGGATATGCTAAGCTGCATTAGCATCATTCTCTGCTTGGCCTATTTTACTCTGTTCAGACATGGGGAGTTTGAAGATCCCCAAGAGCACATAGGCATCTCATGCAATCTAGGTGGAATTTAGGCACTTAAGTATAGCAGTACCACCCTAAATTCTGAAATCCTTAGGAATCTGAGAGACTTTAAAAGCTTTGAGTTTCACCAGAAAGCAAAACTGGTCATGCACAGATATGCTGCCACCTCAGCTTTGCTGCATGTCTCTGTGCTTGTTCCCTGCTGAAGCTGTCTGGGATTTACACACCAGGGATCCCTGCACTGAAGACTTTGAGGAGTTTAATTCAGCAACCAAGTACATGCAACAACACACATATTGCACAGGGCTCAGTAGCACTCACAGCCTTCTCAGGGCACTTTTGTCCTAAAAGCTTAGCCATCCTCCTGAAATGGAGAAATCAGTTCCCTCCTCTGGTTTCAGACTTGAATACATGTTCTTCCTGCAAGAGTGTTTTATTCTGCAGTTTATAGATGCATTGGGGTGAGGAAAATGCCATTAGAGAAAGGTGCTTTCCTGTCCACTTGAAGCTGAATTGCACCACACCTAAGTCACCAGACTAGAGGGAGAGAAAACAAATGGTATCTGACTCTCTGATGATGAAGGGAGCCCTTGCTCCAAAAGTTGTTAATATATTTTACAATGAACAGCTACGGCATAAAGACATATGCAGGGGTAATGATGGTTCGGTATTGGCCACCAGCTACAGCTTCAAAGTGAGCCAATCTTACAGAGGTGTTGCTCAGGGTAGAGTTACTACTTCAGGGAAACAAAATCCCTGTATATGGGACCATGGCCCCACATCAGGGTTCCCCACTGTCGGCACGCTGGGTCTTAACGAGTTTTGTTCTTACTAAATCTGCCTCCAGCACTGGAGAGAGAACTCGGATACAAAATTCAGCGCTAATTCTGCTGTCATAAACACAAACCTTTTTTTTAAAGGAGAGTGAGCTCTACTAAGAGTCAGGTGGCTTCATTAGCCCACAGCAATGCTCTAGTTCCCAAGTCCTGCTGCCAGGAGCTGGATATAGGCGAGATACAGCAGAGGAAAGCCTAGAGGGAATGCCTATTTTTCCATCAGAGAATAGATACGGTACCCCCTAGTATTATCAGAGTGGACGTTTCAAGAGATGCTACAACCTAGTGATTCCCATCCTCAGAAACCATCTTCCTGTGCTAAACTACTTCTTGACTGATGCTGGCTTATGTGTAGTGAGCTCAAGTGTTTCTGAAACATTCCCCCAACCCATCTCATGTTGCTCCAAAGTCAGTAGAAGCACAACAGAGTCTGCATGTATTCATGGCATAGATAAGTACTAGGAGATGGAACAGTCCACCAGTTCTTCTCCAGAGCTTATAAAATTCTAAATCAATGACAGAAATTGCTGGTCTGAAAAATATGAGCAGAGAAGACAAAAAGGTTGCAAAGTTCCTGTTTAAACTGGACAGCTAGGAAGGGATGAATTATGAGCAGAGGGAAGACAAAAGGAGCAAGAAGGACTTTGACTCTTATCTGGGTGAAGAGAGACTGATGTTCCAAACCTTGATCCAATGAAGAGGACACAGAATCACAGAGTCACTGAGGCTGGAAGGCACCTCTGAAGATCATCTAGTCCAAGCCTGCTGCTCAGAACAGGATCAGCTACAGCAGGTCGCTCAAGGCTGTATCCAGCTGGGTTTTGTGTATCTCTAAGGATGGAGACTTCACTACAGGTGGAGCTCCTCTGTGGGCAACTTGTTCCAGTGCCCCACTGTGGTCTCAGTCAAAGTCTCATATGTATTTTGCATAATGACACCACCTAACTCAAGAAATCAAGCACCTGTTCATTAATTGTTCAGTGCAGATGTCCTTCACCTTCACCTTCAACCTCTGTCCCTCGGCAGGAGATAGCTGAATGTGGGTGGTTGCTGCAATGCCTCTCAGGCCTTGGTTGTATAAGCAAGTCAATATCAGTTTAGACTATGAAGGTAGGATACATACATAGATTTATTATAGAATTAAGTTCTCATACCAGAAAAGGCTAAAAAGGGGCACATATGATGTCCCAAAAATCTGCCTAGTAATGAGAGTCTTGAATAGCTCGATCAAATCAGTGTAGTCTGTTCAAGAAAAAGAGGTTACCATTTGATCCCAATTTGGGGAAGAAATGTCTGCTAGAGTCTGCAAAAGACACAGTAAATCCTGTGACAGGAAGTAGAAGATTGCTGCATTCTGACAATTAATCCAGTATAGTGCACACTAACCCATAATATTGGTAGACTAAACAATGCCACATCACCACAAAGATGCTGGAATTCGACTGTTCACCTTGTTAAATTCACAGAACAGTTGCTGGCAGTGTTTTGGGCTGGGCCATCTAGCACTGTCTTAAGTCATTCCCAGGCAGAGGTCAGCTAAAAAGGTCTCAGGACCATTCCCAGTAGGCAGTAAGGTCATCGGTTTTGAAGACAAAGTGACACTGTTTAGTTCCCTGGTAGAGATGCTGCCCATGCATTTTGCTCTTATCGTAGGTGCAGACATTTAGTTAAGAAATAGATTCTGAAGGTACAGTTATTAGATGAGAAGTGACTCTTAAAGGATTGTTAGTGCTCAAATAGAGCTTATAATTCTGATGAAGAAAATTCTTTGAAAATTTTCCTGGTCTGTACTATGCAATCAGCTCACCTAACATTTCTTTTTGGCCTTTCTTAGTGAAAACACGACAGAGGAGTCTGTTCAAGGAGCCTGATGTTACCCAGTCCGAGCCAGATCTCCTGCTTTCCCACTTGTTGCATGGTCCATCCTCTCACTACTGACATAAGATATTAAAGTTCTTCAGGCAAGCAAAGAGAAACCAGAGGCAAGATTAAAACATTTTGCTGAGAATTTAATTACTCCCTGGAGACCCCATTGGCTACATCAGGAGCCTAGTCCTCTTCCAACGTTTGTGGGCACCTTAGATTACACTGTGTGGATATTTCATGCTGGTTTAGATGGCATTTCATTTATTGTGAAACCCTGAACTTAGCATTCACATGGGGCAGGATTACATCAACAGTTCAGTTATGAAATGGAAGAAAAGAAAATAAATGATTAAAACCAGAAGAGATGACTGATCCCAAACCCAGTGCATTATTCATGTGCCGTTTAACAATAGCAAGTTGTGCCCAGCATTATCTTTCTGCACTTCAGATCAATCTAGATCATCTGTTTACAACCAAAGCACAGTCAAAGTTTATACATCTTGACAGACCTGATTTTTGGGGATCATATTTTAGAAATGTTTTGTGAAGTCTCCCTTCAATTTAAGGAAGTACTCTTTAAATTAAACAGATGGAAGAATAAAGTTGCTACTTACTCAATTCTCAAAGGTTATGTGAAACTTCAAACAAAAACTGAACTCACCACAAAATCACACATACATATATATTTGAAGTAAATATATACATGTATGTAGACCAAGTTCCTATTGTTTATGCAAAAACAAGTATGGGTTGACTAATTACTCGATGCTACCAAGTTAGCGCATCCTTCAACTTTATTCTTCCTTTCCACAAGAAAAAAAAATAGTATTCTGAAAGCCTGAAAGTCTCTGAATCTGTAGGAGCAAAGGAATTGTTCTGAATTATCAGTTTGCCAGGATGTGGTAGTTCATTTTGCAGAGATAAAATGTCTCAGGGTTTGGAGATGTTTTGGCCAAGAATATTGGGTTTGGTTTGGTATCATACATCAACATCACTTATATCTCCTGATATCTGGCGAGGGCTATGAAACTATGTCCATATCTGCACAGAATTCATGTCTACAAAAAATAGCCATGTACTATTTAGAAGAGAAGCGTGGCTTCGCTATTCCTGTTTATCTCTGGCTGCTCTGTCCAGATCTTCCCTTCTGTGAAGACTCCAAGATTTCAAGCTGAGCAGAGTACTGCAAGCAGTCTATTTGAGCAGTCCCTTTTGGGTGCCTTCTCCTTGCTTCAAAACAAATCTGCTGTGATGCACACTCAAGCTTTTTCATTAAAAAATCCCACCTTTTTCACACTCCTTAGAGGAGACAACTTCATCATATTCTCCAGGAATTCCTACAACTTCCTTCCATTTAACTATCAGGCTATTTCTGCAGTCTTCATTTTGGAAGCTCATCTTTGAGCTGAGACCTCTAACTGAGCTTCTAGCTTTCACCTCCATTTATGAAAACCAGAATCAGCATTTAAGTTGAAGCCTCAGAGTCTGCTTGTGAAGTTGTATGTTTTCAACAATGAATATCTTGTTTAAACTGGTATTTGCAACCTCAAGCGTAGTAATTTGTAAATTGTTTTCTTCTGGATGTCTGCACTGACTTGCATGTTATTGCCTGAGGGGTTATTTACAAAGCCTGTTTGGTGTGGGGACACTAACCTCCCTAGCTTTCCTCTATGGTAACTGAAGGTAGCTGCCCCCTTGAAGAATCCAGTCTGGATCAATACATTTTGCTCTTTCACTAAAACCATTTTTACATATAATACTTGGCTGTTGGTTAAGTGAGCGCAGCTCTGCACCATAGCAGTTAGAGACTCACCGGGAAGACCTGAGCTGCAGCTGTTATTCCAGTGAGTGTTTGACCTTAGAGCAGAAAATGGACTCCAAACCCAAGACCACCTTGTACGCACAGGACTGAAAGATGATTTAAAGACCTTTTCCATCACTTCTGTTCTTCACTTTTAAGAGTTGTTCAATGATACTGGCAGTTTAAGGTGCAAGTAAATAGCAGTTTAACACATGAATGACCAGTAACTGAGATATGAGGAAACAAAAACTTATACGACTTCCACACTTGCACTATTAAGTATAGCATGGAATTAAAGCCGGAAGCTCACATTTATTTAACAACCATGTCATCATTGGTTTGTAGCTGGTAACCATTGATATTCATTCTGCATCGGTGAAAAGGAGATGACAGGATGTACAGCTCTGAGGAAAGTTGCATGTGGAGTAAAGATGTTTCGTATCCCTGACATGACATGCCTGCTCTTTTCAACTGGTAACAGGCTGCCCTCTCAGGGACAATTTTTTTTCACAGTTCCCAAATATGAAATGAAAGGCACTAATTTGAGAAGCAGTAAGAAAACAAGACAAAGCAGGAACATAGCATCAGGTGGGAAGGGAAAGATGGTAATGAGATATGAAAAGGTTAATTCAACATGCAGGTACAAAGCATATTATAGCTATCTCTGTCAAAGGTGTGAGATGGCAGACATTAATACTTTATGAGTGGGAAAGAAATGGCACCAAAGGTGCTAACATAAAATGAAAACTAATATTATGTCAGGAAAAGAGAAGAATAAAATGTTTTGCCCATGATGTGGAATTTGACAACGCAAACCTGCTCGTATTTAATATGGTAACAGTGTTCCCAGACCTCAGTTTAATAGTAATATGAACAGCACTAATCCTCTCATTTTCAAGGTTTAAAAGACAAATTCATGCCTTGTTATGCTGGATATTGCACAAATAATCATGAGGGGACACTTGCTTGCCGTTTAAGTAATTTTTCAACCATTTATTGATAGTAGTTTTTGGTAGCAAGCTCCACTGAAGTTTCCTTTGCATTTTGGTCCTGCACTACATTTATTCATGGTTCCTCTGTGTCATTCAGACCATGGGAAAAAGTCATACAATTTGTAGAATGGTCCACCCAGAACTCTACCACCACAAGAATATTCCTATGCAGTAGCTCTGTATCATCATCCTCCGCACACCTCTAGGCAGCCTGCATGCAGGAGCGTGGCTAAGAGAAGAATGAACTGGGAAGCAATGCATTGCAGCCACTCCACACGCCAAAAAGCCAGTGAACAGACTGAATCATTTAAGACTATCCCATTCTGTGTACCTGTAGCATGGTGGCAACAAAGACTTGACTGTCCGTTATCCTAAGCTCAGAAGTGTCCTGGAAGCAGCAAAATAGCAATAATGGCACTAGGATTCAGACATCAGAAAGGGATCACAGTGTGTAGGGTTGGGGCCATACCTGCCCAGATCCCTCCAGCAGCACTGCGAGCAGGAAGGCCAGGTCTTCAGAAGTCTCCACAGCTTCAAGATTAGTCCCAGCTCTGCTCCTTCTTTGTTTCTTTTTAGTATGACCTACTGCTGATGTAGACTCACTCCTTCCTCCTTTAAATGACAGAACTCAATTCTCTCCACTTTGTTGGGAAATCTAGAACCATGCTGAGAGGTAGCATCACTCCAACAGCACAGTGAAACTGGTCTTTCTCTTTGTTCCTTAACTTTGATAGCAGGACTAAGATCTGGCAGAATTGAAACAGGACAAAACATGCTCTGGCACCGATGGCTACAAATAGGGATGTGTGGCATGGAGGGTCATATGGAATAGCAAACACTAGAGGGCCCTTTTCAACATAGGCATGACAATAAAACCCACCCAGTGCTGCCTCTGGTAGATTCCACTGATTGCATCCTTGCTTGTGTTGGTGTTGCATGCTTCACTAGAGAAGGGAAAGGGGGATTTGTTTTGATGGAAGCTTGTTAGATTTATTTAAAGGCAGTCAGAGGAAAGGTTACCAGAGTGGGAGACAAGAGATCAAGGTATTTTTACTACCTTTGGGGAGAGATCTGAAGTATATACTGAAATTCTTTACGCAAATGGTGTAACCTAGTTGTGTTGATGCCATGGAGTCCCTGGACACTGTCTGGTTTTACACACTGCCTGCAGGGCTGAAGCTTCAAGGTGCACCCACCTCTATTCCCTCTTCCAGTTTCTCCACAAGGGCAGGAATACAGCAGACCAGGAGTATGATACCAAAGCAAGCACGGCTGTGTATCCAGTGCAGACAGACAGTGCAGTAGGGTTCAAGGGTACAATCATATGGCACTACAGATGAACTCAGTGGTACTGCTCTGGCCCTGCTATTGCCTACTGTGTGACACTCATCAAGTCACTTCCTTCCTCTTTCTGCCTCTGATTTATCCACTGAGACTGTACATTTTTCAAGTTCTGACTGATCTCCTACGATGTCTGCTCAGTGTCTGGTAACAATGCAGCACCATTATTGGCTTTTGCCTCTCAGCACCATTGTGATACAACAACAATAGGTTTAAGAAGGAGGCCAATTTTCTTTCATATTAGGATTTAGCTAATTTTACTCTTACTAATTTTTAAACGGACCCACACTGGGAATTCAGAAATGCCAGGATTACAACTTATTATTTAGAGAGACTTGGAATAGAAAAATAGCTGAGAGACTGAATCATGTAAGAATATGGTGGAAAATATGCGTGGAAATTCATGGACATGCTTCTCTTGGGTGGAAAAGAACAGGTTTCCTTGTTCAATCTGGAACACAATGTTTAATAGAGAAAGAAGACAGATTGGGAAACAAAGGCACAACAGACACTTTATGATAACAAATCTCTTATTAGGTAGAATGGGGAAGACAAAATTTCTGTTCTACAATAAGCTGTGGTGGCACCAACGGTACTTTTAAAATGACCCTGTTAAGGACAGCATTCAGCATAGCTGCCTGCCCGGCAACCACTAGTGCAACAACCCATTGCTAAGGCAACTTCCCTGGATCTTAACTTCATGTGAGAGATAGTGCTTGGCTGAGTGAATTTAAGGGTCCTGAGCAGCAGGGATGCCACTAGAAGCCTCAGGTTAAGACCTTCTGTCACTTTTGAGGTCTTTATCAAATTTGCAAAATCACACTCAGGTCTCTTTTTCAGCCTTCAGATTACATCTATTTGCGTGAGAGAATTCACAGCTATTCTGTCTTGACTTCCTTTCCATGGCCTTTTGATGCTTTAAGCCAAGTAGTGTTTAATCCTCAGTATACAAAACTGCCAAGCTTCAAGCTGGCTGTAAATATGGCAGAGTATGACTGTGAGGCAAAGAAGAGAAACTGCTGTACTATGCTGATATTATTAGATATTAGGCACTAGCATTTTAATTGCTTGAGTTTTCCAAGCTAACTGAACTGCAGCTACATGTTGCTTTCAGAAAGCATATCCCACACCTCTGCATTGGAAGGTGCTTTAGGGTTTACTTCCTGGCAGTTCACTCCCTCTTTGCAGTGGTGTCAAATGCCATTTGCAAGGATATGAGAGATCATCTAAGTTGCAAAAAATAGTTCCCACAAATGTTATTAACTTGCAGTCAGGTGTTCTGCTCATTGCTCTTGATACTTGACAGGAAACAAAAGTGGGATCAGGGGGTGAGTTAAGTATTTAGTGGATATTCCCTGTATTTGCACAGAGAAACCTTCAGCTATTTCCTCCATGTTTAAGCAGTGCTCAGCTATGCTTTGGTAATTTTGAATTACCCTTTGACTACCTTCCAAGGGCCACTCTACAGTGAAAATCTAGTAAGAAGACAAAAAGGCCCACAAAAGCTATGCATCACTGCAGCCTTCTGCATCTCCAGGTAGGTATGAGACAAATTCCTCTGCTGCTTAAGTAATCTGCTGTACATTGGAAAAAATATTGTCTCACTTTTAAGACAATGGTTTAGATTATTCTGGAATAGACCATGCATAAAACCAGCAACAGCAACTGTGAATACTTTCTGCACTCAATTACACTGAAAAAACAGAGATGAACCTAGTCTCAGAAAAAAAACCCCAAACCAACAGTCTTGTGGCGAGGGCCCGGGGGAGTGCTGGGTTCAGTTCCTTGCCTTGCCACAGTCTTCCTGTCTGCTTTTTGGCAAGTGATTAAGTCTTTCTGTGCCTTAATGCCTAAAAATTAAACTATGGACGTCAATAAAGCTTTCTTCCTCTTCTTTATATCCTTTAAATCGCTAGCACACTTCTTGGCAGAGTTCTGGCCTGTGTGAATCAGCATTCTCTCAAGCAATGTCTGGACACGATTCGAAGGATACCAGTGCACCAGGGACCATTCCTGGTGGGCAGTTTCCCTCTGCGTTGGGAGGGAAGAAGGTCCAGGCATGTAGATCTGAGCTGTGCTCCACCACCTGCCCTGCTGCTCAGAGCACAGCTGATGGCTTGTTTTACTCACATAACCACAGAGGTTGGGGGCAAAAGGGGCTTCTTGTTGGGGGCTTGTTGAACTCACATCAGCACATGGGGGCAAAGGCCCCCACGGCATGCTTTGGCTTATCTGGAAGTAGAGATGCTTGTCACTTGGAGAATCCCTCCCCAAGAGCTTTTTCTATTCAGTCTGTGTTGCAAACGTGTTTGTTTGTTTGTAGACTCCATTTCCTCATTAGGAGAGAATCTCTGTATTCACTCAGAAGGGAAAATTCTGGGCCATCTTTATCCATTACGGTTATTTAGAAAAACTGACAGCATGAATGCAACAGGCACAAAAAACATGAGGTAAATAAAGACCCATAATTATGATGCTTTTTTCACTCATCATTTCTGTGATACTGACTTGTGACCACTTTAATGCGTGGAGTTGACAGGATAATATTAATCTATTTTTGCCTGTAACTGAATATATTAAAATATTTGTCTGTCACATGTACTTAAGTGGATTTTATAACCCTAATATTAGAAGCAAAACTTATTTGTTGGCTTGTAAGTGAATATATTAAAACCTGTCACATGTACTTAAATGGATTTTATAACCCTAACATTAGAACAGAGTTTATTTCAGCTAAATAAAACCATTTAAAAGTTTCAGATCTAGTTTAAACTGGTCATCCAGACTTCTAGAGTCAGTGGTGAAAGACAGGCACTCTTGGTGGAGAAATATGCACCTTATCTGAACGAGATCAGCTGCCATTTGGAAGTGCCTGCTGACATTACAGGGAGGCCAGAGAGGTGTCTTAAACAAGCCACCTGGTCTGATGTGGCTAGATTTGGTTGAGCTGAATCCTGTCCTAACAGACTTATTCTAGGCAACACAAGAATCCTATAGGAAAGGATGAACTGGAACCTAGGTGTCTCAAACTGAGTTAAGGCTTTAAACTTTGCATATATTCTCCTTGTTTCCATTACTACTAAAATCTGAAATTCCTTAGACCATGCAACAGCCATGAATCCTGCTCGCTATTTAAAATGAAAAAGTATTTTAGCCATTCAACTTTAATATTATTTTCCCAAAGGTTACAAATTGCCAGTTTCTTCCTGTAGAAACTGGTTAGGACAATGATATTATTAGTATTTGAATGACCCCGGTTTGTCTGTGAAAGTCATACCATGCTGACCTGGACAACAGGGGGAACGTGAGTTTGCCACTTTGTTGCTGCAGAAAATCGCTGGTAGCTGTAAGGCTCTGCTAGTAAGGCAACAGCATGTTCTCTGAGGTGTTCTCCAGGCACAAAAAAGTAAACTCACCCATAAACTGAAAAGGAAGATTGGAGCAGTGGAGTGAGTAAAAGTATTGCAAAATCACCCACAACACCACAAAAATAAGACCAATCCTTAAGCTCTCATATTTTCTTTCCAAAGTCTTCACTTACCCCAAAAGCTACAATGTCCTTTCATGTTACTTATTATTGATTAATGAAGTTTCAAACTTCAGTAATACAGTTCAATAATGTATTTCCTCTTATCAGTTCTCCCTCATAAAAGCAACATCTCTGCCTGTCTGGCAGAGAGGAAGAACATGCAGTTTTATCCCAAGTTTTGTTTACCTTGAATTCTTACGAAAGGTACTTTCTGTCCCTTCATCACCAGAGGTAGCTTGTTTAATCCATCAGCCTTGCTACTGAGATGTAGGCTTCAAGATGGTCAAATGAGGAAAGGACAGAGATTGTATGTCAGGGAAACAGTTAGTGATGGATTCACATTCTGGTTACAGTCCTGTAAACGTTAGTCACCCACAGGCACCCCTTACAGCACAGAGACAGGCGCCCTCCATACGGAACATCATCCCACCTCCCCTCAGCTGGAGGTGTCCTGCCCTTCACAGGTCATAATGAGAACCTATGTAATCAGTTTCCTAACTGATCCCTAATCCCTAATTTACTCCTGTCTCTGGTGAGTCAGCCGACCAGACTGCTGGGGCTCTTTGAGGAAGGTGGTTAACACTCAGATTGGATGGGGAAGCTGTTCTTTGTAAACCACAGACCAGTGGCAGCCTTGGATTAGATGGACAAAGGGAATAAGTAATGATTTCCATGATAATGAAGACTGTGGACTAGATCGACCAAATCAGAGGAGACTCAGGTACTAAGGGAAGGGAATTGTTGTGCTAATGTATGATAACTGGATAGCATATGCGCAGCCTTTACAACTGAGTGAGCCCCTACATTAGTCTATTGTTCTGCCAGCTCTGGTGCAAGAGTGGTGAGCTTTGGCAAAACATTAACAACAAAAAACCAGAAGAATGATGTTATTTTAAATTGTGGCACCCAGCTGCCAAATTAATGTACGCCGAAACCCCAGGGTTTGCAAAGCCCACTGAAGCCAGTGGAAAGATTCCCATTGACCTCAGTGGGCTGTGAATCATTCTCAAATGGAAATGGAGTGCCAGTTCCAGTGGCTGTTCTCATCTCCATGCAGATTAGTCTTGGGACAGATCCCATATCAGCCATGGTGTTTGCTGGGTGATAAAGCTCTTTGCTGCTGATAAGGCGAAGCATACCCTCATTGTACTCTGTAGTGGGGATGGGATGAGTTCATCTAATCCCATCAGACATCTACATCTAAGATCATCACCCTCTGCTTCTCTGGTACTCAGTGCAGTATTTCATCTGCAACTCATCACTTCAAAATGGATATCTAAAATAGGTCAGATGACTCACATTCTAAATGCCTGTTTCTTCCCATTGACAATAAAGGGAGCCTGAGGTAATTTTCTCAGATTCAGACATTGACATGTGGTCGGAAGAATTTCACTCCAAGCATCTTCATTAGACAAGCTTCAGAAATGTTGTGTGTTTATATCTGATTGTTAAATCAAACAGCTAAGTCACCACAAGATCCTAGTGGAGACAGGTTCAGGTAAACCCAGTCGGCTTTGAGTTGTCTTGTGTGAACTACAGAGCTTTGCCTCAGTAGGATTTTATATTAACAGCTTAAAAATATACCAAGTCCTTTCAGGGACAAGATAGCCTTTGATGTACCCTTCTCTGGTTACATCTTCTGGATGACAGATGCAAAATGGTCTCAGGTATATTCCAAAGATAATAATATTAAATAGACAAGAGGCTTCAAATTATTGCCGTTACTTCATTCCCAGAAAGCTCTCATCCCACCAGCAAACAGTATAGGGTAAAATATAGCACCAAATTCAAACCTAAATATAGACATCTACAACAGAGTCTAGGCTCCCATTATACTTACTGGAGAACTAGTTGGTACAGGTAATAGAGACCAAAAGCAATTCACCTACCTAAATGAAGGCATCTACTTTAGAGTGACTTGGACTACACTCTAGACTCTGTTGGCTGTAGAAAATCCCTCTCCAAACCAGGAGTTTGGCCACCGGTTCCAATGTAGTCACTACACAAAGAAGATATCTAAAGGTAGGTAATTGTAGTTGAATCCCATCCACTGGAAACTGCCCACTTGGTTGCCCAGAAATAACATCCTTACCTGAACCATATCCTGACAGGATACAGTGTGATTAGATGTGCCATATCCTGGACCACTAGAACTGTTATGTCAGGAGATAATGAACTAATACAAAGATAAAAAGAACCCAAAATAAGCTTTGAAGTAACAATTTCATTTTAAAGTGGTTTCCTGTGTACATACATATATATATACATATGTTTTTTTAAAACAACGTTTTTCTAAATGGGCAGGAAAGTTTTTATACTTGTGGGTTTGTTCATATTGAGAACGAAAATACACTGTGAAACTTCAACGTTTGCCATGAAACGGAAATGCTGAGTTTCAGACAGCTCAAGTAAATTCAATAAAGCCCTGTAAAGATGAAGTACAACATCTTTAGCACAACCAAAACCATAAACTGGCTCCACAAGGGGACATGTAAGTATGACTGCCAGTCTTTGTTGTGTCTGTTTGATCTCCTTCCACCAGATGTTTCTTGGATGATAGTCCAGACACACCAACATAAAGCTTCTCACGAAATCACCCAAAACATAACAGAGTCCTTGCGTATTTCAAAAGCTCTATTCAGAAACACAGCTTCTAACTTGGCACTTATCCTCAAAATATTCATGATTGTCGGCAGCTATTAAAAACAAGAATAACAATGGATATTTCCATAATAGCTGTATTTTGAAATCTCAGAGCACTTTGTGAACTTAACAGACTTATCTGAGATGTACGGACTCATATCATCTGTTAGGGAATGCAGCTCGCTCTGGGGCAAGATCTGGACTTCTGTTCTCAAAAACTCTGTAAAGAAATACAGATAAGGCATGAATACCGATTTCAGAAAATTGAGCCAGATTTGGATTTTCAGGTAGGATGAATATGAGTTTTGCCCTTAGAATGTGCCTAGAAACAACACTTAACCTTTGAAAGAGTAGAATGTTTTCTTTTAATGAGCAGCAGTAAGCAGGATTTCTCTCTTTTGCACTAGACAAATGGCATAAGGTTTCAAAGTACTGCAATATCAGGCAAGGGAACTGGTGCAAGGAACTGGAACTGGAACTCGGCCTGCAGAATTGTCAGTACAATAAACAACATTAACTGCCTTTTGTATCCCCATTGATACATCACTGAGATGGCACCTGGGACACCAGGACTGCGTTCCAGTTTCCTGTTTAGGCAAGAGACTCCGCTGTGTTTTCTTTTCTCCTTCTCTGAAATGAGATCTCTCCTTTGTAATATCTTCGGTGAGAAGCCTGTCTAATAGAAGTATGGTTTGGTTTGTTTCTGAGTGAACACAGCTACTCCAGGTAACTGTAGCTAGGGAGAAGTCTGTCAGTGTGAACTTTGCCACTTCTGGAATATGTGCTAAATGCAGGCACAGCAAATGACCCTCCGGAAAAACCCCAAGTGCTGGTTTTGTCTGCCAGGGAAAGAATGAAGTGTCTTCCTATAGCGTGTCACAGGTTGCTCTCTGGGGAAGCACCACAAGCTAGTGGCTTGGGACAGTTCAGAGAAATCATGTGTGCCAAATAGGTTTCTTTCTAGCCCATTTCCTTGGAAAGCTCCTTCAGTTCAGCATTATGTAAACTGTAGTTTTCAGAGCAACGCTTGCTTGTGGGTCTAGTCTGTGCCTAATTACAACATAGCCATTGCAAATATAATGCCTTTTGACTGACAGGTCACCCTAGTAATCATCCTGCCCTAATGAGAAGTCCATACCACTCAGTGAAAGCCTCAATCACTTCTAACATGCTGTGTAACTCACTTATGCAAGACAAAATGATGGCAAAAAGGAGTATTTTGTACTTGCGTTAACGGAATTCGCTTGAAGCCAGACTTGGTACTCTGCAACATGCAGGGGAAAATCAATTCTGGAGAGAATTTTTGTATCACATAAAGTGCCCCTCGTGTTTTTCGATTATTAAAAGTATAACCTAAACTCTTTTAGGATGGAATAATAGAAGCTGTAAAGAAAATACAAAAATAGGCTAGGAGGGATCCAATGTGTTTAGCTGGCGAAAAGGTTGCAAACACAAAAAGCTTTGGCTTCTACTTTTCCTTAATTTTCAGTCATTTTCAGTCTTGGTCAGCATGAATAATATAGTTGATTTTTGCTATGATTATGAAGCAGCTGCGAAATACATAACAAAGTTGAGAAACAGCTGAAAAGCCATTTATCTATTTCATTTTCAATTGAGACACTCCTCCTAACTGCAGAAAAGTAACCAAGCTGGCTATAAATCCATAAGCACATCTGATCAGTGTGTAGTTTAGGTTTGAGGGAATTTTTAGGAAATCTTATGAAACAAAAAAAAATAATGCTACTTATATGTTACAGTCAGACAAAATATCTTTTTATGTAGTCAAACAAAATATCCTTTTTGCAGCCCAGAACAGAAGTCCGAACTCTGAGGTTTCTTGTTCTGCATGTACCTATGTCATGGTTTTAGTTGAGATAGAGTTAATTTTCTTCACTGTAGCTGGTATAGTGCTGTGTTTTGGATTTAGTATGAGAACAGTGTTGATAATGCGGAGATGTTTTAGTTGTTGCTAGGTAGTGCTTACACTAGCACACAGCCGGGACAGCTGACCCCAACTGACCCCAGGGATGTCCCACACCATATGGCTCATGCTCAGCATATAGAGCTGGGGGAAGAAGAAGGAAAGGCAGAACATTCGGAGTGATGGCGTTTGTCTTCCCAAGTAAACATTATGTGTGATGGAGCCCTGCTTTCCTGGGGATGGCTGAACACCTGCCTGCCCATGGGAAGGAGGAAATGGATTCCTTGTTTTCTTTGCTTGCATGCGTGACTTTTGCTTTACCTGTTAAACTGTCTTTATCTCACCCATGAGTTTTCTCACTTTTACTCTTCCGATTCTCTCCCCCATGCCACCAGGAGGGAGTGAGCAAGCGGCTGCGTGGTTCTTGGTTGCTGACTGGCGCTAAACCGTGACAACCCATTTAGTCTCTTATTGAGGTTTAGTGGACTAAGTTTGCAGATAAAAGCTTCTCAGGAAATTACGGAGGTAGATTTGGATGGGAATCATCTAAGATAGTCTAGATCCCCTTTACACACTACAACAGGTATTTCCAGGTGAAAGACTCATCTTCTTTTAATGTAGACATCTAAAGGTCAGATGGATTGCACACGAAAGGTGCCTATTTCTCTTTTATCCATAAGAAGGGCCTTAGGTGTCTAGTTTAAAGGAAGCCTTACAGAAGTGTAGATAGGTGAGGTAATACATTATTCTAAGAATTGGCAAAAGAGGAGAAAAGGTGTATTCAGCTCTAATTGGCCCAGTTTTAATTTATTTTGTAGTAACTGTGATTCTAGATGATTTCACTGGTGCTGGAGGTTTTCACCTGATTTACTAAAGAAATGAATCTTCTCTGGTCATTCCCTCTATTTGTTTCTCTGTCTTGCTCTCTGTCCTGGGAAATTGTCCCTGGCCCATGCTAACTCCTAAACTGCGCCTGGAAATTCCTTAGGAGGGTTTTAGTTTGCCTGGACCCAAGTCATGCCAGTACCTTCTTGACAATATAGATGGACTGAGTTTTACTGCCTTGTGCAGATGTCTGTCACTGTTTAATTTGTTGGTGTAGCGTGGCAGAGACAGAGAGATGGATGGATTCCAAATGGCAGCTGGGATCTAGCCACCCAGTTTTGGAGGGTAAGAGAAATTCACAACAGGACATGACCAGATGCCACCAAAAGTCCTCCAATCAGCAAAAAAGCCCTGCCACATGCAAAAACCATGTCAAGAACCAGCTGAACAATCTAATAATATCCAGTCAAAAGCAAGCACAATGTTCTTCATTTTGAGTGAGGCACCTTAGCCATCAAGTTTTGTTTATCATGTTTTCAGGTTGGTCTTCAATCCTTATGCCTGTAAAGAAAGTTTTCCATAAATAAATCATGTATAGTTTATTTTATCTGGTGTTGATGTTTTATTTTAAGCTATCTTAAGTCCACTAGGGATACATCAAAACTAAATTAAGGAACCTGTTACTCATATTCAGCCAACTGAATTGAGCCTGCAGTCAGTGTTATCAATGCAGTCTAGAGAGAGATTAGCTGACCAAATGCAGCAGGTGGACTGCATTGCCTAAACAAAAATGTCGAGCCATTTCAGATGCCCTGATTTATCTTGCCTGGTCTACAGTTGCTTTTCCAGAAGGGGCCATTTTCCTATCATATCTGTCATATCTGCCAGCCCACACAGATATCTCACATGCCCTATGGCACCTCAGATGCTTAGGCAACTGAACCATGTCTGTAGTGGCTGATCAGCCTAATTACTCCCTAGGGACTACTGTCTATACCTGGAGCTTAGACATCTGCACCTGTTGACACATGTGGTGCAGGTCTCTTCAGCTGTAGCTCAATCTCATTTTAAGGACTTGAGTCAGTTCATAGATGGACTTCCAGCACTGTTTTAAATGTTCTGTGATATGGGAGACATCCTCACGGAGCTGGCCAACATGACACAATTAGGATACCTTCTAGACCAGCAGCAGAAGAACCAGTAGGGTACCCTACGGCTTCTCAAACAGCCCAAGGCATCTACCTATGCGCAGGTAATTGGGCTGAGCCTCATGTCTTAATTATAACTTGAACTCCAGCAACAAAGCTGATTGCTTCTTGTCCGTACAACACATATTTCAGTCTTACACGCTGCACTGAAGAAAACTTCACACAGATGGTAAATCATTAAATTCCATTAAGCAAATATACTTTCCTTCAGCTGTGGGTTACCCAGCAACTGACAATTTGGCAGCGATACACTTATTTTTATGATTAACCTTGCGAATCTACAGGCACTTGCTTTCCCAAGCAGCTGACCTTTTCCTATAATATTGTTTTTGACAAGTGATGACTCATTACTCTCTGTTAAACTGTCAGTATTTTAATGTTCAGTTTTCAAATTATTATCAAAAGCAAAGGCACCAATATCCCATATTAAGATTTCCTCATGCTTTCCACAATAAAGTCTTGCTATGCTGGAGCTTTCAAGCTGAAACTACCTTTGCCACATTTGTTTCACACTGATATTTTTTCAGAAAGGTTCAATAAAAAAATTCAGTCATTTCCAAGAGCAATGTTAAGAAATATTTTGTGTATGTAAAATAATAAAAAAAATGCAATCGGTCATACACTATTGCTGAAAAGCTCTAGCATTTCTGTGCTTTGAAGCAGGAACTTGAAACTGAGCCACACATGTAACCCTGGGGACAACGCTGTGTCTTTGGCTGTTTTCATTACGTTTTCACAAATGCGACACAGCTCTGAGCCCCTGGAAAAATCAGTTTATACATGCTCAGGAGAGCCTTAGTTTGACAGCTATATTGTCCAGTGTGCTGGCACTGAGATCCTCCCAGCACAGCTCCTTTCCCCACCATCCCTCAGATCATCAGGCACATCCACCCTGGGGTCACCAGGGCTGAGCAAGGCATTCCCTGTAAAGATTTCTCCAAGAAGCTGCAGGCCACCAAAGTGTTGGTCAGTGATACAGAGAGCAGAAGGAATTGCTGGAGCCCCTACCATGCAATGAAAGGTGCGAACTGAGTCAAAGGAAGATTTCTGAAAAATAAGGATAAGACAGGGAGTGAAAAGGTTTAAGAGAGAAAGAACAGGGAAAGAGAGCAGAAGGAAAGATGGGAACCTGGGGAATGCAAAAAGAAAACTGGCAGGTAGGAAAAAGGAACAGAAAATTGTAGAAGAAT
Organism: Sula dactylatra; assembly: GCA_013389905.1. Taxonomy (NCBI): domain Eukaryota; kingdom Metazoa; phylum Chordata; class Aves; order Suliformes; family Sulidae; genus Sula; species Sula dactylatra. Next base: position 30,103 of record WEKW01022363.1, read on the forward strand.
AGAAATAAGAACAGAGAGAAGAGCAGATTCTGCAATGTTTCTTGCAGAACACGGGCAAGAGATGAAGGGAAGTAGATGGCTTATGCATTTTAGCATGTATTTAAGACACAGGACCTCCAGGACTCTCTCCCTTCTAGGGAAACAGCTGCAAACAGGACTGCATGAGAGAAATATTTGGTATCACCTTTTGTTCCTCTCTCAAACTGCAACAAACCCCACAACCCAGAACTTTTGGCTAATTGTTCAGATCAAAACAGGAAATAAAATTTAGTTTTTAGTATGTTACTAGTTCTTTCTGCACACCTTCAAGAATAGTAACTTTGGTATTAGACTGGTCTCAAAGTGTGGCTTTATAAAAAGCAATCCTTTGATTCTGGCGGTCTCGGACTGGTGCCCTTGCTGGCAGAGATTCTCTGTCTTTCACATCAGAAAGGAACAAGAGAACTGCAAGGAGGGAGAAAGAGCAAATTCAGTAGAACGGACCATGCACAATTTAACAGAGAAAGGGCTGTGTATTTCCACGTTTTCCTAAGTCCCACCTTGGATGTATTTGTCTCCTGATTTAGGGAAATGCTGTGTACGGCAATAAATCAAACAGTTTCCGATTACCAAGAGCTGCAAACACTTATATAATAGCACTGCACGGTTCGATTTAAGCAATGTGAAGAACTTGAAACACTTTGCAAGCAATAATGATCTACACGAACCTGCACAAAAACCAGGAGTAGAAGACAAACTTCCTGGCTCCTGTGCCCTAACCATAACACTTAAATTCTTCCCTAGTCATACAGTTTCAACAAGTTCAAGGTGAACTTAATGACAAGGAGATCAGCTTGGGGCAGAAAGTATTGAAAAGAAGAGTGAGCTGGGGACTTTGTTTGACTCTCTCAATCCCCAGCTGCATCTCTCCATGGGCATTTGGTGTTAGAAGGCTCTGTCCCTAAGTGTTGCTCAGCTCGTTGTCAATGACTAGCTCCTCGCTGATGTGTTTTCTTCTCTTCCCTCTGGAGCGGACTTTAGTGAAAGCGTTTGCAAAAAAAAGAAGAGTCAGTGGCAGTGTGAAAAAGAGAAAAACAACAACCCAGCAGGTTTTACAATAAAAGAAGCCATTTAGTTACTAAGTCTTGGTTTGTTATTACAAAATCATGGCTTTTAAAAAGCTCTCAGTCGTTGTAGCTCACAGTCCTAATACAGCTGATATTGTGCTAACCAACCCTTCCAGAGAGATATTTTCTTTCTTTACATTAGCTGATAGATTAATGATTTAATTCCCAAGTCATCCAGCCTGTTTCCACGCTTTTCCAGCTAGATTTGTATTGAGCTACCACTTTTCCTGCTCTAATTGCCAGGCCATAACTGCTCTTACATTATTTTCCTGGGAACAATTCTCTGACTCTCCCTGGTCTAAAAGTGATGTTATCTTTTATCCCTGGGGTTTCAGGCTTTTTTGCTGAACTAAGATACTTCCAGCTGGATTTTTTGTTACGTGCCAAACCCCCAAAGGTTTGGATTAAATTTATAGGAACAGTGTACGTCTATGGCCAGATGACAATCTGAAAGCATCTACAGATGACCATATTTTTCTTGAGGTTTTAAACAACCCGTTGTAATGCCTAGGAAATGACTTCTATTGCCATCTGCCAGCATTTACAAATGACAGGTTCTGCTGGTATCTGTGTGAGTAATAATGACACATAGCCACTAATAGCAACGGAATCAGGAGCATGAAATACGAAGTGGCATGTGCAACTGCTGCAATAATAGTATTTATACAGCAGCAGCACTTAGAGGCTGTAATCAGACTGTGCTCCACTAAGCAAGGTACTATGCAAACAGAAACACAGGCAGAGGGCCACATGTACTCCACCTCATTTTAGTCTTTTAGCCAAAGCCTGCATAGTAGGAGTGTAATTTCCATAGGTTCTTCCATAGTCAAGAAAGACACGCTCTAAAAGGTGATTCAGTCTAGCTGATGTCTAGTAGAGTACCTCACCTCTGCTTTCATTGGACAGCAATGGTTTTCAACCTTCTTCAGCTTGCAGAAGCCTTAATGATTCCTCTTGGAGGTACAGAGCCCTGTCTGGCAAACTGAAGCATACTGATATAAGGGCTTATGAAATTACTCTTACAGGGCCTTCCAATATACAGCACTAGATTTACAAGGACAAAAAACCACTGCTTTAGAAGCAGCCTAGGGTGACTGCACTCTCAAGTTACACATTTCACGTCAATACTTTATGTTAGGTGAAATAAGTCTGGGCCACCATTCTGGCCCAAGAGATGTCAAAAATCCACGCTTCAAAAAATTACATTTTATTGGGGATACTTCAGTTTCTCATAGTGTCCAATATTTTCCATATTGTTTTTCAAAATTTATTATCTTCCATAAATACAAGATACATATTTGACTTCTAATCAGCACAGATAAAATTTCAGAACTAATCAATGTCGGATTTTTATCTTGCAGACAGAAAGATGTAGGTTGCAGGGATGTTTTTTGTCAAAGTACATTTTTCAAAAACATATTATCTCATACAGAATCATAGAATTGTTTAGATTGGAAAAGAACTTTAAGATCATCAAGTCCAACCATAAACGTAACACTGCCAAGTCCACCACTAAACCATCTACACCATCTACACATCTTCTAAATACCTCCAGGGATGGTGACTCAACCAATTCCTGGGCAGCCTGTTCCAGTGCTTGACAACCCTTTCAGTGAATACACTGTTCCTAATATCCAATTTAAACCTCCCCTGATGCAACTTGAAGCCATTTCCTCTCATCCTATTGCTAGTGACATGGGGGAAGAGACCAACCTCCACCTCACCACAACCTCCTTTCAGGCAGTTGCAGAGAGCGATAAGGTCTCCCCTCAGCCTCCTCTTCTCCAGACCAAACCCCCCCAGCTCCCTCAGCCGCTCCCCAGCACACTTGTTCTCCAGACCCTTCCCCAGCTCCGTTGCCCTTCTCTGGACACGCTCCAGCACCTCCATGTCCTTCTTGTCCCGAGGGGCCCAAAACTGAACCCAGCATTCGAGGTGTGGCCTCCCCAGTGCCAAGCACAGGGNAGGGCCTTCTCTGCCAGGCAGCTTTCCAGCCACTCTTCCTCAAGCCTGGAGCATTGCATGGGGTTGTCGTGACCCAAGTGCAGGACCCGGCACTTGGCCTTCTTGAACTTCATACAATTGACCTCGGCCCATCGATCCAGGCTGTCCAGATCCCTCTGCAGAGCCTTCCTACCCTCAAGCAGATTGACACTCCCACCCAATTTGGTGTCATCTGCAGACTTACTGAAGGTGCACTCGATCCCCTCATCCAGGTCATTGATAAAGATATTAAGCAAGACTGGCCCCAACACAGCCCTGGGGAACACCGCTTCTGACTGGCCACCAACTGGATTTAGCTCCGTTCACCACAACTTTTTGGGCCTTGCCATCCAGCCAGTTTTTTACCCAGCAAAGAGTATGACTGTCCAAGCCATGAGCATCCAGTTTCTCCAGGAGAACGCTGTGGGAAACGGCATCAAAGGCTTCACTAAGTCTAGGTAGACAACATCCACAGCCTTTCCCTCATCCACTAAGCAGAACACCTTGTCACAGAAGGAGATCAAGTTAGTCAAGCAGGACCTGCATAAACCTATGCTGACTGAGCGTGATCACCTGGTTGTCCTGTACGTGCCACGTGATGGCACTCAAAATGATCTGCTCCATAACCTTCTCCAGTACCGAGGTCAGACTGACAGGCCTGTAGTTCCCTGGATCCTCCTTCCCACCCTTCTTGCAGACGGGCGTCACAGTTGCTAAACTCCAGTCAACCAGGACGTCCCCGGTTAGCCAGGAGAGCTGATAAAGGATTGGAAGTGGCTTGGTGAGCACTTCCATCAGCTCCCTCAGTACCCTTGGGAGGGTCCCATCTGGCCCCATAGACTTGTGTGTATCTAGAGTGGTGTAGCAGGTCACTAACAATTTCCCCGTGGATTATGGGGGCTTGATTCTGCTCCCCATCCCTGTCTTCCAGCTCAGGGGGCTGGGTACCCAGAGAACAACTGGTCTTACTGTTAAAGACTGAGGCAAAGAAGGTGTTAAGAACCTCAGACTTTTCCTCATCCTTGGTCACTATGTTTCCTCCCCCATCCAATAAAGGATGGAGATTCTCCTTAGCCCTCCTTTTGCTGCTAATGTATTTATAGAGATATTTTTCATTGTCTTTCATGGCAGTAGCCAGACTAAGTTCTAGTTGGGCTTTGGCCCTTCTAATTTTCTCCCTGCATAACCTCACAATGACCTTGTAGTCCTCCTGAGTTGCCTGCCCCTTCTTCCAAAGGTCAAAAGCTCTCCTTTTTTTCCTGAGTTCCAGCCAAAGCTCTCTGTTCAGCCAGGGTGGTCGTCTTCCCTGCCGGCTCGTCTTTCGGCACACAGGGATGGCCTGCTCCTCTGCCTTGGAGATTTCGTTCTTGAAGAATGTCCTGCTTTCCTGGATCCCTTTGCCCTTCAGGACTGCTGCCCAAGGGACTCTGACAAACAGTGCCCTGAACAGGCCAAAGTCTGCCCTCCAGAAGTCCAAGGTAGCAGTTCTGCTGGCCTCCCCTCTCCAAGAATCAAAAACTATCATTTTGTGATCGCTAAGCCCAAGATGGCCTCCAACTGCCAAATCCCCCACAAGTCCTTCTCTGTTTCCAAACAACAGGTCCAGTGGGGTGCCTTCCCTAGTTGGCTCATCCACCAGCTGTGTCAGGAAATTATCTTCCACACACTCCAGGAATCTTGTAGACTGTTTCCCCTCTGCAGTATTGTATTTCCAGCAGACATCTGGTACTTTGAAGTTCCTCATGAGAACAAGGGCTAGCAATTGTGAGACTTCTCCCCACTGCTCATAGAATACAGAATCATAGAATCATTAAAGTTGGAAAAGACCTCTAAGATCACCAAGTCCAACCATCAACCCAACACCCCCAGGCCTCCTAAACCATGCCCTGAAGTGCCGCGTCTACAAGTTTTTGAACCCCTCCAGGGATGGTGACTCCACCACCTCTCTGGGCAGCCTGTTCCAGTGCCTGACCACTCTTTCAGTGAAGAAATTTTCCCTAATATATACAATCTAAACCTCCCCTGGTGAAGCTTGAGGCCATTTCCTCTCGTCCTATCACTAGTAACTTGGGAGAAGAGACCAACTCCCACCTCGCTACAACCTCCTTTCATGTAGTTGTAGAGAGAGGGATAAGGTCTCCCCAAGGCATATTTCATCCACCTCTTCATCCTGGTTGGGTTGTCTATAACAGACTCCCACCATGATATCTTCCTTGTTGGCCTTCCCCTGATTCTTACCCATAAACACTCAACCATGTTGTAACCATCATTAAGCTCTAGACAGTCAAAACACTCCCTAATGTACAGAGTTACACCACTGCCTCTCCTTCCTATCCCTTCTGAAGAGTTTATAGTCATCCATTGCAGCACTCCCGTTGTGCAAGTCATCCCGCCATGTTTCCATGATGGCAACTGTATCATAGTTTTCCAGCTGCCCAACGACTGCCAGCTCCTCCTGTTTGTTGCCCATGCTGTGTGCATTGGTGTAGATGCACTTCAGTTGGGCTATTGATCCTGCCACCTTTCTGAGGGGGCGGAAACCCCAATTCCTATGTGAACACTCTCAGGCACTTCCATGGTTTCTAACATAACCATAACCCTTGTGTCTTTGCTGCTTCATGGATCTCCATCCCCTACCTCCACTGGGACAGCAGACTGAAGGACCTCGCTAGCACACCATCCCTCAAACAATGGCATGCTACCCCCAGGCTTATCTCTAGGGAACCTGGTTTTATCCCTTTACCCCTTCGGATCTAGCTTAAAACCGGATGTGCATTCTCCTGTTTCTGTCACTACTGTTTAGGAAATCAAAGGAACATTCACTGGCCAAGACACACACATGCACTGGTAACCATAATCAAAACTCATAAATAAAGAATTTCAGCTATTAATAATAAGTGGCAACTCCTCCTACAGTTAACAGTGGATCTGAAGATGCCCTCTTTCTCTCAGATTTGTCGCAGAGATGCAGGAATCACAGAGATTCCTTACAAGATACTTTCCACAACTCCTTTTTTTCATGCTGGAGTGTGGGCACAAGCACAACAGTGCAGGCAGGTTTCTATCACTCCACTGCAGGTTGAATTTGCAGAAAATAGTTTTGAGCAATGGGCGTGGAAAGGCAGCTTCATTGTTCCCCAGACTCACTTTCCATAGGCCAGTTTTGTTCTTTAGCCATCACATTATAACTTTATTAGCTGGATGACAGCATCAGGGAGGACTAGGCTGAGAGTTACAGTTTGTTAGTTTAAGAAAAACTAGAAATATTCACTTCCAAGGAAAAAAAATCTTGCCATTTATAGCTTTGTAAAGTTTTGCAGAGTTTTACAGGGGGTTTTTTTGTGCGAGAGATACTTTTCAAATAAGATTGTTTAAAAGTTTATGCTTTAAAAAAGAGAGAATGGAAACAGATATTAATCTCCTTCCAGTGAGAATATAAGAGCAACTAAAATATTCCCAGTTAAGTTCTTATCCTCATTTTTTGCATTTCCTCAGATGCAGACCCAGGTTACAAGAAACACCAGCTGTCTGAGTTGTGACATCCTTTTCAGCTGTTAACCCCTGCACTTCTGAAATGCAAATTTGGAACGAGCTCTTGTTAAAAAAAGATTCAGCAAATGGCTGAGACACAAATCACTACAAGAAATCAGTGTATACACCACTGAGAATTCAGACATAACTCACAGCCAAAAAAGTAATCCTATTCACAAAGGATTTCTTGCAGTTTAGTCTCTTTAAAATAGCTGGGGTTTGTGCATTTTGAAAGTCACCTATGAACTGGGAGTAAGAAATGCGTGGGATATTACCTTTCCATTAGCTTTTATAATTACAACTGAGATGATGTATTTTTCCTCCTTAATTTCTACTTGAAATTCAGCTGTTGTCTTCCCCCCTTTCCACAAGAGATGTTCTGGACCAGCTGAACAGGGACAGGATTATTCATGATCTCATGTATTTTCAGGGCCTTTCATTGCAGAGCCTTTCTCAGCACAGCCACGGAGCAAACCCGTGGCTGCAGAGCCCTCTTGTGGAGAATCAGCCGGTTCTGGCAGGAGGAGAATTTTTGGTTTGCTTTTTTATTTTTATTTTTGCATAGGAGGAACAAGAAGAAGGACGTTCTATGGATTGCTGTGGCAGGAAAAATCTAGGCAAGACATCCTGCTCACCCCAGCATCTGCTTCACCCAGCTTGGAGTATCAACAAGTCTTCTTACCCAGAGAGCTGAAACACAGAAGCTGATATTCCTGTCATCTTTGTCTAATTTAATGCTCCCAGTTAGAAGGGTTTTGACAATGCTCCCTCCAAGAGGTTTTGCCACTTCTGTTTGAAAAAATAACTATGCCATCTGCATTTCACAAACAGAACCAATGTTTCTACCTATAAAGGCAGGAGAAAGATGGGTATGCCAGTTATTCATCCTAACTGACCTGGAGTTTTATGTTATCTTCTGTTAAAAGGAGGCTGCAACCCTGCATTTAGGAAAAGCCACCTTATTTTAAAAATAAAGGCTTCCAGAATAAAAGCTACCAGCATACTTGTATGTACAGGAAAATCACTCTGCCTAGTATGCACCTGGGTAGCATTCATGGAAGGCAGAAAAAAGTTCAGTAGGCAGAAGCAGGCATGTATTTAAATCTGGATGGTACTGCTTTTCTCTATCCTCTTTTAGCTTTCCAGTTGTAACATTTCTGTGCATATAAAACAAATTTTTGCAAATGTGACTGACTACATGCCAAAGCTAGCATGGATTTGGTTGAATTTTAACTGGATAGAGAAGGTTACACCTTGTCCTTGCCTTTATTTATGCATGTTTTGATCAGTCCTAATAAAACATTGCTGTATGTTAAACATGTTACATGGTTATTTAAATATAACCCAAAGCAGTACTGAAGTGACCTACATACACAACACCTGCCTGTTGATAAAAAAAATAAATAGGTGCAGCTGCATTTATGTCAGAAAGCAAGGCACTGAAGTTAAGACCTGTAATTAGATCCTCACATGCTTTTTATAGGGGGAAGGAAGAACAGAGGGAATAGAGGAAGTTCCTCTCATTGGAATGGCTAAACGTGCCACTGTCTTCTGGAGGCACCATCAGTGAATACAGAGCCTGGAAAATGAGAACTGGAAATCCTCCAGCAGTGTAGGACCTGGGATCACAACCTGGGGGTGGTGATAAAATACTGCCAGGACACCGTGCAGCCTGCCTGCCCCCACAGGACCGGGGCGCTGGGAGCCAAGGGGATCCCTGGGCTGGCAGGACAAGGACCTTGCCAGCCAGGACCTCTCCCTCTGCCTCCTGCAGGGGAGCAGGGCAGGCCTGGGGGTGGCTGCCTGGATCAGCGAAGAGCCCAGATCCCCAAACAGTGATGGCACAGGTCCGAGGTCAGGTTGGGAACACGAGTCAGCAAGTCACAGTCAGGATCAGGCCCCACAAGAGTAACCAGGATCAGGCACAGCCCAGCAATAGATGGGCAAGTCCGTAGTGCTGAGGCCAGGCCAGGCAGCCGGCCCACGGGTTGGGGTCAGGGTCCACATTAGTGGGTCCATGGCCAGGCACAGTCAGCGCTGCAGGACTGGAGCTCAGGCAGGAGCAAGCCTAATCACTGAGATCTAACTTTTCAGAAAAAGAAATAATAATTAATTAAAACTGTTTTCCACACGCTTATTTTCCCCCATTTTCCTGGTGGTGTGCTCTCCTTTCCCCTGTTCCTCCTAAGACAGGTAATTTCATTCAAGGGTTGTAGGGGGTGTTCCAGCAAACTGTCCTTCGCCCAGAGGAAAGCTTCCTGCACATACAAATTTGCATGAGTTAAGTTTGGGAGTATTTAACTTTTCTAGAGATATTATACCCATGTTTGCAGAAATTGTAAGCCTTTAACCAAGCTGTTAAAGAAAAAACAGGACTGCGAATCTGAACCAGACCAAGATAAAGCCCTGTCAGCTTTGAAAAGCAAGTTAGCGTAGGGTACCTTCATGATGATTTTCTGATCCAGCATAACTATTTCATTTGCAATTTGCAACCAGTATAGATGTAGGGAGTCGTGTTATCACAATATGCCCTCACTAATATTGAAAACAGTTCACTTGGTGTGAAAAACTGTGTGGTGCCAATATGGACCTTAGAAGACTGGTCTTATATCATAGGAGACAGTCCAATTACAGTTCAGACTAAACATAAGCCCTTGAAGGACACTGCATCAGGAGAAGTACCAAATAGGCATGTTTCCAGATACGGACCACAAGGATACTTGCCTTAATGAACTGGGGAATTGCCATGAATTAAGGACAGATTCTGCCACTCACAGATTGTGTCACTCACAGTTTACAGACTTCTAAGTATGGGGTGTGAACATGAATGTCCGCTACTGATATCCTGAAAAAAATGGAATTTTCCGCTAGGCCATAACAATGAACCATGTGAGCCTGGCAAAACAGAATGTGATGGCCAGAGAAGGGAACTGCAAGATAGGGAAGCCCTTGTTTTACGACTATATCCTTGAGAGCTGAGAGACTGATCAAAGCATACATCCCAGGGGTGATAAACTATATAGTCAAGGAGAACAACTAATTGGGATGTGATAACAACTAAAACAAAGTGTCCTTTAGGTGAACTATCCTCATCATAACACTAAAAATCACACCCATAGGCCAGGAGCTTCCCCCCCCCGCCCCCCAAATAAGCCCCTTACTCTCTGAGCATGGGTGGTAGATTTAAAGGGAGCTGTACCTTTAAGTTGAAGCGAGGAAAAAATTAACCAATTATTAGCTGAGGCATGTCAATATTAGCTGTGACTGACACATTTAACTGTATAAATGCCTTGTAGTTTCATCGGTGCAGTGTGCTAGCTTTGTGGGGTTACCACCTAGCACCCATTGTTTCTCAGAAATGAATTAAATAAAATACCTCCGCTCTGCGTGTAGTTTGGCATTTTGAACACCGGGCAAACAAATCCACTTTTTGGGATAACACTACTGCAGGAAGAAGAAACCAGCAACATCAACATCATATTCTTCCCAATGAAGGACCTGAGGACAACAATTCAGGTGCTATCCTCCTCACAGTCAAAAACTTTTGACTTTAATACCCAGAGAAACAATGAAAGGGTGAGCATAACACCAAGAAGAAGTGATAGAAACTAAGTGCATGCTTTAGTTTTAATTGCATTACTATTACTGAGGTTTCTTCTCCACAGAAGTATTCTAAGTGCAATCTTATTCTTTCTTTTTTTCCTAATAATTAGATCTAGACTAATAATGATTCTTGAATTACACTGTTATCAATTGTGCTAACAATAAATTCTTGGCTTGATAAATATACGTATAATGTGTGCTGCTTCTTTGCCCATAAACAAGACTTGGAGCACAACACCAGCTATTGCAACAATCCATACTATGTGTACATATATACATATATATAGTAAGCACATACATATATATATATATATGTATACCCATTCCATTAGCAGCATCCCACCGTGATCAGGCAGGGAGGAGGGACAGGATCAGGCCATCCGTACCATTCATACTTGTGCGAGTGCTTTCTGCTTTCTGCCCGAGTTTATCTGTGTGGCTGGCCGTGTGTGTACATGTATATTTAGATATGTACATATGTATTTGTGTACTGGGTGTATGGAAGCATGAGTGCCTTTTCGGATGACATGCTCAGACGTGCTACTGGCTGAATCAGGGAGGGTGGAGCTGCAGCAGCGTCCCACATCGTGGACTGCTGGATTCAGAAAACCCTATCTCAGGCCTTTGCATGAGGGATTCGCTGCATACTTACCTCATTATAAGGGACTGCAAGTTTTTGGTAGCACCTGAGAGCTCATCAGACCCCTTGAGAACAATCTCTTCAGGGCAAATGTAACCAATATTACTCTCATTACTGGTTTACTTTTTATTTCAGTTTACCTTCCTTCGCTGCCTTTTCTCTCAACAGCCCCAGAGCATGGATAATGGAGCAGTAAGCAAAAAAGGAACAAAATCTCCTGTCACTCTGAGATGGCCATCAGCACCTGCACTGGCTCTGGCTGGGATGGAGTTAACTTTCCCCAGAGCAGCTCGAAAGGCACTGTGTTTTAGATTCGTAATAACACACAAGGCAGTCGTATGGTATAGAATGACCCTGTCAGTCAAACTACTTTGCGGAGCTGGGGTCGGCTGTCCCGGCTGTGTCCCCTCCCAACCTTCTGCTCACTCCATGGGGGGCAGAGAGAGAAACAGTAGGCGCCTCAATGTTCTGCGAACACTGCTCAGACAAAATACTGGTGCGTTATCAACACTGTTTCGGTCACAAATACAAAACACAGCACCATTCTGGCTGCTATGAAGAAAATTAACTGTTGCAGCCAGACCCGGTACAATAATTTACTTCACTTGCTGTGAAAGCCTTTGAGCCTAATGACACAATGACTTTGTTTTTTTCCTCAGTTTATAAGCTGAGTTGGCAAGGACCTGGCACCAAGGAGCAAGTAGGACGAGAGGAAACGGCCTCAAGCTGCGTCAGAGGAGGTTTAGATTGGATGTTAGGGAAAATGTCTTCACTGACAGAGTGGTCAGGCACTGGAACAGGCTGCCCAGAGAGGTGGTGGAGTCACCATCCCTGGAGGAGTTCAAAAACTTGTAGACACTTCAGGGTATGGTTTGGGAGGCCTGGGGGTGTTGGGTTGATGGTTGGACTTGGTGATCTTAGAGGTCTTTTCCAACCTTAATGATTCTGTGATTGTAAGAGTGGGGCAAAGCAGCCTTTAAGCCCTGAGAAACCATTCACTGATCAGAAAACCCGTCCTTCTGTATGTCCTTCAGGAGAGCAGTACGCTAATTTCTGAGCTCAGACCCTCACCAAGACACTCTGAAGTTCACTCCTGAAGCCATCTCTGAGGGACTGTCCATGGTATCTATGGGAACAGCAGCCTGGGTGAGCTGGAGACCTCCCAGCTCCCCATCCTCACCCAGCAAACACGTCCTCGGACGAGCTTAGCAGCAGCCTCTCCCCTCCCCTGCGGCTCTGAGACCTCCACCTCCCCTCCCGAGAAGCAGGATCCAAGGGAACACGGCTTTCCACGGCCAGACCACCACAAGGTCCCCTCGTATTTCGGCGGGTAACGCTCGGGGCACCGAGCAGTCCGAACCCTCCACCGCCTGCTCGATGGACTCCTTGTTTTGCTTAAAAGGGGAACACGTTTTCCAGGGCTTTAGAAGGCCCCTCCCTGCCCGCTGCTGGGGTGCTCTAGTCCAGGTGACGGGTGATTAAACTGATTTTTAAACCGCTTAAAAGCGACCACTCGCGCCCCCATCAACCCGCCCCGCCAGCCGCGCGTGCTCACCCCACCGCGGCGGACACCCCGCCCCTCAGGCCCCGCCCCCTGCCGCTCCCTCCAATCAGGAGCCGCGCACACACC